>JAWQFL010000007.1:899567-1301699 GCA_033442365.1 Creolimax fragrantissima
ATAGTTGTACTATTTATTTCAAATCATGGATAGTTGTACTATTTATTAATTACAATCATGGATTGTCATACTAGTAATTATATTTAGTAAATCTAGATACAATCAATAGATATAGGTCCGTTTATTTCGTTCAGACAAAATACATTGTCTTAAATCTGTTTTTCGACGATTTTACAGTAGTAGGTTGGACTTTTGACTATATTTCAAGAGCTATAGATCTCTCCCTCTTGCAATACGACACCCTCAGCAGTGTTGTAAGTAAAGGCTATACCGTTGGATCTTGACTGTGTTCGATAAACATTCTGGCATGGCAAGAAAGTAGGGCGCTATGCGTAGAATAAACAATCACCAGGAAGTACATACAAGAATTTGTCAGCATATATTCGTGAACTTGGGAATATCTGGCAAGTATACACAATTCTCAGAAATGTGCTACCATAAAAAGTGTAGGAACTTTACCTTGAAATAGATCTGAGAAACAATAGGAAACTCCAAGCGTTCGTCACTAGCCATCGCTTTAGCATTGGCAACGCCCAGCATGTACAATCCGTGGGCAATATGTTTCTTGAACCCGAAAATTTTGGCGAAAGCAGGGTGCATGTGTATTGGATTGTAGTCGTTGGAGACTGTATACATTTAAATATAGTTATATGGGAGAATCGATTCCATTTAGGACAACAAAAACTTGAATGGGGAATAGATACGGAACTCAACGCTTAGTGAACAGTCTATGCTGTGCAGAGTGTATTTGAAAAGTGTAAGCCTGAGCGTAAAGAGATTGTGTACAACAATGTATGCTTGTGTGTATGTGAGAGAATGTACCGATTGATTAGAAGTATGCTTGCACGATACAATACAGAAAGAGTGGCCAAATTGACTCACCGGCGGCGTATTTTCTTCCAGTGTTTTCCGCAAGTTCAAACGGCACCTCGGCAACATCGTCGTCACCATCGATTGGTATAGGTATATCGATGGAGTTCTTCGCTTCATCACCGGTCTTGTATACACGGTGCGGGTGCATTACAGTCATAGTACTTGTCCAAGGAATGAGTCCATCCTTGTCCTCTAAATGTATATTGTATTCAACGATAGTTCCACGCTTCGACTTTACAACATCATCAGAAACCTAAATTTTCAATAACAACAGTGTTACTCAAATTTGCTTTAGTATTCTCAATTCCAACGCATCTGTGTGCGCAGGTAATGTGCACCCTGTAAGGAAGAGAAAGGAGATGGACTACCTTTAACACAGCAGTGTACGTCTCATCAACGCGTAGAGGGCGCACTTGGCGTACGAAGTTGCTTACGTGAACCATTCCAAGCATTGGCAAGGCATAGTCAGAGCCGGAAAGACGATCGACCACAAACAAGAATAAGGCAACCTACAAAGCACAGTGATAATACACTGTATCAAGATTGGCGTGCAAATAACTTCCCCTATGTTTGAGAATACTGTGAAGTATAGCATTCCTTCGGTAATGCAATGTGCATAACATAATACACCACGAAACAACTAACGCACTTTCATGAAAACAAATAAGACAAACTGCCACCAAAGTCTACATGTATCACACAAAAATGCACTACACTTTTGCTCATGAATTATGATATCCACCTGAGGGTAAACAATGGGGATGGCTCCAAATTTGTCTGTCGATTTGGCGTCAACTCCCATGAACTTACAGTAAGCGTCTAGTTTGTCGGCATCGGGGGTCCAGGTAGTCTTTGCTTGTGAGAACGAGGAAATCTTGAAGTTTTTATCCTTCAACTTTTCCTGCAATCAGCAATACGACATATAGCATTAGTTTAGGTAAAAGAGGTCTTTGAGAGCGCCTCATTGTTGCTACATTAGAGATGCGTTTTTGGATTTATGTGGCAGAGAAGCCAATCACCATCCATACAGTACAAAACGCCAGATTTTGCACAAAGTAAGAACGGAAGTGCTTTATATTCAAACAAAGTGCAACAGAAAAATCACTGCACCCACCTGCCATCCTCTCTTCTGTATGCTAGAAAATGCGGCCTTAAGAAGTACTACAGCGGCTTTTGGTAAGCCGAAGATATAAGCAAACGCTATACCCGCAAGGGCAAAGTATATAATAAGCATGAACACCATCTGAACAAATCAATAAACTTTCAACAATATCCAACGACTCGAAATGTATTCAATGTTAAGACTCGATATATATATATAGTCGCAGTAAGTAGTGGTACGCAAGGTTAATAACGTCAATGAAGTCCATCCACTGAGATGGAATGAATGAATGAATGAATGAATTGAATGAATGAGGCCAACATTGTATGCGTGTTCAATGGCGTTGTAAATATCAGTTCAATTTTTGTAAATCGGGTTTCTTGGCACCTCAAAAGTTGCAGAATCGGGTCTATACGTATAACCTTCTCGATCCCCTTTTTTCAAAACCCCAAAAACACACGCGCCTTTTCACACGCACACATACTCACACACAAACATAAAATGCACATACAAGTACACACAGTTCCTATCCATGTCTGCTATAGAGAGGATTTATTGAGGAAAAACCATAATTCTCCGTTCGCCAAATTCATGTGAAATGTTGGACACGAGCCCAAAACGAGTCATCGATGATAAGTACCGAAATTCAATTCTTTCACATGAATGGTGGGGTATTATCTCAAAAGCTAACAAAGTTGTAATTAAAATGTAGTTTCAGCTCTTCAAAACAAAAGTAATTAATCGCAAAGCGCTTTCGTGATATGCCCAAGTTACACTTCTGTGTTAACATTCAATCTAATACACTGACTCCATGACTTTTTTTGTCGTTGACAAGTGTCAAACTCACAAAACCGGGTTGTATGTATACCTTCCAGGTACACAAATTGAATGTTGAGAACTTACAACTGTGTATTCATTCAACAACATACCGCCTCGTACTATTAAATTAGGCACGCATTTGGCTATCCTACAGCTGACGTACATGAGATATCCTTTTGGTTCGTGTTTACAAAGGAGGATTATTTTGTGAGATTTGGTGAACCAAAGATTGGCATTAATTTTGGTCTTGTTAACACGTGGAAGTCCGAAAAGTATACATATGAACCCGATTTCGTATTTTAGGTCACTTATTTTATAAGAAGAAGTCCCAAAAAGTCGAAACAGCCAAACATCCAAGAGTTATTCTGTCACGTGACGGAATAATACCAAACAGGCGGGTCATTTGCCATCCCTTGCATCTCATTACATCAACACTTATCTCTTGCATACGATTGATTGCACACATCCACACGTTGACGAAGATATATATATATATATATATTGCATATATATATATACACACATTAACACTTATCTCATACTCTGCACTACACTTCTGTCATTCATATGTACGCATGACTATTGACAATACTATACACGTACTGATAAATATAGCTAATACACACACAGCAGGATTAGTACTACCATAGTGCTATATTTTGTACATTTCCTGCATGCATTCTTCGTCGATCGAGTGACTTCATAACCACAAATTTCAACATACCCCATTTAAGCACTTGAGTCATAATCCTCAGGTATCAACGTATATAGCGATAGAAGAGCCTTATTGTAATACCGTACGACCACACACACTTTCTTCATCATGAGCCATGATTTGATACTGCAACAGTTCATGGAGGTGACTGGTGATTGTCGTGTCCCCCAGATCTTGTCCTTACTCCAAGGCCAGAACTGGGACTTACAGGGCGCAGTGGAGCTTTATATGATCGGTGGATTGAGTGATATATGGGATGACGACACAAAAGATGAATCTCAAAGGTGTGTGTCTGTGTCTGTTCATGTATTTCAGCTTTGTATCCCAATGTGGTTAGTAACATATGTGATTTCTTGTTTTCAACATTTATATTGAACCGAGAGTATGGCGATGGTCTCACTATACGCTCAGCTTAATTGTAATGATCGAAAAAAGTTTCTCTAGTATTGTACCACCTTTCTTCGTACGTGATCTCTTGTATGTTGTATTAGTATCGCTTACAAGCGATCTGGTATATTTATTCTCACCAATTTGTTCAATAAAATACATCAGCACGCCAACGGATACCGCACGTCCACATAGTCCAACGATCGTCAGGCCCATTCCCAACGACGATGTGCGTGTAACGTTAAACGTGAAGTGGGTGGACGACACTCTTACCTTGCGAGATCTTCAGCCAGCGCAGACCACTGTCAAAGACGTTAAATCACTTCTTGAGAATCTTACGAAGCTTGATATTACGCGTCAGTCGCTCTTCAATGACACAATTCTAGACCCTCCGGACATACTCACACTCTCAGAGTTAAATCTCGGCCCCGCCACCACGCTTCTTCTTGTGGACAAAGGTGAGGATACTGTGGAAGATGCAAGTAGCTGTTTGAGTACTGGAAGTGTGGCTGGAGAGAATAGGTTTGAAGCCTTGAGGAACAGGACTAACGGTACGCGTAATGAAATCGATGCAAAATTGAGTAGATGAATAGTATTGCGTAGTAGGTGTACGCACTATATACAAAGAATTGACATATACGTACAGAAACATATATTAACGTCAGTGGCTTGTTTCGTTTCTCATACGTATATAATATGTGTTCTTACCAGCGCGCATACACGCCACACGCATCTGTCTCACAACGCATTTTACGGCGTATGCGTGAGAATTCTATACCGGCAGTTATTCACTTAGTCTTTTCTCATCTCTTCCGACTGTACCGTTTACGATGAAATAATGCAGGTGTTCAAATCATCTCAAGCGACAGCGAAAAAGATGTTGACGGCAAGTAGTGGCATCCTTGTCATTGTTTGTGTGTTAAGTTGGTGAATGTTGTACATATAGTGAGGTCACGCTAACGCGATATTGATGAATATGTATACGCATATATACTCACATATTGGATGTGTACGTAGACGTACGTGGATGCATAGATATGTTCATTAGTAGTTTGTATGCAGTACATTGCGTATGGTTATACATGTATCGATGTTGTCCAGCTTGTTTTCACCTAAATTAAAGCATAGACACACTTTTCTCACGTACAATCAACTTGTACAGAGGAACGTGCATGTTTCTACCATACGCCAGGACAATGACATTGTAATACTCAAAACACTGTGAACGCAGGTGATCATGATGGAATGAACAATGGCCGATCGGCGAATGGAGTTGAAAGCGAGGACAGTGACAGTGGATCTAACTTTGAATATTTTGATGATGATGATGATGATGATGATGATGATGATGATGATGATGATGATGATGATGATGGCGATGGTGAGGACGATTTGTATATTAAATACATGCACAAAATCATACTTTCTTGCCGCAAGCTTACAAACAGAATCAAATTTACAATCAAATGCTCTACAATGTATACAACAGCGTTCAATTGTAATACACTCATACCTTCATACCGTAAATGTGTATTGTGATTATTTCCTACGTACGTACTAACATGCGCTGCAGTTTAACGCATTCTATACACAAGCAAATACAAACGGGTACATACTTTTCATTTTTCATTATGGGTCCTTATACTCGTAACGGCTTAGAGTATATGTACGTCGATGATATGCCAGATGCACGACCTTCCCGGCGGAATAAGCGTTCACTTATCAACCAGGCGCCAATCAATCCCAGAGATGGGGCACAACAGTTCTCAACAAATGTAAGTGCATGCGTACATGGATCCATGCTTATGTCCACTATAGGTCATGTTAGAATGCCCGTGCCTTGTTGCACTAACAGGTTGCCAAGTATAACGGCTCCCAATGAAGTTGTTTTCACAATGTATTGTTGTATCAGAACTATAAGTGCATTGCTTTATCCAAGATAATGGTCATATATTGATGTGCGTAACTTTCTGCATGTAGTACATGTTAACGTATACGTCAACGCTGTCGTAATCTTCTTAGACGTCGAATATTCTACACAAAGCAGAGATCATAAGATTTAGCAACGCATGAGCAGTTAGATACCACTCCACTAATATTTCATTACACCATACAACTAAAATTTCATTACACCGTACAAGTTTAATGAAAGATATAGCAATGACAAGCAAGCCATGCCTTTCTACATTGGCACATTTACGGACGCCCTTGTGCATGCGAAAAAGAGCGCAAAGCTGCTCATTGCGTACATTCACAGCGATCGGTCTGTAGAGACCAACGTTTACTGTCAATCAGCCCTTTGCTCACCTGTCGTTATGGACCTTATAAGCGAACGTTTCATTATATGGGGATGGGATGTAACGCATGAAGTATGCGAGTATTTGTGTTGTATTCGTTTGTGTTCATTCGCAATATCCGTCAATAGCGACCGTCAATCAGTACTATACCGTTATTGATATATTGCGTTTCATGCACGCGCTTTTTCTTGTAGGAAAGAGCAAAAATTGTATCGCCCATGCAAACATTTGTTATAGATCTCTATGTAAATTTTACGATTTTTCCGTTGATACACTTATCGTATCGGCACAGAATAGTATTATCCAATACAATCACAATAGTATTATCCAATACAATCACAATAGTATTATCCAACACAATCACACTAGTATTATTCAATACAATAACAAAAGTAAACGTCTGACGGCGCATTACATTTATCCAGAACATGCCTTTTTTTTTGCCAGACAAATAGAAAGTTAAGGTTGGTCAAATTGTGTTTCCATCCAATGCTCTGTTTTCATACAAGAATTGTTCGTATGCCGTATAGTCTCGTCACATCTCATACATACAATCTCATGTCCAAACGCCTAACGCGCGCATATATTTAAATTGACAATTTGATTTATTAGACCAATATCGAACTTCTTGCTGATCAACTGGGCGGACCTCAGTTCGCAATACTGTTGCGAACGCCAGAGACATGCCCACTAAGTGGCTGTATAGTCAATGTGGACGGCCAACAAGCTGTTGTAGATTGCTGGGGGTTCGAACATGCCGATACATTATATGAGAGGCTGTTCAAACTGTTGACTCAATTCGAGTCTGTGCTTGAGAATCAAAGGTATTTTTGTTTGTTCATTTATGTTCCTTTGTGTGTTTCTTTGCATACAGTAGCCTTCATTAAGATGCCTGTGTGGTCAACATGAACGAATGCGAAGTGCTTGTGGGGTAATGAAAATCGAACATGTTTATAAGTACATGATATTTTCTCAGTACATGACGGAATTGATAAATTAGTATGTAAGTTATGTATACGCATATTTAGGTATCTGTGATTTTTTTTTGGGTTTGTCGATTTTATTGCGCCGTTCTTCTTTCAGTCGTCCAATCCTGTATGCAATTTATCGTATATCTAGATCATCAAACATTAAACGCGAGAACGACCGACAAACACGCCTTTGGGAGCAAAGGGAGCAGAACAATGCATACGAACAGTCTCTCTTGGATGACAAAATGAAGGTACATATAAGTGCCACATATGTGTATATTCGGTATGTGTGGGTGGTATTAGTACAATGCGTATGATGTACTCGACAGCATTTCATAATGTTGCTAGGTCATATGTATGTGCATTGATCGTTTCAGTGTACAGGTTGTCAATTCTAAATATCCATGTTGTATATTTAATACACTGCGTGGTGAGGAAAGCATAGTGTTATCAACAAACACGAAAGGCAACATGACCGAATCTCTGACAACTGTACTCAGAATTCACGTTTGATGTTAACCTTCACAGGAAGCAGCGAAGCAAGCCGAAGAAGAAGCCAAACGTAAACTAGAAGAGGAGGAGAAAGCTCAGATTGCCAAAGAAGAGGTATATATGTTTTGTGTGCTATTGTCGTGTGTCTCCACTGTGTGTAAATGTTCAGATCTTTACAATACTTTAACCGTGAGTGATGCCTCACTCAGTTTACCATCCCATGGATGTGTGGCACATGCGGTCATCAGAGTATTGTGTTTAAATACAATAATCTCTCTCACAATCGTGCATTACGTACATACGGAGAGACATGCATGCAGGTTTGACGTACATGTTATTTGCATCACCTATACTACCGGTAGATTTAATGCTATGCAAGTGCGCGTAGCTGTTCTGCTCGTGTTATACTGGATTGGTATCTTCAATCTTTCATGTAGTATACCAAGTTAAACCTTGGGAATGAGGCGGTAATCAATGGGTCGAAGAGAACGGTGTGCTTTTATTTAGTAGTATTGTGTGAATCCATCTGTGAAGCAGTATACCTTTGTTCGTATTGCTGCATGTGACTGCTCTCGTGGTTCAATTGATATGTTTACGTAGACAATGTACCACCCAACATCGTGGGCATTCATTGGCCCATGTTTCTAAATATATAACAAACTCCAGGCCGAAATCCAAGGGTTGGAGGATGCAATGGTCGAAGAACCCACGATTGATTGCGGTAAACCGATCAGTGTGATTAAATTTCGATTCCCAGACCACAGCAAAGTGACAACCAGGCGATTTCTCTTTGAAACTCACAAAATTAAGGTGTATATTTGTATACATATGCGAGTTTGGGTGATGATGGTTGTAGCGTGGAAACATGAGCTAGTGCACGATTTCAACTTATATATATACATCACTTTTATAGATGTTTGTGGTATATAGTCCTACATTCATTCTGGTCATAATGAGAAGTGCCTAACTGTGGTTTTATGTGTACATTCTCAGTCTTTTACAACATAAACCACAAATACATGCATACGAACGCACAGGAAAAGAAGGCATTCGAATAATATTGAATATTTGTAAGATTAAGGTTGCTTTTGTTTGCTTAATACTAAATACGTTTTTATACCTATTTGATCTTCAGGATCTAATTATATATGCTGGGGCTCAGGGCTACATCGAGCCGCACTTTGTTTTGGCTACCAGTTTCCCACGTAAAGTTCTTAATGATTTGGACCAATCATTAACATTGAAGGCAGCCAATCTCTCCAATAGAGAAATGATTCATATACAGGAGCGGTAGCAGAGAGGACGGAGTGAACTGCACTATCCGTGTTTATTGCTTGTATATACCTATGAATTCACAAATAGTTTCAAACCTGCTTCCAAAATGGATGTTCCTAGAATCCCACACGAATGTGCGAGTGTGCGGTATTACTAACTATACGCACTATGAACGCCACTTACACCTGCTTACTGGTCGACTGCTGGCCTTAGCTACCAACAAAATAGCACGTGCGGTGGCGTACAGCAAATGTGCACTAATTGTATATACGCATAGATTTCTTCACACAAATCATCTATTAAAATCACACCTTTTACTGGATTAATGCATAACCACCGAGATATTTCAGTGTCCGTTTAGGCAGCTTTATTGGTCTGCGTATTCTACATAAACCGTTGTGCATATATATGTAAGCATAATACGGGTGATAGTTGATAAACGAGACCAATTCTAAATCTGTTGTTCACATGTGCGCAAAAATTGAGAACGATAAGCACCATTGTACGCTATACATTGAGTCGCGAGTTTGAAAGGGTCTTTTATGTTATAAGCTGGATTTACAAACACTTAGCAATAATCTTATGCAGGGACTGCGAAGGTCAAGGAGGCACAACAAGTAACAGTAGAGTATACGATTATCTGTAACTACGCGTGCTTTAGTACTAGTGTATATCCGAGCACACTATGCATTTCAACTGAGTACAGATGTACAGTGTTGTTCATAGAATTCGTGGTACGATAAGTTTAACCATTGGTATGCTAGAAGTACAATTATAGGGCGGACCAATTTCGGTTCATGTTACCGTCGATGTGAAATACGACAATTACTGGATGAAATGTAGTTTTCTCGCGCAGACCTCTTGAAGACTATTGTTCATAGGATGAGTAGCCACGATGTTGTTTGAGCAACCCATCTCATTGTCCTGGTTGAATAGAATGTTGTCTTGCGGAAGCATGCCTGTAAGGCTATGTATACACTCGCTCAAAGCCCAGTCACTGTGCAAAAAGCACCAATCTTTGCCCTGTATCATGTCAATGCATCTGCTCAAGATGGATACATGTATAGTAAGAGTTCTGAAACGTAGTCTGATATCTTTATAGCATGAGCACACTGGTCACTTCATTACAGGTACTATTGAGTCAACATTACATGTGTATATTTAACATATTATTGGAGAGAAAAAATGAAGGAAACATAGGCCCACCTGTCAATATAATTGTCTTGGAGGAGAGTGTTTGCCAGACCTCTGCTTATGAGGTGGCCAGCACCTCCACCCAGGAATTTCTGGCATAGGACTCTTCCTTCGTAACGTTGCACAGATGGATCCCTGATGTATCAGATCAAAATGGTATGTACAATGGAGTGTATGATGTTTTCATACGACATGTGTGTATACATATTTTGACTTGTATTCAAAAACAAATAAACTAGCGCAAACAAATGTGCAATAGTGTTGTGTGTTGGTCCAGTTTATGCGCATTTATGGATAACAGCAAACGCGCGTCGCAGATGTTAGTGCAACTCAGTTTGCGGTAGGACACGACAATAGCAAAGCTGCCAAGAACGATCTATGTCACTAAGCCCGAAAAGAATACTTACCTCTCACTGATGAGATTTTTAAGATTTTTCGTGTGTACGAATGTGTCATCATCCACTATGAAATACCATCTGCATATACAGTTATACAACAAACGATAAAATTTAGCAGACGGTGAACGCATCAGAGAGAAGCCAACTACGGATCGAAAATTCAGTTGAGCATGCGAAACTGCATTCGAAACTATTTCAATGTGCAATTGCTTCAGGCTTTTGTTTAGCATTGTATTGAGATCACTCACGGATGCATATGAACAGGTTCGCAATGTGAGAGATAAACAGATATGGTAGAAAAATATTCGGCATAGAGATAAACGAGTCATGACTCGCATGCTCGGTGTTGTTCACTGCTCATGTTCATATGAAAGTTGCAACTGAAAAGACATACTGCGCCTTATATTTTCTGAAGGCATCTGCCACTGCAAGCGTGTGTCGCTTCTGTGCACACCACCATCCAGTGTTTTTATGTGTCCAGACTTGTTCACTTTTGGAGACATATACCTGCACATTGTATAACATGGAATATATGTGTAAAACTTTGGCTATAACGCTTGAATCGTTGTACGTAAAAATCGTGTAGATTGACTGATATTTTCGCATACGCTCGTACAGAAAGTTACAGGAGGTATATGACACTTGTTCAAAATAAATAGTTTAAATGCGCTGTGGGTGGGTGATACAAGTCGTCTCCATATACATAGCTTCATTCTACGCAATGCTATGAAAGACATTGCCATGACGAAGTATCACAACGCTGCTAATCAACAAAAGCGCTTTGTAGTGCACACTCTTTCTTAGGTAAAATTGCTTGTCCCACATAAGGTTGATAGTACATGAGTCAATTAATGTTCATACAAAAGTACAAGTAAAACTCGATAGCATTGGCAGGTGCTTGTGTTTGCCACATACAGATAAGGGCACAAGTTCTTTTTTTTTCGTCTGCCATTCTTTGTAGTCGCAAATTTTGCACTCAGGAAGAAAGGAGTCTTCGTTGTAAGTATGAATCGCCCAACTTTGAGGTAAAACTTTGCCCCAGGTCTCTCGCTGAGTCTCCTGTACATTCAAATGAAGATCGGTTTCTAAATGAATATTACATAAAAATTGTCATCGTATAAAGGAGACGTACGTAGTATCTACCGTGCAGAATATACTTTGCAGGTACTGCTTTATACGCAAATTATACACAAATAGAATAGTTCGAACAAATGTATAAAAACAACCACACCCAACCCTAAACCCTAACCCTAAACCCTACCCACAAGAACTTGCCTCTGGCTACGAAATCGACAGCATATTATAACAACCAGGTCTATTAATGTATATATACACTGTACTTTCGTGTGTTACTATGCACATGCGAGAAAATACCTGGAATTCTGGACGAGATGTTGATCCGATTGAAATTATTGCCACCTCAAGATCAGACATTTTCTCGATCTACATACAGGTGTGTTAACACAAGAAAGCTATGTTAGGAATCGAGCGCTGTGTTTACAAACAAGTCCACTTGAAATTATCGACGTGAATACCTGAGGTCGAGTCCAACGTGAAGGCAAAGGTCTGTACGCTAGCCGCAACCCAATCTCGTTAATCACCAAATCCATAATCAGTTTTGCCGAAAGGAGAGCAAAAAACACCACCACCACACACCCATGCTTCGGCAATCGTATATTGCCAATCATTCTTTAGCCAATGTGGCTTCCCAATAGTGTTTCTTGTGCTTCTTACTTCAAGTACTAATAAAACACACAACGATAGCAAGTATCAGGGTAAGTAGAGTCTTGCACTGGTCTCTGGCGCGTAACATAAACATAATATTATAGAACCTGTTTGCGAAATGAAATAGTAGTGTGTACACATGATAACGAGAAAAGAAAAATGATGACGTGATGTCTTTGCAGGGGCGTTTATTATCTTCAAATCATTTGGGTATATATATGCATGCATGTATATATATATGTATGTATGTATGTATGTATGTATGTATGTATGTATGTATGTATGTATGTATGTATGTATGTTTGTATGTATGTATTTATGTATGTATGTTTGTATGTAGCGTACACATGTAGCTTACACATGGATGGATGGACGGAAGTGTGTAGCTTACACATGATTTTGTTCATCACTTCAAAGCATTCATTGTCATCTGTACGTTGTTTCGTTTACATTAGGATAACCTCGCTATGGTCATGATAGTGTTGTCGGATGAATATCAGCACGGCATTCTCATCAGAACAGGTTCATCGTAACAAAAGCCTGACATATTACTGGTTCGAGTGTGCTTCACTTACTTATGCACTTCAGCACTTATCACCGGCTTCGGTAGACGTGGAGTGCAGTCAATCACTCACATCTGTAGCTTCACCCATTTGTTTGAGTGTTATTTGTTCGCATAGTAGTAATGCGACTGAAGGTTTTGTTCATTTCAAGAACGCAGTAGACGAACGTAACCCTTACAGATCCACTAACGCACTACACAATGTAACTACTGACTGCAAGGTTGTTGGATCTCTTCGTCCACTGTAACAAGAAGAAGGTAGTAAGTAGCTCGTCACATGCGAAGAAATATAAGATGCTTATTACACTGTTGCCACTCAAAAACACAATATTTACGAATGCTATTCAAGTAACAATACTGTTACTACGCCAGTGTGTATGCTCCTACACATTTTATTGAAGGATTAAGCTCTTATTTTTTCACCTCTTGCACCCATCAAGCTACACTAGTGTTGGTGCCTTTATGTTTGACCTTCGTGTGAGCGTTTCTAATAGATACACGAATACCAGCCTGGTGGTATCACGGTCGTGTAAAATTGTCGCCATAATGGATTTTGATAGATTAATAATTAAACCTTACACAAATACCACAAACGATAAGAAGCGAGAATGTAGAACAACGAAGCTGGTGTGAAGCATGGAAAATGATCTAGATTATGATATTTTTTGGTTTTTTTGTAGACATAGCCATTCATTACTCGGTGTGGTAGGGATTCATTAAATGAACACCTTCCAATCCGCAAAGGCATTGAATGTTAGAAATTTCTATCCAAGCGCAGCAATATTTATCTCAGTTTTGTAACTAACCTGTAAGATACACATGTTCTACGTGAGGTCGCTAACCGTTGCGTCCAGCTTTGTACACTAACTACAATCGGTCACGCGTGAAAGTGTGGGAGTACTTGACGCAAATAAAACTGCAATAGAATATGTTATTACCATATGTCATTCTTAGCGTACAGCTTTCAACGTAACTCGTCACTTCCATGGGACACTTGTCGCAAAGCACGCCATATCGCGTTCCGAGGAAATCACGTGCGTGGTGACGGGAGATAGATATCAGGAAATTATCCCATACGTGGTTGGCGAAAACACAAACCAATATCATTCTAAAACACTGCCTCACCAACTTATCCATATGCCATCATCACCTATTGCGGGCATCTATGCATCTCATCAGCTAGAGCTCTCATTACCACTACTGATCGAGTCTGTGGGATCGCTCTCGCCATCGCTAGCCGTACGACGTCTTCGTTTCGATGAAGGATATTCCCTTCCGCTCTTAGACTTACTAGATTTTCGTTTTCTTTTCGAAGGCCGTGATGGCGTAGTACTACGAGAACTGGATTGCCTTTTATGTTTCTTGTGCTTGCTCCGTTTCTGTTTTCTTTCCTTTTTATACTTTCGCTCCCTATCTTGTGAACGCGATGAACTAGCTTCTAATGCCGCAACGGCAGCACGGAGGAGCGCCTTTTTTCTATCAGCTTCATGTTTGGCCTGACACACGGCGTTCAGCAAACATAATTTTAATACACGAACTGCTAATAGTCGTCATGGGTCGTTGAGGTAGAAAAAATGTCGAACAACAATTTGCATGACAAGAAAGTCGAACAACAATTTGCATGACAAGCAAGTCGAACAACAAATTTAAAAGGCCGTACTTGTACATACCGCTTCAAGTTGCTTCTGCTGAATAAGTTTTACTAAATCCGTAGCTTCCGTATGTCCTGGAGCGAGCTCTAACACTCGTTGTAGGTCTGCCATTGACATTTCCAGGTCTCTTGTCATGATCGACTGCCTCTCTTTCATCTGCCCACCAGCAGATTGTTGTTTTTCGTCTTGGCGAGAGCGTGGAATATAGGGAGTGATCCGACGCTTTGCACGTTTAGATAGGGTTGCTGTGAGGTATTTGACTGCGTTGGCATGTGTTGGGGATAGGGCAACTGCCTGTGTCAGGTCCTGTGAGGAAGCGTAAGAAGTAGCGTGTTTCGAAGTTGAGTTTTGTAGATATCAAACGGTATTTAAACGAAACCGTCTATAGTTTTTCTACCAAAAAAGCAACAAACCTTACCTTTACTGCCTGTTCCATCCGATCATATTGCATATGAAGAACTCCTCGTGCGACCAAAGCCTCGATATAATCAGGACAAACTAGCAATGCTTCGTCGAACATTGCAAGGCATTCCGACTGTGATCCACCCTTTTTCATTATAACAACTCCCCGACTCACTCTAAAATGTGATTGCATACATTTTATAGAAACATAGGATTAGATCAGATAACCGCATATGGCCTTAAAACACCACTGGAATCGGATAGAGAAACGGCTATTAATAGAAATTATGCCTATTAAGATGTAAACATACAAATCATGGGCTCTTCGTCGATTTTGCTCGCTACGGAGATTTTCCACGTAATCCTCAGGTGGGTATGTCTCTCTGTCACATAAGTTTAGACATAAGGCTTATAAATAGAATATGTTGCCAACAGGAAATGTGATGATAAATAGTGATTGAAAATACCAATCATACACTACCCTCACACACAGTTTGTAACTACACAAAACAGATACAAAACTCGGTTGTACGTAACAAACGCTTACCGTCCACTTGGTGTTAATAGTGTGTCATAAGACAGATCTAGACCAAGAATAGATTCCATTTCTTTCAGCAATCGCGGATTATGAAAATCGTAAACCTTCTCAAAATGCCGATTAAACGGAACACAGTTCCTACAGTCGAAACCACCAAAACGATAATAGAGTTTGTTGCGTTGAGGTTCTCTATGAATATACACGAAAGCAACGAGAATAGGGCCCCATCTACAAAAACATACACCTACATCACCAACACTGAGCTCTGCACCCACATCACGTTTCTCATGAACATATCAGATGCATGTAATAGAGGTCCACACTTATACCCAGCATCTAAAAAAAACACTTGCATACTGTACATATAGTGAGATCTACACATAGATATTGCAATTAGAAGAAGAAGAAAATGGAGTGCAAGCGTGTGGTAACGTACTCATATTCTATATTGAAGTTCTTCTCTTCGCCCTTAACCCTGCCCAATCGCAGATTCGAGGGTAATGCTTCCTGACCTTCCATAGGTTGCAATCGCAAAGTTATCAATCGATTCGTGCGATCTACACTCTCAATGACCGCTACGATCAACAGCGAGCCAACAATATGTACGGTCAATACAGATGTACATTGTCTACTACCAAGCGGCGAAGTTTGCAAAATTATAAGCACAACACGTATATACGCGATGAAAGAGCACATTTACAATAAGTTCACTTGCTCACAACTAACAAAGAGTAAAAATATCAGACACCGTTAACACATGGGAGTTTTCATTATGATTCTCCTATTGCACCATGAAGCATCACTTTTACAACAATCACAAACATGGCAACTCGCCAAGACAAACTCGGACTATTTTTTTACCTCGCATCACATCTCCGCGACGACAATCTTTAAACATTATGCCAAGGTCATTATCTCGATCCTCTGAAGAGCTGCGATTCCTTCGGCCATCGTAATGGTCATATCGGCGCAACCTGCTAGTTGACAATATAGAAAATAATTGACTTTGATGCCAAATATATCCGAGTGCACTGCTATCCACTTGTGTATAGATAAACCCCATGAACTGAAAGTACAGTCGAAGCAGAACATATAACGGAACTTACTCTTCACCATCGTTAGATCGCGAAGGTGATCCAAGTATTTGCGCCTGTATTTCAATGATACGACACAAGATACAGTTTAGTGAAGCTTCATCAAGACGCCACTCACATTATGATCTTATTTGAGGCCTTAATAGAGCTACATTCGAGATGTCTTGCAACAACGAGATAAAAAACTGGCGGATAGTTGCGAGTTCTCATGAATGCACAGGGCACAAAGAGATACATATATCATAACTCTTATTGACATCACCACTACCCTAGGATGTCACACGCTGGCAGAGAATTCTCCTTGACGAAATAAGTATAGTTTGGTGGAAGCGGGCACTATCAGAACGATGTATCCATCAGCCATGATAGAAATTCTCAAAGAGGAAACAAATCTGGTGGAAATAGCAATCATACTTCGAGTACAATCTATCATACCGTAAGACCCAATGTTTCGAGATCATTGCATCGTAGGGCCCTTCTTCCTACCATTCGACTACGTCTACCAAGACTACCGCAGGTAGGCGACGTGTCCTGTGAGGAATTCGCCGTGCTTACTCCTACGTTATTATTGTCTTCAATTTCTTGCTGTTTCGTGGTTGCACCATCAATCACTATAAGTATAGCTGTGACAGTTATTGTAATGTCAAGGCTTGAGTGACGTACAACAACTCCTTCAACGATTTGTCCTGGGTTGAGAATATCGGAGTAGAGAATATCGCGGCGTTGGGAAGTTGGTACTTTTGCAAACACGTGCAACGAAGGGAGCCAGTCCCAGGACAGACGTTCTGCAATATTAAGATAGCGTATAGTAATGTATTAGTTAACCATGTTTACGGATCGAAGGTTGAAAGAGAATATACTCGCAGTACGGCACCGACGAACAATAGCAACAGTGTGGAATACGAACAATACTTATTTCATTCCGATTCCTACTGAAACTATATACAATGTAGACTATAAAATCAATGAGGAGAGATCAAATACGACAGGAAAAACTATTAGAGCACTGTAGGACAAGAGAAACAGAGCTATTGCTTACCGTTCTCTGGAACAACATAAAACGCAGGGCACGTCGAACTGCGCACCGTGTCGATAGCGTCTTTATGCCGTTCCGCGAATGCATCTATGCGGTTATCCAGTTGTTTTAACTTATCTACGCTGTCCGATTGTCCGCCAATGCTATCTACTTCTACCTTCATTTCATCTGCCGTCGTGTGTATGTCCCTTAAAGGACTCATTTGTTTTCAAGAGCCGCACTACTTATTCGACAGGTGAGTTACGTAGTTTGCCTAGAACTTGTGCCCGTGAATAGGCAGTACAAGTTCATCTACTAATGGATCTCATTCACTAACGCATCATTGCCCTGTCTTGTGTGTAACCTGTGGAATGCCACTGTATTGGGCTCTCTCACCAAATATTGAGTTGCGATTCAATTGTTTGACCATGAACACCTTTGAGGCTTGGAGGTATCAGCTTTTCTTGTAATAGTGAAGAACCATCAAAATGTCAGTAGTAAATATATAATCTCATCAACAACACTTGTAATGGTTGTAATGGACATCATCTGCATTGTACAATCCACCCGAATGCAAACTAAAAGCTTGAAACGTGCTACAAAATTTGATTTTTATAAAATCACTTCTGCTCTTCTGGTAGCGATAACTAACACAACTGTATATGTGTTGACATGTATATCTAGAACTGACACAACTATAAGGGTGTATAGCTATAACTAACACAACTATAGATGTGTGTGAACATGGGTTACTATAACTAACACAACTATAGATGTGTGTGATCACGTGTAACTTTAGCTTGCACAGCCATAAATGTGTGCAAGGCAAATTCTTGCCGTAATAGTCCAAAGTATGCCGATTCGCTGTGGGGTGGTGTTAACCAGGTATCAAAGTGAACGTGGCGTCAACAATGTCACTGCCGTATCGAAGACATGTCTATTGATAATCTTGGATTGTGGTGATAAGATACTATATGCATTGCAACTTTCAATGCAACACTGTTCGGTAGATAAGCTCACAATTTTGAGTAATTGGCCAAGGCTACAACTGTTCTTACGCTCAGTAGTATAAACCCACTCAAAAAAACAAATGTAGGTAAAAGTTCAAAAGTGGGTATCGTATGAGAAGCTGTGCGTGGCACTATGCCTATGCGTTTTAAATATATACATGTATACAAATCCGCGGTATGGAGAAATATTGCATCGAGTGTGGCATACATGAATACGAAGTCATTCGTCGCATAAAATAGGCACACATTGGTAGGTACCACCGAAATGCGAATAAACAACAGCATCTCATCCTCCCATCCAGTACATGAGTGACTGTCGCTGTTGTATAATAGTGGAAGTAGCAATGGGTTGCAGTGATGGCTTATATGCAAAGGTTACTGTCGAGGTTTCTTTTATTGCTCTTAACTTACAAGTGCTTCTTCGGTACATGGGTGTAGTATAATGTGTTGATGCCATGAGCATATAGTAGATGGGCAATTGGAGTAGGGAGTTCGTAGGGCTCGCCAAACAGAAGAACTGCTCGGGATTTCCCATTAAAATCAGGTGCCGCTGTGAGCTGTGACGACAAGGCCAAGCACTGTGCATTAATATAAACAGGAGTTGCACAATTTGGTAAAAAATCTCTTGGTCAGTGCAAGTATTTTCCATCGCTACTTAGCCATAATGTAGGGCAAGAATAAATATACAATATGAGAACTCTACAAGTCACAAATCGACGCACCGTTCCAAGGGCGGCGCGCCACTCCTCCAGTGGGAAGAAAAGTATAATCTCTGTCTGTGTCAGGAGATCAATTTCTCCAGGTGGGCCAGGTACAGCGAAGTCTTTCCAATACACTTCATTGATGGCCTGATAACAACATCAGTTTAAGAAAATGCTTAGTTTGTTTGTGCAGAGACGTGCGAAATACACTTTCCCTTTTGATAATAATATCCTATTTGCCTTTTAAGAAATGCGAGTGACAGAGTGCCTGCCATACAAGTTTAGAACAATGAGCTTACGGAAAATAGTACAATTTTACCTTTGGGAACGGCTTCTTTACACTGGCGTCTTTGTTTATCAAACGGCCAACGTAGTTTTCTCTTACATCAAACTCTGGTGTTCCATTCGTCATGCGCACCCCTAAAGCAATGGTTCGTACTCTACTACTCTTCTCTTCGTCACGTTGAAAAATTTCCATACTGTCATGGAATTGGGCCAGTGTGCATACAGAATAGTATACCCAGTATTTGAGGAAGACTACATGCAATGTGAGGCAAAGTGGATTCGATAACGCTGGTATTGATTTGCCATGTAGGAATAGTGGTTCTCAAAGCACTATACATATAGACAACAAAAATCGTCGATTGAGATACAACATACCCGAACCTTAAGCTCAAAGGGATCACTCTTACTGGTTTAAACTCGTTGGAAGAATGCAAATCTACGCTCGCCATTGATGACGATATACCAACGTGTGATCCTTGGTTTTGTATAAGCTGGTTCAATTTAGAGGTATTCGCATCCCTGGAGGCCACGTCAGACGCTGCATTATTATTATCACCTATTGTATATTTAACATAACGATTGGTAAAAGAACAGAGATCTTCTGTCAACCACATTGCACAGTACTGATAAACTCTGTAAACTTCAAAGATATCAAATGTAATGCGATAATATATGATATTGGTCGGTATCGACTGACTCACAATTTTTCATTGCATCAAGTGAAAGGCAATCCGTTGACGGCAAGAACGAATTTTCTTCTTCTACAGAGTCGTAGTCCGAATCTGGGATGAGTGAAATAGACTTTAAGAACTATACTGTAACTGGTACCTATGACACTCGTATGTATCTATATAATCCGTTGGGTGCCGGGTGTAGCGATTTTTTCAACACAGTCGTTCGTGTTCGGCCAATCCGTGCTTGCGAATTTACCATCAACTCTATTATCCTTCACCTACCTGAGTCCAAATCTTCCGAGCATTCGTCATCACTGTCAGTGCTGCTGGTTACGTCATCAGTTGCTACTTCTTTGTCCAAGTCAATTTCAGTGGAAGTGTTCGAACTCTCCTCACCTGATGAGAGACTGTCACCCTAGACGAACAAACGTTATTTTTGGTGCAAGGAAAAACAAGTGAGGATGTATGGCACACAGAACTATCTATGAACCACTTGAGTATACTAGTACTTATGAAACTTCGCTTGAGCATTGAGTTTGACTTTAGCATTACAGAATAAGGACACTTACCTGGCTCCATTTCACCCACAGTGCTCGAACATTGACGCGTACATAACTACGTTTATGATTTTTGGCCTGCGCAAGTATCGGCTTGCCGTACGCTCGCTTGACAGCTCGAGATACCTGATAAACGGTACACAAACGACAGAAAGGTAACTCAACTCAGATACGATATCTACAATTGAATACCGAAGTACACTACTTTGTTATGAGCTTTGCTTGCATTCACAGACGACAGATGATGAACCAGACGTCGTCTTTGGACAGGCCATTGGATCAACACAAACACATTTACAACCCCGCATGTTGTGTACCTTTTTCTGGTTAGCGAGCATCCGAATAATTTGCTTTACTTTGTCTTTATCAATAGAATTCATCGCAAGTGCTTTACCCAAATGATTTAATATTTCAACGAATTTCACAGCATTGAAAATCGTATGTTTAATCTGAGAGCAACATAGTACAGTAGATGTGAAAATAGCTTAAAAATGCAATCAGTAGGCAAAATACCTATGTGAGATGTGATAAAATTATACCAATCAAACTTCAGAACAGTAATGCCTACATGTGAGAGCACTTCAACAATAAGAATCATATTTGCTATGTCTTACCTCTTTATTCTCACATTGAGATGCATGATCGATGGCTGATATGCCGTTCTCGTCAGCTTTCGAAATGTTCACACCCTTTTCTGCGTATTATTGTAACAATGAATCTTTCAAAGATATGTTGATTGAAGATGCCCAGCCATATACACCACTTCGAACTGATGTTGGCCTGAACAAATCACAAGTGCACCAGCCGCTCCATCTGAACTAACAAAACACTGCTTTAACACTCTTGCATCTGACGATCTTCGAACAAAAAGAAAACCGAATAGCAACACAACAAGTGTGCACACTGGTTTGAAATTTTATTCGGGTAAGAAGTAAAATATTGTAGAAATCAAACCACCATCTGTGGAGGGGAGTAGCTTGGACAAGAAACCAAACGAGTTCCCAGGCGACACAGTAAGAAGACATTACCACTATAGATCATACCCGACATACCCAGTAGTAAATTCACTATATCTCGATGCTCCTCACTGATTGCAAGCATTAAGGGGGTCGCTCCTATGCAAGAATGAGCTTCCTTGTCAGCACCATATCCCAGCAACAGCTCACAAATTGTATGATTGCCTGTGCGAACAGCAGCTAAACAAGAAATGACGAACACGGTTTTAAGTGCAGTAGAAGGGAATAACAATAAACATACGGGGCTAAATAACTCGTGGTCAATCAACTCACCATGAAGTGGCTGTGAGCAGTCTCTCCGATTGCAGATATTGACTTTTACGCCCTGCTCCAGCAACAATCTATAATACGTGCCGTAAATTAGATTTCATTCAAAACAGATACTTACGATTCTGAAAGCAAGTAACAATGTTATAGATCTACAATATACGTTCATTGTTTGAATGTATACACCTAACAATGTTTCCGCACCTAACAATGTTTTCGTGCGCATCTTGACAGGCAAAACTTAAGGCAGTGTCGTTCTCGGCCGTCAAATCGTTAGCGTCAGCACCAGCTTCAAGTAGTATTTTTACCACCTACAGGTATATATTTGTAGAAAGTCACGAGTAAGTGAGAAGTGGATTTGTAACATGTTGACATTTGATGATTGGCAATATATGAACGAATTTCACGAACGAGGTACACACTCTAGATATGAAGACTATTTCGAAACAGGAATTTTTACATTACGTAATGTGACGAGCGCTTGGCAGCTAGGGGTTACATACATCGTCATGGCCTTGATCGCATGCATACATGATGGACGTGAATCCATCCTTATTCTTTGCATTGGGATTGGCACCCCACTCGGTAAATTTCTTAACAAGGTCCAAATGTCCTTTGTAAACTGCTACTCAAGAAACAAAATTATACAAGTGGAGAATACTCAGTGGAAACAATTAGCATAATTGAACATATATCAACATCATGTACGGTAGTCTTTCTGCAAAGAGCAACGAGTCCACTGCGATAACTTCAATATATATATACGAACACTATACCAGACATGAGTGGAGTGCGGTTGGCATTGTTAGGCAAGTCTGGGTCCATGCCCTTGTTAATCAACAATTGGCAGGTATCTACACTTCCACCCAGCGCCGCGTATCTGCAACCAAGAAATGTTTAGAACATATTAAGGTCATGTGCGCGCTAGCGAACACGGCGAGAAAAAAATATAAAACAAACCTTGTCGACAGTACACGTCCAAGCAAAATTATTATACAATTTCGCTTGTGCGAATTTTGCTTCAGCCCGCATGTACCTGAGAGCTGAATCGCCGTCATTGTCCCTCGCCATTAACCACGAGCCGTTTTCTAATAGAAGACTCAAAACATCTAGATTACCACGCTCAGCCGCCACCATCAATGCAGTCAGACCATCCACATTAGAAAGATTAACCTCCACTTCTGTAAGACAAGGAGAAGTGGTAATCATATGACACTGAAACATTGGGCACAAAACAACATGGACGACCAACGAGGATGCGCTGACATTCATCCACGACATTCCACACTGACTACCTTTCTCTACGAGCAGCTGACATAGCTTGAAATCACCAAAACGCACGGCATACATGAGTGCGTTCTCTCCATGACTGTTCTGATGGTTGGGATTAGCTCGGTTATTCAGTAGATAACGAACAGTGTCATGATGTCCTTGATCACAAGCACGTAATAAAGCAGTGTCTCCACTACAGTCCGCTTTGTTGACATCAACTGCATATTAACAGTCGATATTCAGCACATGGAGTTAGCGAATATGCGAATCTTATATTAAAAGAGTATAAAAATATCTAATCCCAACATGTAGGAGTAAGGCTAGCAGCATGGTGTGAGCGTAAATACATCGAATGGGGTGTATTACCTTTCTGACTAATTAGTAGTCGCACAACATCTAAATGACCCTCGAAAGCCGCAAACATTAGTGGAGTCACGCCATCATTTGTTGATTTATTTACCTACAAAATGTTTATTCATTATCCTAGTGCAGTAAGAAATAGTCGCTCCCAGTCAGACTACAATGTACAGAGCACACATTATACGCATAAACAAATATGCGCAGACTCACTTGGGCAAGCAGATGAACGGTCCTGCAGTGTAACTTGTTCAACTTCTAATTCTATATACAGTTATCATTAGATTACTCACAATGTTACAAAGTGCACGAATATGGAATTCTATGTATAAAGAATCACTGACAGACATCGCACAAATATGAAGTACCTTTTCTCCTGCCTGTATATACCTCCATGTGTCATTTGCATTCCCGCTGATCGCTGACTTCATTAGTGGTGTAAGTTCATCGGACTTTGCTGACATACCTGACGTATCTCTGGACTTTGAGTCAGTCTTTGTTCGACTAATTTGTTTGCTGTCATGCAGAAATTTGGTTCAAGGAAAAATGAACAAACAGAAAGTGTTATGAAGAATTTGGCAACAGCTGTCGTGGACGGATCTACCATAGTTCTAATACGATCATAGTAGGTCCATCAAATTGTAGTGCAGCATTTACCAGGGTGTGCACAAGCATGAGGTGAATCACTCGAAGAAGTATAAAAACACAGAAATATACGGGGGAAAGCCAAACTACAGATCGTCAAACAATATGATCATAGTATAAGCGACATTACTGCGCATACATGCAAGATATGGCTATTCAGTTTTAAGAATAATACGCGAGATATTACGCACATGAAAACTCTTAGATTATGTACAACAGTACATGTATATGGATACACATATTAAATAGTACAGACGTTCACCTTGCAGAGGTCACCCACGACGATCCCCAGATATTTTTCCCAAAACTTCCAATCCCATAGCTCTTCTTCATGATAAGATACCGTGTAGAATGAAAAGACCTTCCAGAAAGTAATAGACACGATTGTGAGCAAATATGCTAGATCGTACTATTGCGATTAACGTACGTGAATGACGCGTCCGCGACAGGTGTTGCTCTCGCAGTAGACGTAGAAAATACGAGGTCCAATATGACTACTACCGCCGAGGTTTGCTATTATATGTACTGATGGGTGGTTTTACGAGGAGTAGGAGAGAGACAGAGAAAGTGATGTGTGGTGTTGTTTATTTGTTTGTTACTTCTAACAGCGATGTGAACGAGTGTGGCGGACTGGGTTGGGGGTAAGAGCAATAGAGGAGGGGGAGAGGGAGGGGAGAGAGAGAGAGAGAGGGATAGATGTGATGTTTATTGTTTATTTATTATCTTACATCTAACAGCGATGTGTACGAGTGTGGCGGGCTATGTGTGTGTGATTTGTTTATGTACAGAAGTAAGTTAAGGCACAAAAGTACGTTCTTATTCACATAACTCAAATCTGAGGCCGTGACACTCGTCTCTCCGGTTGTCCCTGTTGACACTCAGGTGGGCGGAAGGACGTAAACGCCTAACAACCAATACAAACTAATGATAAGAAGCAATATGGATTTTCAATTGGTCATAAATTCAATACGATTATCCAATATCATTCGCTGAAATAAACTGAAAGAGTTTCGGCGGTATGTCAATGCCCAGTGCGAACCCCTGCCCAAAAATAAAATTTGGCGCGTTTTGGCGCGTTTTCGCCCATTAGACGCCCAACCAAATTGTTCAGACACACACACACACACACACACACACGCACACACGCACACATACACACACACACACACACATACACACACACACACACACACACACACACACACACACACACTACATTCACCCCCCCCCACCCGTCTCACCCATACGTTCTTGAATGTATATCACTGATCCGAGCATTTAGATAGTGTTCATACACACGTCACTACCCGTCTTGGTTCGTTTCTTAGGTTTACTCTCTGTCAGGGTGGAACGCATGCTTGTGCATTATTCGTTATAGCTACAACGTGCAGTCATGTTGAGTACTGAATATTCAGATAGATCGGACTCCGACTTCCAGATCACAATGTATGTCAGTTCCCATTGGTTTGCACCATGCTGTCTGTTGTGTTAGACTGGCATTTGCAATTGCACAACGTGACGTTTATATGTTATGGGAATGTAGTGAACTTCCTCATGTGCGAGATAAATTGGTGTGATGAATCATGACGCTTAATCTGTCAAAGAAGTATTCTTAGATTTCGTGGGAAGAGCTATGATATACTATACAGATACAATCTGTACGAATTGTATTCACAATGAGTTTTCTGTTCTACGAAAAGTTGAGACCCTCCCAAGCGTTTCTTGCGTTTTGTAGCGATATATTATATCGTTGAGAATGGGTTCTCTTCATTCAATACAGTTTGTTTTTCCGTTCTCTGCTTACATCTGCACAAGTGTACATGTTTGCCTTCTCGTCCATAAGTTCACTTCACATACATAATTCACTGGCAGTCCAAAAAAGGGGAAAGGCAAGGTAGGATCTACTACAGTTGCCAAGAAAATAGTAATTAGAAAGGGCAAGACAAACTCTGGAGCAGTTGACAAGGCGGCAATATCTGAAGAGCAAAAAGAGCTGCTTTTACAACAACAAATGTCACAGAAGTAGGTCTCCATGTGACATTTATCCGTCCAATGTTCGTTCATAAGCCAGAATTGACAATTTTTCGTGTTTTCCTCGTTTAGTATGCAAAGCACAATGTAAGCTTGACAGTTTGGATATAGATGACTTTCAGAGCAGTATATGAAAATGTCAAAAATTATCGTGTCCTATCACTTGCGTCAATATAATGCTATGCGACCGTCTAAACTTGCAACAATGGTTATTTTCAGGCTAATAGATAAAGCGTGCAACTTGGGGATGTTTTCGAAATCAGTTTCCCTCAAAGAGCAAACTAATCCTTATATGACGAATCGAAGTATAACAAAGCTTATGCTGTCGAGCAACTGTAACGACATCATCAAGAGATCAACTAATCAGAGTGTAACAAAATATGTACACGTACTACCGGGTCGTATGCAACAAATATTTGTAAGCGCCGGCACCGGCACCACTGACGGGATTGGGATTTTGAAAGGACTCGATACTCTTACACCCACGCTGTATATAGATTTCCCTACAGGTCGACTTAAGTTTTTTGGGGCAATCGTAATGACAGAAAACAATTTCTTGGTGGCACAATTTACAAAATCGTCTATCAATGTGGGTGATGCAGTCGATTCATTAATCGTGTACTCTGAATGTTGCTGGATTGGCACAGAAGAAGAAAATCCGCAGGAAAAACCGCTCCCAGTACCACAGCAAATATTAAAGGTATTTTCTTGTAGAATGCCGTGAGAGACGCTTACTAGTCTTTCATAGTCTGCCATTAGTTCTGGATGCCTAGAACCACATGCTGGGGCTTTGTCGCCGTTGCGTGTCAGCGTAGGCTTTCGCAAAGGTCGTTTAGTGCTTGGTACTTCCGCACAGAAAAGTATGATTTTGTTACATATACATCAATTGTTGCACTAAAGGTTTCGCAATTTTTGCCCTTAGGTAATAAATACCGCCACTGGAAAGTCTGCGTTTGACACTGATGATGAAGACAGTGCTGCCGTCGAAGAAAAATCACGCGTGGGCATTGACGCGTCATCTGGACCATTTGCAAGCCCGGATATAACTGGCTCTTCAATGGGTAAGGTTTTTTTTTCAACACACTGAAAAGTGTGATTGAGATGCTGTACTACTTTCACTTTATCCATTCGTTTATCGGATTGCAATGAAGAGAATATTTTGTGTTGTTGTGTTCTCTGTTCTTTTGGGGCGTCTGATAAAAGACTGTAATATAATTATTATCACGATTGTGTTGCAGGACGCTTGCTGTAATTAAACGTTTCATACTTTGATTCACGTTTCATCACATTTTCAATCTTTTGTCATGTGTTTTGTTCAGGCCTTGCAAATAGAGCTGAATCTGGCGCTGTGTCCAGGCCTCGCCGGCATGTAGCTGAAGGTATACACTAGACTGTGCAGTTCATGCAACTGTTGTGTATCTGCACGCACCCATGTGTCATGTTTTTATTCTCAGAATTGTTGTGTGTAGATTGTGCGCAAGCCAGAGACCATTTATACTCCACTATAGTACGTGTCTACGGACATTATCATTGTCTACGGACATTATCACATGTACACGCACATAAATTTTCTTCTTGAATGACAAACTGGGTATAGATAAAGTTATTGATTAAAAATATTTGTAACAATTCCATATAGTGTCTTATCTTGATTCTGATGAGAAGTTGGATAAAGAACAAGATGATAGTGATAGCGAAGAGTTTGACTCAACAATTCGGCCGAACAAGTACATAATTGGAAAGAAATCCCCGCTCAAGCCCGAAGTGCAAGTCTCTTCAAACCCAAGGCGAGTGAAAAGAGCGCTGCCGATGGCAGAACTAAGCGACTCCGACGGGGACACACCAGTATCACATCTGTCCCAGAAGCGGTGTAAAGAAACAGATCCCCAAACACAAACGCAAACGCGGAGAAACGAAGTGGAAAAATATTTTCAAATGGCCGTCGAAGTGGCTGTATGTCATGTTTAGTTTTGTAATGCATCGTATGTGCTATCTTTGTTGTTGTTCTCATTCCCATGTCTTACTATTTTTTTCTGTTAATTCGTAATATACTTATATGGAATGTCTTATATTGCCGGAGTTGAGTTAATCTGCATTTTTAATTCTGTAAATGAGACTGTTGGAATTCCGTCAGCTCTAATTTATTCACACCCGTTTCCTTTTAACAGACGGATGACCCGCGTGATAATTCATCAGATTCTTCCGATCCTTTTGCTTTTGATATCAACGATACATCAGCGACCATTGTTAGCCCGTTCAAAAAGAGTCCTTTCAAGCAATAAAACCTAGGTTGCCATGTATTGTCTTGATTGTATCATTGAGAAAATTCTTTTATTTGATAAATGTAAGTTGACGGAGGATATCAAACTTCCACGACAGATAAAACAATTAATTTACGATTAAACAATGATACTTCGTTTGTCTACACCTATCATCTTTTCAAGGAATTAGACATATTATATATGAATGGCTTGGTTTTATCATTCTACTAGTAGTGCATGTGAGATGCTTGCTTCCTCTTCTACCAGTGTAGTTGTGATTCAAACGCCAAGTCTCATTCTGCAGAGAATCCACGGTACACATAACTAGCCAAATCTACGCCAAGAATGACGACTGATATAGAGTACATCCATGTTGAGATGATATTGGAAGTAGCTCGATATTGTCACGTCAGCCTCATCGAAGGTAAAGTAGCCAGTATTATAGGGGAAAACGTTTTTCCCAAAAATAAATATAAATGCACCCAAAAAGATTACCGCATTTCGAACTTACACGAACAGAAGTATATATATAATATAGCCCTAAAGTATTATGGTACAAGACGGGGCGTTGTAGCTCATGAAACGCAGCCACGATGATGCTAGTAGTACTGGTGAACTTAACGGCTTTAAAGACGAAGACGAGGGATCGCAAGTGATCAACACAACCGGTGCACGTGGCTGTGAAGTGCACGTGTTGAAGTGTTGGTGCCCCTTTTTTAAAAAATTACATACATATATTTTTATCTTCCCTATTTTGTACCGTGGCTTTTTTTGTTTTTTTTTTGCTGGTTTTTTTTGGCGGGCTTTTGTTTTTTTGTGATGGTGCCACGATAGTCGATCAACTACTATGCGGGCGAGGCCGGGCGCGGGAGGGTGGCTATAGGCACTTGAGCTTAACTTCACACACCCAGCTGTAACCAGAACGGCCGACCCTATCACAAGAAACCCCCGACCAAGCACATACTGAAGAAGAAGAAGAAGAAAAATGGTACTTTAGACAAAGGTCATCAAGATGCATCGCGCATTAAGTTGGAAAGCAGTAAACCAAACAGTAGTCAGTGATTGTGGTGCTTTTTTTCTGTTTCTTTATCGTACCGTCGTGGAACTAAAAATTTTCTTAATGTTTTTTTCAACTGATATCTTATCGTTGAAGGGTGGCAAATTTGGACTTGTCTGGTAATTGTGTGCTTTATTTTTTATAATTAATAAGTCCGGTGGGTACGGTACGAACAAGCGTAAACTAACGGAAAGAACTTTAATTCGCATATAGGCTTTTCGCGACCTACCGAGCTAATGCTGGACGTCCTAAGGCTACCAAGAAAGAGATTATAGATCTCAACCTGAAAGATCTCTGGTAAGGAGCGTTGAATGAGTGTAAACCTGTAAAATCTCATGATTCACGTTCTATGCCATACGCTCAGACAGTCTGGCTGGGACTTGTGCATACATCGGTAACTGTTGTCAAGAACTCGTGATTGCGGATGTCTTTTGTCGCTTACCAAACGTACACAGCGTACTCATTCCCAAAACTACATACTTCAACAGCCAGGATATTATGTATCCCAAAGAACCTCTTGCATTGCGCTTGTCTTCCAATTTGCTTGTGGGAGTTTCACGGATATATAACAAACAGCAGATGCTCTTTTGGGGTATGAAATTCCACTTCATGGTTTATGTCGTATAGTTTATTTACTCATATCTCTCTTTCCTTGTACTATCATTACTGTTCTGGTTTTACTGATCGTGATTGTTCATATTAATAGCGGATGCACGCAGTATCTGGACTCAGGTACAAAAGAAGGCTAAAGAGATCACGTCAACCAACTTGCTTTTACTCCAAACAGACCAAGCCAAGTAAGCATATATATAGTAGTTTTTTGCATATGTTTGTGTGCTCAACGACTAGCATTGATTACATTTCTTGTGCACTAACGTTTCTACGCTGTATGCCACGATTAAAGGGCAGAAGCAATCACTCTTAACCCCGATGAGGGTATAAACGATACCTTGGTTCAGCAGTTACTTGAAAATCTGACGGACAAACTCGACCTGGTAATTTTGTACATTTATAAGGATTGTTGAACGTCATGTTACTGGGATGATTTGGCAATACAACTGTGCACTAGTACGACAACTTGTCTTCACCAGGGAGGGAGCCATTCAGTTTTAAAATATCTAAACTGTGCATGTACATTCCACAATTTTCTCATTTTACCAGGAAGAAGAGACTCAGCACTTTTCAACCTCCCAAATTCCTTTTACTAGTTCTACAATTGAAATCCCGAGAGGTATGTGCACTCTCCAAATGATACACTATTCCTTCGGATTGGCAAAGTCTTTTTGGTATTGCCAACTCAAATGAGTATTCGTTCATAAAACATGCAGATGATTTACTATTGTCACCGGCTTATATGGACGATCAACTTAACGACCACCAAGGGCTGGAGATAACTCTGGATGATCAGCTCGCAAACAACCTAACGGGTGGATTTCAAGATGATCTTGATACCATAGGGTATGCTAAAGAAATTTGCTTGTGGAATTGGCGAGTGTAATATCCGTTCTATAATATAATAGCAATGCTGACTTAGTTATAATTTCATCTCAGCCAGCTAGACTTAAGTTTGGACTTGCCCGGGTTGGATGAACCTAGATTGGATGGAAATAATGCGATTGCGTCGTCAGGTCAGTATATGATAAAAACTTAAACACATAACATTCATTTCCTTGTACCCCGATTGTCACATTCATAGGAATATACACTAGTACTGCGTGTGTATAAACACAAATGCATACAAGTAAAAACATAATGTATTGTTATCTCAACTGTTGACAGCTTTTGATGATGTCGACATCATGGGGATGAACGATACGAATATTGCCTCTCACTCGCTGGATTTAGATGATAGTACATTTGAAGCACAAGGTATATGTTTTCATTGTACACGATTCACAGAGATTTTGCCAATTAAGGTATTCGTTATATCACGTTCTGCTACGATGGCTACAGAAACAATCTGGTAGCGAATCTACTAGCATTATCTACCACCTCTTGGTATACTTTGTGCAATGTTAAGTTGACTCGTGATTTTTCGGGTTTTGTCCCAATTGCAGCAGAATCATATAGATTTTTGCTTTATTTTAGTTTCTAAACTACCAATCTCCGCACTCACAGTTCCGAACCTGAACGATGAGACAATAGGCCTACATGAGGTACTTTCGTATGTAATGTATAGAAAGAACTGTGAAATACTATTTGAGGAAAACACTGTGGTTTAAGCAATGGCTGAAATAGCTATGTAATGATGTATTACCTAACAAGTTTATGCCCGCTGTAAAACAGATGGACTCGTTGGTTCCCGATAAAACAACCCCTCATGGTCCCCGTCGATATAGACGACGTGCAAAACGGTCTCTTCAAATTGATAAGCAAACAACTATTAGTGGAGCTGAAATGAGAGCAAACCTGGCAGACGCGTCCGGTCTCATTGTTCATCCTAAAAAGGTCGTTATAATACGAGTTGAAATTGACAATGTGCTCAATAGTTTTACTGCTATGGTTCGTAACTGCTATTTGTTTAAGAACAAAGTGTATTAACTATATGGTTTCTTGTCTATTTATTTCAGGACAAGTTCATTCCAACGGCGATGTGGTTCTTTAGAAATCCTGCCAATTTGTCATGTATGTTTCATGTTTATATGTTTCCGCTCGTTTTGAGATAAGTTTATAAAGTAAAGGTGTTACACTGTTTGTTGTCATTAATTAGTAAATATCACATCGTGACCGCGTTAGATGAAACCAAGTATAGGATTGAACTAGATTGAACTCATGTAAAGCTCGTATTTTGATCGTCCACATGTGTCTCCTTTACTTGTGAATACGGATTTAGCTGGATGTCGTAAGTTTAAAGTAACTACATGTTTTAAATATGCTTTAGGTTTCGGTTCCACTCTCTTGCTTGAATTGTATACAAGAAATGTCAAGCCGATTGCGGTAGACGAGCATGGCCGCAAGCCAGACTGGTGGATAAATACAGACATGAGTATGATACAAACATGTACATATTGATTATAAGTTTATGCTGACTACTCCATATTCCTACAACGTGTCTCACATGTATATGGTTTACATAAGCTTAATGTGCAATGATTGTCCAACAGTGGCTTATTCAAACAACACTGGAATGCAGATCAACGAGAAACGAATCCGCGAAACAACGGCTATAAAAATGCTGAAAACTCGCCGGCCTTTATGGATGTCGGAGGCGAACACCAATTGGGCTATCATGACGACCAGCGTGTGAATTACCAGATGGATGACCTAGCGGGTATCTTTCATGACGACGTATGTTCTACTCAATGAGCTTGTATACAGAGCGCTTCTATATTCAGGTCGGTATAACTTGCGGCATGTGCTTGTATTAATCTACAAATAAATGCCCTGGTCTGTCCCTGTAGATAGAGATTGAACTTCCGAGAGACAGACAATCTGATTCAGAAAATCTAGACGCGTTGCGAACTTCAACGCTATCGGCAGGCCAGTGGAAGATAGCGGCTACACCCCCTGTAGAACAAAGAGGTAAAAAAGAGCATATGTTAATATTGTGTGGGCATGCCCTACTATATCATATAGTACATCTCAAGCGTTGATCAGATGATAGGTAGATAACGCATGAGCTCTTCGTTTGTTGTTGAAGGGGAGCAATACACCAAAACATTCTAACATTATCTGCATGCAACATTACTTACGTCTGGACACATTAATTTACAACTATATATCTCGCTAAAGGTGTGAAACGGTTAAGCGGACGGTTGAGTAGTGATGAGTCAGGATCAGATACAAGTCGACGCCAACGCCGTCGAATATACCGTGGGTACGTAATAGTGTGTATTGTCAAACTGGCTTCAATATTTCAATTTGAAAAGGTTTGCCAAGTCCTAATGATACAGTGATCGTCCAGTGAAACTCATACATTTAATTGATATCATGCCTTGAAGTGTGATATATTTTTTCCTCTTTCCTTGAAAGTATTCCGGGCACTCTAAATGCGTAAACTATTTTGTCTGATTGTATTTGTTGAACACCCTGCATCACACACAGGACTCCAGACCTCGGCGGCAGCAGTTCAAACGAGGTATGTGCAGTTTACAAGGTTGGCAGGCAGTATAGTGCTCTTCACAACATTTGGTTTCAAAGTTAGAGCCTGATAAAACTATTAAGGCGAAAATAGTTTACTCGGCTCTGTTCTAACAGAATCTCATTTGATGTAGCTTCTGATGGTTACTGAAAGGTTTGAGCTAGATCACGACCAACCGTCACAAGAATTAAGCCAGGCTCTCAAGGAAGACACGAAACATTTTTATCGGTAGGGTGGTGAGTTTGCGTACAAGGCATACAATTACATGTTTGGTTCCTTCGGAAGTCGGGGAACGCATATTCTAATAATCGTCATGAATATTCTACGCTCTCTCATAAACAGGCACATTGTCGTGGAGGCAGGGCCGACTGACAAGGTGAAATTTTTGGAGATGCTCCCAAAACAGGCACAACGATCCCTCGTTGCAAAAGCTTTCTATCAGGTCTGTTGTAAACCACCTGTTCATGCTTCGCAATGTTACGCATAACAAGCATAACAAGCATAGTTTCCGCTCCCCCAACATGCATGTATGTACTCTTGTTTACCGTCTATTGTACGTGGTTCTTACATTATCACAATGCATTTGAGTGTTTGGTGTTCGAACTCAACACTGCTTTATGTTTACCTATTATGCGTTAATATAGTTTCAATTGTGTTATGCGATTTGTAGTTGGTAGTTTTGGCAAACCTGGGTGCAGTCAATCTGGTGCAACGAGAGGCCTACGGAGATGTTAATATCAAGATCACTCACGAGATGTTCTAGAATAGACTACAACATGCAGCACAATCTCTCATCAAGACCCGTCAGGAATATGTATCACGTATCTACGTTTCGATTCAGTACACTAACGTACAAATGAAGTATCTACGGCTCCTCTGTTTATTCAGAGTATCTCATTAAAGATTAGGTTGTCATCTCAATTCATTAATAGGACAAAATTCATGATTCAACATACACATAACTTATCACAACTGGAAACTGTGATTAAATTATATTCACGCTACGATTGGTGGGTTGGTGGGGCATTCGCACGATCATGGAAGCATAGTCGTCTTCATAGATTCGTACGGACGGGCTAGTAGGCAGTACATCTGTCAACAATACCGGCCGAGATTTGTTTGAAGGTTGCGTGTACGACTACGGACAGATTGTCTTCAGCGAAATCTAGGTCATCGAAACTGGTTACATTGTCCAAGTTCATAAACCCTCCATCTCTACATGGCAAAACACGCGGAGTTGTATGAATATTGATTGTCAGAGTGAGACGAGAAAAATCTCTTACAATGTACTCGCACGGGTTATGTATGCAGCTACTAGATGTGTACCAATATGGGTAATAAGTGAAGCAAGCACATGCACGAAGACATTCAAACCAACACATATACATGCCCCAAGTCATATTCTTATCCATACAGTGCGTACTTTGAGTTTAGAAGAGGTCCAGTAGACACTAAAAGTGCTATACATTCGTGTACAATGGATGGTAACGTCTCACAAAACCTTGGAAGTACCGGAAGACATTTTACCAGTATTCTTGTCCTATGTTAGCATACATGCAAGGGAAGAAATTAAACAAAATATATTTGCTAGAAACGTGTATCGGAAAATGTCACAGTTTAGATTTCCATGATGCGTTTCATACATGAGTTGTGAGAATTCAAGGACAAAGTGGAGTCTAGATTTTGAATAATATTTGCACTGCTCCCATCATTTCATATCTAAATACATGAGCAAAAGTACCTGTCTGGCGACGAGAGTGAAATATTGTGCTGTAAAAAGGTCAATACCGCTCTTATCGCAGCAACGTTCTGGCCAACGGGATACTGAAAGGCTAAATGACTGGCCAAAAGCACACCAAATATCTACATCAAAACAAGGTTGACGTTGTACTTTTGTTAGGAAAGGTATGAAATAACGCTACGTATACAATGAGCAAAGACGAATCAAAGTCAGCAGGACCAAGCTTCAATAATGTAATGCAACACAACGTATTAAACCGACCTGCTGATCGACGTCGGGCTGGCTAATCAGCTCTGGGATAAATGACATGCACATATGCATAGATGGTATACCACTCACAGTTAGCGGGAGAAGATCGTCAGCGTATGTCTACGACAAAGGAAATATTTGCATGTGAGTTGCTGCATACATTTACGTCACCCTTGAGTGTGACTTCAAGAGAGCAAGCATTTGTCAAGAGATATGTATGCATGACAAAAAACTCAAAGACCTTCCACTGCAAAAGCATGTACCATTAATATCCTATTGGAAATATAACGATTCTCTAGCATTGTCAAAAATATTCATTTACCTGAAAGTGAACCAGCTTTATCAGCATGGGTATTTCGATAAACAAATGATGAATGAAAGCAAAGATTTCCTTATAGGTTTCCTGTAAAATAAGATGGAATGATTTTATATTATATGGAGCGGTCTCAATTGTGTGACTACGGTGTACCAACTAATGTATCGCAAACCAGCTGGGGTGAAACAAAGCTAAAACAATATAGTGTGCACATATAAGGTTAATGTTACAGTTGCGCACAGATAGCTTGTTGCACCCACAAACTATTGTCAAAATGTACATTTCAATGTGTATGTAGACTATAAGCGGGCATGTGAATAAATACGTCCTTTATTGAGAGCTATGATGTCGTGATTTGAAGACGTATTACCTGACACGCCGATTCCAATAGTAGCTGTACCACTGCTGAGGCACGAAAGTGTTTGACAGTAGCTTGTTGTTGCTCAAGCGCGGATAACCGATATTCTGTTACATTAAATTGTGAATTCATTTGAACATAGAGTAAGCTGAACAATCTTAAGCTTTCACATGGACGATTCTACATGGAAATTACATCAACAAACAACCACCATACCCCAGCCTGATCGGTCCTTACTGTCCCTATCTATCTCGAAACACTACCCAATAGTTTGACATGTTCGTTGGAGGGACCAAGGCTAACAAGAGCTCCGGACACTATATATCATGATTTGCAATCCACACCTCTTGGGTACCAACGTGGACGTATACACATGTGGGCACTACACTTGATCATTGTCAGCATCATGGCTTTGCTCGCCTCACATAATATACACACACCCGCACGATCTCAAACACCTGAAAAGCTGAATATATACTTACGGTTAAAAGCCAATATTTCCCTACCTTTCATACTAGACACCGCCTGTGTCATTCTCCCAAAATGATCGTTAGCAGCTTCCAGCACGGGGCCGAGAATCTTCAAGAGAATCGACAGCAAGCGCGGATGCAGTAGGATATCGCTGCTTACCCGCAACAGCAACAGTGGATCCTTCAAAAAGTCTAGGCGAGTATATGCAGCCACACTCCAACCAGTCGCATGCGCACCATTCTTCGGCCGGGTTTTGCGTGTATTTGGTTGGGTGCGTGGTTTAGAGATGTGCTGTTTGGGTTGTTCTTCATGTAGCTTAGTGGTATCGGACTCTTTTCCATATCTAATAAACTCGTTGGCTGTTACCACCCACAACATCTCCGGCGAGACTGCATTAGCTGTATGGAATATACGTGTATGAGAATCATGCTTGAACGATATGCGAGTGGATATAAAGGGGTCGTCGGCAATATAGAACGAGTAAAGAGTCGCCTTGGTGAGTAGTATCGACTACATTTAGATAATGCGGAAATCACACAAATTTACATCTATATAGCCACAGTGTACATACCCCTATCCCATAAATTCTCCAGTAGCGTAGCGGTGTGAATAAAGCTGGATGAAGTCTCATCAGTTAAAATTGGGATAAGATTCCTCAGCACAATAGGGAATATTGTTACAGCAGAAGACGCCAACGTCGGCATTGACGCCAACCTTATTAAACGGTAGTAAACAGTTATATTGAAAAGTTATTTCATCGTCAGCGAAAAAATACAACAGAAGGGCAATGTGCGATTGTCAGTTAAAATTGGGATTCCTCAGCCCAATCGGGAACATTGTTACACCAGAAGACGCCAACGTCAGCATTAAGTCAACCTTATTAAACGGTAATACTGTAAATCAGATACCAAAGTCTTCATCAGTAGAAGACAAGTAGGTTGCAACTTCATAGGAGGCATGCATTGCAACAAATAAACATGAAGTTGAATATGATTCATATACGAGGAATAAAAAAAACCTTAACTAATGTTTCGTTCTTTTCTCGCACGTCAGATTCGAAAATCACATGTTTCAATGAACATCCTCGTAACCCTGAGCCAGCAGTACAATACATACCACTGTATACGTAAGCACCCCAAAAAAGATCGTTAAACATTAGTTTACCTTTGTAAAAGATCATTGGCAGGATAAGCAAATTGTTGGAGTGGGTACGGGCGTACAAATATACTGGGAATATCTTTCAAATCCGAGTTCACGATGTTTCCTTGGTTGCTCTTTTTTTGACCATTTACAGTACTTTTATTGGTAACCACGTTTGGAGAGCGGCGTGTGGACGTTCGGTACTGGGTGAAGTGATCCTCTACATCTTGAGCTGTGATAACTTCCTCATGCGAATCTACCAGTAAGCAAGCGTACGTGAATTGAACAGTGCAAGTGTAAGTACGTTTGGAGTGCTTCTGCTGGTACTGTGCGGTTTTCGAATATGTGTGCTTTGAAAGTGACCAAGCGTGCAAGTAGTATCTGGGCTCTCAAAATAGAATCCTATACACAATCAAGACTGTTTTCAGTACCTCATATTTGTTTTCTCGCAGCACAATTGACACGTATATTACATATGTAGTACTATGCATTAACCTTCCCTCAGAATAAACTTGTGGAGCCTCAATATTCGCGCATCCCCTCAATGCATACATACAGAAATTAATAGATAAATCACACGCTCAGACTTGTCCGACATGTATTTTTATTTATTCTGATTTTAATACATGTGCAGTGGGTAGAGGATACCATGACAGGATGGGAACACGAATGCACAAGGTACACATAACAATAGTATTTACGTCAGCACTAATATATTTCACATGTTCAACATACCAGATGTTAGATAGTCCGGCTTGTTTATATCCATTGCGTGAACACTGGCTGATGGTTTAGTGTGCAGGTACTCATAGTACTGGATAAGTTGGCGCTGATTGATGTCCTTTGGCTGGTGTACAGGCAGAGAGACCAATGAGTCGCACATTAGCATGTCGCCAACATTGAATAAATGTCTGGATATGGATTAGAGCAGACCAGAAATTGGTAAGAATAGCCTACAAACACCTTCAATCTCAGATTGTTGCACATTATCTATGTTGCACATTATGTAGCATATACAAACCCGTTTCTACAAACGTTATGCACCAATACATCCTTGTTCGATATAGAGACAGCATAAATGGCATCGTATGGTCGTCGGAGTGCAAAAGTCGGATATTCGTATCCTTCTTAATACAAACACATACCTGTATCTAGTCACCAAGAGCGAAAACAAGCACGGATATATACACTTATAGGCCTCTCTGTTTCGGGTGACTACCGACATAATTAGCCTTATTGGCAAGTGTGGAAGTAAGAAATGAGATTTTCGAATTAAACGTCTCCGACGCATTGCGGCGAGAGGGGTGGCTTGTCTGCTCATTCCACCAACAGAAACTGACTCGGACGAAGGCGACTGGCGCCCTGATGCCGGTGGTTTAGTAGAATTTCCATTCGCGTCTGCGTTCGTACTTGTTGAACCGTCGATAAGACTCTCATAGTACAGTGCGAGGTAAAGCATAAGTACCTGAGGCGCTCCTATACCCGTCCTTACATCCACATCCCCGCAATCCACACCAGTATACTGTGGGAAAAAGGACAACACATCCTCATTAGTCACAATATTATCTTCATCTCCTCGTATTTCCATTCGATCCACACCCTCTCCTCCACATTCCCCGGTGTTCACCTCTATTCCATGCCCAGTTCGGCTAGCCTTCGTAAACATGCCTCCTCTTGTACCTCCACCCACACCTCCGTTACCTTTATTGTTAGAACGTACCAATGTCGGTTTTATAATAGCGGGAACAGCACTGTTGTGGATATTTGATGGATTCACGGTCAGGTTGGTTTGGTGGTTCTCCATGATATCAGCCACCACCTCCTCTCGCTGTATACATATGCGGCAAAAGGTTTCGATGAGCTCAGGGAATATTGCATGCACAGGTGTTGAACTGTTGCGAATCTGTTCCAACACCCATCTCTTTGGGGTTTCCACCAACATCAGGTCTGCCTTCGACCAACCACCCACATATCCGTCTGTATCATTCAGATTGGTTTGTAATGTAGGCTTGTACAAGTGCGGCTTGGCTGCGTGAAGGAATACGTTTTGTTTTTGATTAAAGTAGGAATGCTCAGACGTTCCTGCCCCACGAACAGCGTGCGTGTTGTTTATTGCCCCACTGCTCATCAGGCTGTATACACAGTGAACTGGTAGATAGCCCGGGGTCAAATCGCTTAGATGAGGGGTAGCTGCGACTCTAAGTGCCTGCGTCGCGATTGCTTCTTCAGAAAATATATCACTCATAAAAACCTCACCGAGCTTCTTGAGACTGTCCGTATGGATCTGTATGGTAGTGTTGCACGTGGACGTGTGAATACAGTACGCAGTCACGAATTTAGATACCGAGGATCTTCATGCAGTAGGCAAAATGTATAGTTAATGATAAGATGTGATGCGTACACTACAGCTAAGGTTCAGGGAGTAAGTCAATGAGCCAATAGCGAGCGCGAGGTGATACCTGAACATCCATCTGCAGCATTGCACGTACAAGCTCTGCAATTAACGGTAATTGTCTTGTATGGAAGTGGCCGCCCACCAAAAGCAAAGTCTCATGATGCGACCCGTGTACAGATAACATGTGGTCTTTATCACCTCTTTTCACTCCGACAGATGTAGATATGGGTGTGGATACGGATGAAGTTGCAGGTATGGAAGACGGTGACTGTGAACGCACTAGGACAGTCGATGGCACGAGCAAGGATTTCACCCATTTAGTAAGAAATGGCTTTGAGAATCGATATTCCATCAGCCCGGGACACGTGAGTAGAAAACACAAAGCGGTTGTAGCGAAATGACTATATCCTTTGCTGGGTGGCTCTCTGTTTCTTCCTGTCTCTTCATCAGTGTTCTTGGCGGCTAATATGAGTACATGTGTATATGTATTTGCAAGTGCATACGGGGAAATAATGTGCAGGAACACAAGCAATTGTATGTATACGAAGTTGTAATCCCGAAGCTTTACATAATTATATGCATAAGGACAATAGGTGTGCGACCATGTATATAGAAGGATACAACATGATCACATACACGCATACCCGCGATTGACGAATGGCTTGTAACGACTGGCTGCGCGACTCCAATACGTCCATTTGATCGTTGAGTAGACCTTTCCGGGGCTTTAGTAGAGTCTTGTGGCGAATGTGCATTGTACACCGAAGGAACAGAGCGGATAAGATCGAAACAGAGGCGCAGTTCTTGTTCTGATAAACGCATTCCCCCTAGACCAATTAATCCACACAGCGCCTTTAATAGCATTGACGCCCATACGCATTGGCTAGTGTGCTCTTTGCTGTAGTAACATATTTCAACAAGAAACAGGAGAAGTTGAGAAATCATTGTGTTGTTTTGTATTCAAACCACATACACACACTAGTTTGCATACATTTACAACAACTGCACACAGACATGGACCAAATCTCCAGTGGTATTCCATACTTTCACAAGAAGGAAAAGTCGAGCAATGCATCGGTAACTAGAGTGGTTGAGGAAGGAACAACTAAATACATGTTTCTCAATCACATAAGCCAACAGCTCAACGACCGTTGTATACAATGGGAACGTCAACCATCAACATACACGCAGGGATGATAACAAAATAACAAATTCACACTTTTTGGTAGCTGAACTTACATCCACGTTCACGTACACACACGTTTCCATTCCCCATATACCCTTCCCCTCCCTCTTAACATATACACACAAACGTAGGACCTGAGGAATGAGGGAATCCGCAATCCAAAACAAGCACATCGGTAATAACTTTACGCACTAGATCAAAATCAGTTCGTATGATATTTGCGTAAAGATTCACCAAGATGCAAATTGTACAAACATCGCTCAACAATGAATTAGATATATGTGTACGCATAAACCTACATAGCATCTGTTGGCGTAAACATGGTATGAATTGTCTTGTTTCAGGAACACCTTTTCCTTGAGAAACTCATATCAATGGCGAGCTCATGGGGATTGCCACTTTCAGTTAGCACTAATGTGCCGAAATACACATATACATATGTACATAACTTACATGCAACCTGAAGACACGATGATGGCATCCCTAGTCTTCTTGACCGACGAGAACAAACGCACACGCAACGGGTCAATCACGAATTTTGCGCGTGCAATCGAAATTTCATCTGTGAGGTGGTTTGTGGGGCATGTGGATTGTAGATTGGTGGAAGTCACACGGACAGAGTTCTTAATCATATCCCTCAACCATGTACGCGTCTGCGAACGTTTGAGTATGCTACGCAAGAAGTGCAGCAATGTCACGTCCGCTGGTGTTTTATACGCTGATGTATTCTGAATTTTCGGTTTAGATACAGTACCACTCCCACCCCCGCCAATGCTAATGCTAGCGCAAGTATTGGGTTCGTCTAGAGTATTGGGTTCGTCTACATCCATGATATCCGAGTCAGGCACAAGAGGGATTTTACACTTAGTACGTGAGGGTTGCTGCCTGTTTTCAGAAAGAGAGAACTCAAGAGTGATATGCAGAGCTAGCCACATGTACGTATCTGTTTCACTTAACATCTTACACAAGTCTGCTCGCATATGAGGGTAAAACTCACACAGGAGGAGACACAACTCAGTGACGCGATCAATCAGTACATATGAACCACTATCAAACGGGTTGTACACATTCCTCGCCCCATTATCTGATTCTCTTCTGTTTGTAGACGAGTTCGACGTTCCTTGGCTATTGAATGTTGTATTGGGGTTATGTGCGTAGCGAGGGGAGTTACTTGGTCGAGGAATTGTACCAGAATTGGGTATATACCTTGGACTCACACCAGTTGATCCATATCTTGGGCTAGTGCCCATATGTGCATTAGGCCCATTGCTTCCAACACTAATTTGCGTTTGTTGTTGCGAATGAAGAGGGGACTTTCGAACGCCAGCTACGCTCCCAGTACTCACTCCTACCACACCAATGTTTGCAGCAGAATCAGCACCCACCTGCCCTATAGTTGATTCCAATGCAGACACGGATAACAGTGGGGCCTTGTCTGGTCCATTACGTGCAATACTCGACTTTGTGCTTGTATTTGTACCGCCACCATTAAGATCACATTCCATAACCCCACCATCTCCCATACCAGTATCAACACCTCCTACACCAATACCTACACCTACGTCCACAGCGGAACCCCACGCACGTTCACATATCCTTGAGTGATCGATAGCGGCTGCCATGGCATCCAGAAAATCATCTGGTTTGGGCGTGTTCAGCAGAAGGCTAAGAAACAACCTACGCCCTGCCGTCCATCGTACATGCAAAAGAGAGCAAACTAGTACCGGCAAAGGCAAAAGAGTATGAGAAAACGCCTGATATATAAAGGGCAATACATCTGCAGCCTCTTCAGTGTACAAATCATTATCAAGCATTTCCGTCTCGTAAGTACGAAGAAATTCAACTGTACTTGATTTCAGTAGCGCTGGATTTTTGTTGGTTGATTCTGCAATACGCCTACGCGCCTCCGACTCGGTCACACCAAACACATACGCAAGGCGCACGAACTCCAGAGCAATCAGACGCACACGTCTATGTATTTTACCCTCATGTATGACTCGTATTCTTTCTGTACCATCCATATCCGAATTACCATCCCACTGTACATCTATCCCACTCTCGAATTCGGAAGGATCGAATACGGCTACGTGCTTTCGGGGTGTCATTGCGGATAAGAGGGCCTCACCCTCTCGTTGGATGGCGTCAAAATCGACTCCAATGCATAATCCAGATGAGAATTCGATTGTACGTGGTACATTTGAAGCAAGGCCTCCTGTTTCTGTCGTGTCGGCAACGTTGTGAATCTGGTCGAAGACAGCCAACATATTGTCTGGCCATGTTAATACTTCAGCCGCCGCCATGGCTCGAATCAATCCCGAGTTACCCCCTGCGGATAGGTTTTCTTCGTCCCCTCTGCATGTTGTTTATAAGCGTGAATATGTAATTCTTGACGATAAGACTGAAAACAGCGTGTGCGACAGAGTGCGTTTGAACGTGAAAGCACGTATAACATCATGAGTAGTACACACAAAGTTTGTCTTGTAATAGTAAGTGTTTACTGACTGATAAAACTGTAATGTATGCCAAGAAGGCAGAGACGGCAGTGCATTTTGTACAAGGAGGACAAGCAACATGAAATTTAACAAACCACACAGCTTGCACTTCTTAGACAGCCACATCACTCTCATACACAGTCTAAGAAATATTAGCAAACGATATATACCTTGGGGAAGTGGAGGGACACCCGCTTTGTAGAAGCGCTGGCTGTAGAAGCCTCAGTATTGAGGGCGCTGCTTCGAGGTCTTTGGGTGAGTATTCCTTCAAACTAAACACCGCATTGCGGAGCTTCGACAGCTTGGCCATGTCACCAATGGAAGTCATCGTGACTAGACACTACTACATAAAAATACTCTTTAATAATACGTTCTTTGGTGATATCGTTTACGTATGTTCATGTGTGCGTTTGATCAATATGAGGGAAGGCATGGACTAAATTATTAGTAATATATACAATTTTGGATCGAAATACTCAGACACGGTGAAACGATACGCTAACACGATCTGCAATTGAAAATGAAGGTTCCTCGGACATGGTCAAACGTGCATGCTGGACCACATCTGCACCGATCATCTACTACCAGAGAACGTGCATATGTTGTACATGTAAAGATGCTAGCAGTGGGCGATGGTTGTGTTGTACAGCGAAGAGTGTGTGTGTGTGTTTGTGTGTGTCGTGTGGTATATGATAACGTTATTAATTTGGGTAACGTTCAGAATATGCACACAAACCACAGCTCTCAGACTCTCTCTCCTCTCTTTCTCTACCGTTGCGATATATATGTCTTGCACTTTCGTGCTTCACAGCGATAGAACATCATTTCACATGCATCGATAGAACATCAGTTTCGTGCATTATATCGATAGAGCATATATTCTTGCTTCTTTACCGGAAAAAATATCGGCAATATAGGCAGGCATTCCGGAGTGATAAGGTTGTGCTCGTTCAACTCATCCAAATGCACAACTACAAGCGCACAAACTGTTTGTAGAATGAAGCGGGTACATAGCAGAGGTGAGGAAACCAACACACATGACCCAACAGACGATGATGTATTTGATTCAACAGATACATCGCTTGATGATCTAGCAAGAGGGCGTAAACACTTCCGTTTGGATGCGAATTTAGATGTACTCAATGTACCACAAGACTTGTACGTGCAGGACTTACGAGATGGAGATGAGACTCATGCAAGCGTAGCCAACATTGAAAATGGCTCCCTCAGTGATTTCGGTGAGAATGATGGCGCAAATGCGTTGGGAGTCCTTCAACGTACCTGTGATCGTTACGTGGCCAAGCTTACCACCCTAGCTACTGTGAACGACGATACTGCTGTGGACATTTGTACCACTGTTACTCGTCTTGCACATCACCCGACTGTGGATTCTACCAAGTATAATGAACCTTGCATATTTTGCGCCATACATTGTCATTATACGCTAATGTGTTCCTGTTCGTGTTATCTTCATGTAGTCAGTTCATCTACACGACAATGCTGTCTTTATACGCAAGATTGGATTCTCAAGCTCAAACACTGTTTCCTTATGTTTTATCAATATTTAAACCACAACTAGAGCTAGTAAAGCAGTAATGCAGATGGAGGATAGGATGACATCCGGGCAGAGGAAGGCGATTTTATTGAAGCAACTCTTACAACTCAACCGAGTCAAATATAATGTTGAAATACGTCAGAAATTGATTTCTGTTGCACAGTCACGTTTGGGGGAACTGGCGGGTAGAAGGTCCGCCGCTCTTAGATCGATATGCCTTCTCGTGATGGGTGAAGTGGTTTCTTCTTCTACTCATAAACGCAAGCAACTTCACTTTAAAACACGCACACGTTCGTCTGCTCGCACTAGCATGGGGAAGTCCACGCCCAACTTGCAAAAGCCGAATGTTTCAAATCATAAACTAAAGACAGAAAGCTCACGAACTAGCAGGGAGGGTGAAGAACTTGACAAAAGCATAGATACGAATGCGGGTGTGGACGTTGATGCTTTGAAAACTGAGCGTGTGAAGTCGCCTACTATCAAGCCTGAACCTGCACCTATCAGTGCTGTGGTTCAAAATACATCAGCCACAGTACTTGGCAGTCCTCTAACCAAACAGACGCTAACCTCCCAAACAACCCTCATCTCTACACCCAGTTCCGAGAGTATATGCAAGCTTGCCCTGGTTTTCTGTCGAGATGTTGACCCACGTGTACGTCGAACAGCGCTGTCTGTGATATCTGAATTACATCGCAAGGGTGTGAGGTTTGGTGTGGATGTGTATCAACAAGCTCTCGGAGCATTGTCTGATGAAGCACCTGAAGTGCGACTGGAGGGGATGAATATTGTGTGGATATGTGCCAACACGTGTGGTGCTTCGGTCGCAAATGTGGGTGTAGAAACTCGGATGGTCGACGATGCCTTTGCAAAGGTATAGTAAGAGTAGTCCAGAGTATCACAACTGAAATCTGTTGAATGCGTATGTAAAGTTATTGGTTAGATCGTTGCGACGTAGTGTTGTCTTATATTGTGATATGGTTGTTAAATATGTATCAACAAGCGCATGCATACACTTTCAGACAAATTGGTGAAGGGTACGTAATTTTGTCAACAGCTTGGCAAGTAATTATGGTTGATGATGCCGTTACATACGTATTTTCACTGTACACGGCGTGCAGGTGATGGTTGCTATATTAGCCAGTCTTCCCACAGTATGTACATATCTGTAACACTGATGTTCACTTTAACTCATATATTGATAATCCAAACCACGAATTCGTTTGTATGTGCGGTAGGTCTGTGATCTAGTAAACGATGGAGAAGTTGCAGTACGTGTGCGCGCCTGCCAGCTGCTCGGTAGCATTCGTGGCGTAAGTGACGATATTCTCCTTCAGGTGCGATGTTTATGATATGTTACGACACGTTACTTTCATCTACATATTACATTCATGTTTGTTGCATACTACATGTTCTATTGTTCTGGTGTACCACTGGTTGTACACGGCGCATATTTATGCATACATAAATATAGCCTATTCTCTACAGGATTATGCATACGTCCCTTTTCATTGAAAATACTAATGATAGCACTACGCGTTGTAGTTATAATGTTACTTTGTTACTTTCATAAACATAACCCACGCTGACTTACACAGACCCTGGATAAGAAAGTTATGGCGCACTTACGAAAAGGGAAGAGTGCACGACAGAAGCGCGAAGAAGCAGTATGTTTATGTGTAGATCCCAACTTGGGAACCCTTTCAGTAAAGTTTTTGTATAATGCAATTATTACCATACAGTCACATACATCTATGTATTAACTAATAATTAACTCAGTAATTCTTTCGGTGTGGGCTATATTGGTTTCAAATATTCGACACGTGATGTCATTTTTAGCACTTTCGAAGAAGTTTGTTTTCCTTTCAAGAAAGATTGCGATATTCACTACGCACTAACATCAATATCCACAGGAGTGGTCATTTTGTATTAAATCACTCATACACTCGCGTATTTAGTTTGCTGAGTGAACTTCTGATTAAATTGATTATCTTTACAGGACGGAACGATGTATCCACAAGGTGATTCCGACTTCAATCCAGAAGAAATGTCTATCATCGAAAGGTACTTGGATATTCGTCGTAATGTGTGAGCGTTAGACTGTATAATCTACATACACTACGTCACCTCTACCTGCTCAGGAGAAGTTGCCTTATACATCAACATGCCTCCTTATTGTCATGTCTATATTTCGTGTGATGTGCATGGATTATAGTGGGGCGTGCGGGGCCTTGGTGCATGGGATTGAGGATGAGTTTAGTGCCGTGCGACGTGCAGCCATTGGAGCCATGCTGGAGCTGAGTCATAAAAGCGAGGTGTGCCTTAGTGCGTTTTCTTCATTGTCTTGACGTTTGTGATAACAAGATAAAGTGGGTATACCTAGAACGCCACAAGATCCAATACCCATTCCCCGTACATGAACGAATACTATACTCCACACACATTGTTTGCCAAAAAGCTATATATGAACCATTGATATAAGGTATAGAAGTGGAGAATACTGTTGCGAAAAGGATGTGAAAATAGGTCAATGTGTTACATACAAGAATCGTCGAACTTTAAGTATACCATTTATCGGCATTGTTGGGCGAAGGATGAGTTAATTTGCAAACCTTCTATGTATTTGTATATGCAACATACGTAACGGTTTTCTGGTGTGCTTGATCAAACAGCGGATGTCTCAATTGTCTCTCTGTTCATTTGTTTTAGCGCCAATAGCGGAGTCGAGGTGCGTAAATCTACAACTCCAAATCGTACAGCTATTTTGTCTGTGCTGTGTTGTTTATATTCGCGTATATGGTACCACATTCTCCTATATTCGCGCACACATGAAGCCTACACTCACACGTGCACTAATACCCCAGGAATTCAGCTCCCGTTGTTCGGACTACCTAGTAGATATGTTCAACGATGAGATCGACGACGTTAGATTGGCAGCTATGCACGCGTTACGACTGGTGAGGAACTGGCCGTGCGAGTACAAATGCACATACAGACATATATGTACATTTATATATTTATGCGTTATTCATGTATACATACACATATATACATATATAATCTGCCTTACAAACGGCAACTTTACCTAAGCGCATGTCTGTGGAATTTAAAACTACATTATACGTATATTCATATTCTCACTGGCATGCGCATATATATGCAAATACTTGCTCGGCAGATGATTTCGAACACAAAATTCACTACTGAGCATGTAGATATTATGCTTGGGGTTCTTCATGAGGAAAATAGCATTATAAGGAGTGCGGTACTTAGGTGAGTGTTCCTGTTATACATTGGTGATTGTATATATGCTTCAATCAATACAAACAGACACATGCATCAATGTGGTTGTGATTTCTGCATGTTTAATGCGCAATCTAAGCTGGTTGCGAAAGAAACAAATACCCGAGTGGAAATGTCTATCGTTCTATGTATCAATACATTTGTTTGTGCTAGTATATCGTGATACTTGGTATTATCGGTAAGTGATGGCTGACATCTCTCGACATCTCTCCGAAAGCTCTGTATAAATTAACAAGGATTTCCCATGTTCTGGCTTGGGCAGATTATATACACATATACACATACATATGCAAGCATGCATGTACTCATGTACCTTGTTTTTATTGCTATATATTTAGTTTATTAGGAGACATGACTTTTGCAGACGTGTCTGGTCTCCGTACAGTAACACGCACATTGATTGAAATCATAAACAAGTATCCTGAGGCACACATTCAAGTGTGGCGAACACTTGGAGGCCTCGCAAAGACTCACCCTATACTGACAGAATTCATCGCCCAAGTGAGTTTATGATGTTATCTCTTTATTTGTGTGTACGAGTTTGGTGGGTACATACATATTTGTGTGCATACTGATGTGAATTTTTATGGGTGTTTTGTTATTATCATACCACTCACGTACTCACTGCGAATGAAGCTCAGTCATTAGGCTGTCGCTGAAACGATTATACAACATTTTCATGTCATGTCGTTGTGTTTCGTGAAGGTATTCTTAAAATGTTCACCACATTCGGCCAATCGACTTTCACCTGTGTTCAAATATTGCAGACCGCCTATTTATCCTGTATGCTTATTTTTGAATAACGACAAGTTAATTAAAGTGATAATTTCTCCGCGGCTCATCTCAAAATACTAACTAGGAACTACTGGGGTTCAGCCCATACTTCGCATCAATTGAACCCAACGTGAACGATGTCGCATACATCGGAGTGCTGATTATGGTATATGTATTATGATAGCATTTTCCTCTCTTTGTGTACACTCGTACGTTGTCAGTACATCTGTATATTAATGTGTACCAACAGGTCAAGAAATACGCATTCATATGTAAACGCTGAACACGTGTGCGTCTTTACAAGACTTGTGAGACTTGTAGTTGGTGAAATACATGCTTAATACTCGAACTTTTATCGTTTATTAATTATTTTGCTTATTCCGCATAAAGGTCATGAACGCAGCAGCACGGAATGAGAAAATTATTCCTCTGTGTCCTAAACACTGTTTGTCACACCTGCCTTACCTCATTGACAAGTGGCCGACCTTCTTCTCAACTGTTGCTAGGTCATCTGGCTTTGTTTCCATTCTTGGTATCGGTTATCACCAACAAGGTATTGAAAGCGAAAGCCCAGACTGTTCCTCCACATACAAACACGCACTCTCTGTCTCCCAAATCCGATGAACATGCACAATACGGACGTACGCGCACACAATTATGCACGCAACACCGTATCAGATCCTTCAAACCCACAACTCCGCCTACCTGTAAGCACATATTTCTTCTTCTTGTCTATCTCCAGTATGTAGACTAGGCATACGTGCACTGTGCTAAGTAACGATACAACCTCGTTCGTGTACCCAGGATGAATCGCCATTTGAGATGTACGCAGTGCAATCTGTTTTAAAATTCATGTAGAAAGCCAAACACTGAAAGAGTTATCAACAGCTCCGTCTTGATCTGTGTCTGACCAACTCTTATCTCCACACTAGCTCTGCGCTTACACCCTCTATTATCTTCTGCTATGCACTATAGAGATAAATGACGATTCAAAAACAAATGTATCCACGTCTGTGAGTACAGATGTCAATTCATCCGGAGCTGGGCAAGATCAGTCAATCATTGCCCGATGTAGTACTCATATACAACAAGGCCTAGTGTTGTTTTCTCAGCATAAGTCGCTGGGTGCCTCTCGCTTATTCTCCGAAAACTCAAGGTAAGTCAACACTTACTAATGCACGTAGTATTATCCAGATACTTCCAACTCGTAAGACGCAATACGTGCACCAAATTTTAAGAATTTTAAGGGTATGCTGATAGACTATTCTTTAGAATGTGTATTCTGAATTAATATACACTTTCCTTTCACAGGGAGCTTAGACGAGTGTCTGCACTGTACTCTGAACACTCACAGCAAAGCACCCACGCCCGCTTTTATAGGATATACACGAAGGTCCTCTTCGGTTTTCTAAAACTGAGAGATCTACTACCCATATCAGCTTCCAACGCACGTACACCCGCATCTATACGAACGCGGCAACAAGACACCTTTGCGATATCATTGCAATTGTCGGCACATGCATGCAAAACACTTCCCTCCCTCAGTCTTGTGATGTTACACCGGCTTGCGTGCTTACGCCACCGATTTATGGGGGTACCAAACGCACTCCAATCACGATTGGATGAGATGACTATGGTGTGGTGCGTGGTGTACATGGTAGCGTCAATATCAGCTCTCTCCCCACACATAGTACAATCTCAAACTCATGACAACTCTGTTACAGGCACTGTACTTACAGCGCATACGGTGCTGTCAACATCCATCAATGATAGTGTCGGAACAGGTGTGGAAGCGCGTGCGAATGAAAATCTTCGCGAGAGTATGGCTTTGAGGTTGTGGGATGGCATTATTTTACAAGCGCGTGAGTGGTGTGAGCTATATGGCATGGGGAGTCCGACTAAGAGCGATAAGGCTAGTGGTGGGCCAGAATATTCTGTTGCTGTTAAGTTGTTGGATGTTGAACGTGCACACAAGGTATCCCAACACTCATACGAATCACACGGGCAACAAGATACAAGGATGATGAATCACGAGCAAGAAAATTCTAGAGTCAAGAACTTGGGTGCCAATGAACATGAAAGTGAAGATGAGAGTTTACGAAAGATAAAAAGTGAGAATACGATAGGTAGTAATGTATCACTAGCTCTGAGTAAGGACGTGTGTCCTGTTGGCATCATGAATGGCCCGGTTGAAACGGGTGTGAATGGTTTAAGCTGGGTGCCGCTAGTAAAAATGTTGGTGGTGCTTGTTCATGACTTCACACCATCACACCTGGATCTACAGGGTATTGCTTTGCGTCGTCTGCATGCGAGTCATACAGTCAAGTCTGTACCTTTGGCAAAGGTGTGTGTTTCTGTTGAGGTGTTGTTATAGCTGTGAATGTTTGTGTTTGTGTATAAGTGGTCGTGTGACATGGTACTAGTAGATCATGTCTAAACAGTATTTTATATCAAATCTGCTGGTAATGATTTGTGTGCCTTTTGGGTCTGTACTATGAATGAGATAAAACTTTTGCAATGAATAACTTGTGAGTCGCAATATGTAATAGATAGTATTCGTCCTTTGTTGTGTGCTTGATTAACACCGACAAGTCATCGTTCTTCCTATCTTGCATCTCACCATTGCACCCATAATATTGCATACTCATAAACGCGAACGTCTGTATACTCTTCAAGCACAAAAATATAAGTACACGTATATCCTCAATCCCACTTCCGTATTTCACTTTAGGAGAAGACATCGGAATCTGCTCTTGCTATCCCCTCACCAGTGCAGTTCACTGGTGGGTTGTATAACGTATCCACCACAGCCATCTCACATGTACGACTACGCTTCACTTATGTGGATGGAACCACACACACCAGATCTCTGCCCTCCAATTGCTTGTCACTTCGCACTGTTTCAAACGACCATGATGTTGTTGGGGATGCAGTTGTTGGACATGCGAAGAATAAGGACCAGTGGGCGGAGGAAACATCGACGAGGCCGTTGTCTAGCGAGCATGAGATGGTTCAGTTTAATACAAGAGCCTTGTTTAATCCCCCAATGCAATCAGGTATGCATGTGTGCACAACTGGACTTCATATGCATGTACATATACACCTTCATACTTGGAATTCCATATACACAGGCCAAGCGTGTGAAAATAAGAAAGCGCGTTAACTATTTGTGCTTCTGGTTCTATATAATTTGTTTTACATGATTTCTGTGTTTTTTTTTGCCGGATTGAATAAAACCGGCGCCAATGTTGCTGGGTACCTCTTCGATGTACAGTATCGTTCAAAGATGGAACAACTTCTTATATTGATTGCCCAAGTAATTGTGAAGAGAGAAGGTGTATTTGACGTGTGTAACTGTTTCATTATATCTTGTCTGTCCACAGGTGTTGCTCATATACAGACAGCAGTTATCGTTCAGTACGAAAACCGTGTTGGTCTTCAACGGTTCTTAAACGATGTGAAATCAGGGATGGTGAGTGTTTCCGAGTCATGATCCAATTGTCTTTCAAAGAGAAAATCAGCAGAAGAGATTATATATTTTACTAGACGGATTGAAGATATACTATTTTCGTGTTACCGCCTTTCATGTATACTTATGTGATCCTTTGTACTAGTTTACTTTTCAGGTTGAATGTAGCGTTAGCAGGTATATGTCCGCTCATCCCCATTTGGTTGTACAAGTATACTTACATTTAGTTTACGTTTCATATTGGATGTAGCGTTAGCAGTTAATTAACCTTATGTAACCGTCATATTTCAGTTGTATGGGTTATAACTGCACCGTCTAGCAAATGTATTGGACAATAAGCTAGCTATTACCTCATCCCACATTTCAGACTAATATGTGATGTGTATGTACTATTCTTGTTGTATGTATTATTCTTTTTTATTTTTCATTCAACTGTAATCCGTTTTACAAAACATCATAGAATTGTACGGAAGCTCAGGGTGGGACGACAGATGACGGTTCATATCAAATGCCTGCTAGTCAGGGTGATCAGCATGTCTCTGATCTACTAAATTCCTCTCTGGTCGTCTCGAAGCATGTTGGTGTCCATATCTAGGCATGAATTTAACGCTAGATTAGCTCCGAAGGCATCAATTGAACTTCACTAGGAAAATAAATCTAGGACATAAAAATAACTCACTTGCTTGTTACCGTTCCGCCCGTTGGAAACAACGTAATGGCTAGATTACCATTGTTCACGCTGCCAACGTGCAACCTTTAATACTCGAAAACCATTGCACACAACATAACAAATGATCGAACCCAAGAAGCGTATACCGTTGGATTAACGAAGGACAGCAATTCAATTCTTCTCGACTCTCGCGTATACGCCGAGCTTTAATAAAAATAGTAGCGTATGCTAAGAATAATTTCAACCTGTTTATTCGACTCTGTATATTATTAATTTTCAATTCAGTTCCACTTGGATGCACTTCACTTGTTTTTCATTCGTCAGAGAGTTACTTTGCAATCCGTGTACACCGTTCCTGCATACATCGGCACCAGTGATAAACTTTTCTATATGCAAAATATCTTGGTGTTTTGAGTTCTGCTACACTCTAAGCAGAGTGTACTAACGTACAAATAATTTAGAAAGTAACCACTCTCTTTTCTTCATAACTAACAATAATTCATCTCTTTACTTCGCATTCACTGTCGGAATAAAACGACCTGGACCCAAATATCCTGATTCTTGAGTCTGTCCACGAGGTTGACCTTGTCCCTGCAGTTGCTGCTGTACCTGCCTTTGTGTTTGTGTAGGATACCCATATCCAGTAGGGGGCTGCTGGCCATAGTACTGTTGGTAAGGATCTGGATTTTGTATATGTCCCTGTGATTGCCAGTTGTATGGGTCATGGACATGGGCTTGTTGTTGATATTGGTATTGGTACGTTGAGTAATGGGGCTGTGATGGAATCGTAGGTGTGGCCTGTACAGTCGGTGCATGAGTCAAAGACAAATGTTGCGCATTATAAAGCTGTTGACTATGCACCTGTTGACTGTGTATCTGTTGATCATGAACCTGTTGACTATGAAGTTGTTGGCTATGAAGCTGTTGACCATGAACCTGTTGGTTATGAATTTGTCGGCTATGTACCTGCTGCCTATGAATTTGTTGACTGTGAAGCTGTTGGCTGTGACTCTGCACACCTGGGCTTGGAACAGCTGTCTTCCTTTTATTTCTCTCCCTATCTCCGTTACTTTGGACATCCTCTATTTCTTGCTGGCGATTATCAAATACTGGCAATTGAACATCCTTTAAAGAGTCTGCCTTTTTCCTGGACCGTTCAGCGCGTTTTCTCGCCGCGTCCTTCTTCCTCAATTCAGCCCTCTGTTCTTCCGAAAGCAAGTCTCGCGGTCTTTTGGGCTTGGTAGCAGCAGGAGTAGATGTTGTGGATGTACCAGAACCAACTTTTGACAAGTTTAGAATGCCAGCTGTGGCAATTCCTTCTTGTAACTTCTTTGCCCTGTACTCACGTTTTCTCGCAGCTTCGCGACGAAACATTTCAGCTTCTTGTTCAGCCGTGAGTGACTGTTTTAGCTTTGCTCGAGACAAGCGCTTTCTTAATGCATCCTTTTGTTTTCTTAGACTGTTGGGGGACAACGGGACGACGACTGGTGGTGGTGCGGGTTGACTTATTTCTTCGCCCTTTGCCTTTGCCCTAGCAATCTTCTTCCTGAGGGATTCAGCCTGCCTTCGTCTTTCCATCTGCTCCGGTGTAAGAGTGGCCTTAAGCTTCTCCCGAGCTATGCGCTTTCTAAGGGCATCTTTTTGTCTAGCCTCGGCCAACTGCTGTTCCGTAAGGAACTTGCGTGGAACTTTAGCTCGCTTTCCAGATTTAGACTTTGCTGGGACTAAGTGAGAATTTGACTGTGTTGGCAATGGTACGGGAGCCGCAAGCCCATTGTTCACAGGCACAACCCGGTTGCTCTTCGACCGTGCCATGCTGAGCAGAAAGTATAAAACAGGGATTTGTTAACTACGGCAGATGAACTTAGTCTTGTTCCCTTTATATATCCAACGACACTAGAGGGAAGAGGTTGTAATCGGTGAAAGAGTGGAAGAACGTAAATAAAAAAGAAATTAACCAAGGAAGTTAAGTACACTAGTAAACATGCATTAAGAAGAATTATGCCGGCCAGACCAAACGAGACGGAGAAAGGGTATGTGTGTGTGTGTGTGTGTGTGTGCGTGTGTGCGTGTGTGTGTGTGTGTCTGTTGTGTATGTGCGTGCGTTTCTGTTGTGTATGTGTGCGTGTCTGTTGTGTATGTGTATGTGTGTCTTCTGTCTGTGTCTGTGTGTGTGTGGTGTCACTTGACACGGAATATACTGTAGCAATGAGGCGGAGAGAAGCCATTCATGCTGCTAATACCTGTCTGTTGGGAGCCAGAGACGGAAAGAAGGCCGCCCCCGGCCGGCGCGGACAAAGGACCCACAACGTACAGACACACACAAACACACTAAAGAGTCTCCCAGTCGTTCTCTTACACTACAACACAATCACTCACTCACTCACTCACAGCCTTACACACACACACACACACAAACACACACACAAACACACACCTACACATACATACACACACAAACACACACAAACACACGCAAGCAAGCAAGCACGCACACACACACACACACACACACACCATACACGAACACGGACAAACACACGCACATACACACATAGACAAAACACAGACACAAACACACACACACACACCGACACACATATACACACATACACACACACATACACATACACACACAGACACCGCTGTACGGTGAAACGGACCAACGGACGCACCGGACGTCCGCGGACGAATAAGAACTTTTTTTTATTTTTTTTATAAATGTTTTTCTAAATTATTATTATTTGAGTTTTTAAATTATTATTATTTGAGTATTTGAATTTTAGTTTTTCTATATCTTAAATATTTTATTTTTCGGGTTCGGTTTTTGTTTTGGTGTTAGAAAATTAAAAGTTGTGAAAATATCAACCGAGTATAAAAAACAAAACAAAAACAAAAACAAAAAAAAAACAAAAAAAAAACAAAGGCCGAAAAAAGTCAAAATAAAAAGTTGAATTTTAATAGAAGTGAAGTTCGGTACCGATGGGCATCAATATATTGGCCTTCGTTAATTCTACGTTAAACATATATCAAACTGATATTATTGGGAGAAAGATACGAAATCATGCACAATCAAGAATTCCTTTTAAATTGAGCGTTATACTCGACAACGGGTTATAGATACAGACCCGATATTGTGCTATAGAACACTTTTGTTTATCAATAAACTCGGAAAACTGCATATCCGATATTTAAGAATAAAGGTAAACAAAAACTCAAATACAATACTCACACACACACTCTCTCTCTCCCCCCCAACGTAACAAACACAGGAGCACGCACAAATAATACATACACAAAAAATCATTATACTTGCATTCCGGTCACTCACGTCAGACCAATTCGGATTCGCACCACGCCCATCTCTTCCGGGATCCAAATTCTGACTGAGAGGAGAGAATTTGCTCAGTTCGTTCCCATGTAATAAGAGTTTTTATACTACCAGTTTCTTGGATCAAATTTACTTCTAACACGCAAACGATCCACAACGTCCCCCATATATCTCGGCTTAATAAAAGGAACACTTTTTTATCCTCGTTGGTTGTTTTTTCTCCCCTTCAATACGTAGTCTTATCGTCAGGCAAAATATTTGTATTCATGTTCTTCACACCCACTCTGGCTTATGCAACCCATTTTCCAATCACATACACTACACCTATTTTATCGAACTGTACACATCTGTGGTACTACAGCCGACCATAATATTGCACTATTTTGATATTGGCAGATTTTTGATTCCACTAGTCATGAATTCTCGATATCAGCGAAAGCCAACTTAAAAATATGTACCAACTTAAACTATGTACCTATCGTCCACACCGGCTAGACTGGTACGTGATGGAAGTGCAAACCAAGCATCACTGATCCCTTTTTGTTCTTGGATCTTTACTTCAGCCAATGTAGAAGTGCACTTTGAAAAGCCATAAACCCAATAGAAAACTAAAATTTTTGCTAGTATCGTACTAATGATGGGTGTTAATACTACGGCTGGTTACGCTAGTAAACATCGTGCCCTTCGCACTTGTGCTTGATTCTCCATAAAAATCTATTTCTGCTGCCTCAAGTGATTCAATGATTTGAGTGCTATTTTGCTGACTTGAGTGTGTTGCACTGGTGACTTGTACGTATCCGTCGTTGTCTACCTTGAGGCAGCAATCAAGCCTGGTGGTATTCTAGTCGATTTTCAATTTATTGTACGTGGAATGGGTTGTAACTGTACTGGTATTTCTGCTTACGGGTGATTGCACTACTATTCCCATCACGATAGTTGTACAGAAACGCCTTCTACAACTGCCAGTACTTTTGTGGGCTTACAGTTTACCCTATCTCTCTATTCCTCCCGTTTCCAGGCTGCCATACCACTTTTGCCGTCGAGTAGCCATCTTTACTACCGAATTCAATAATTCTAAATGACACTGTCCCTCGAACCTCTACAATACTAGTGCCGTCCAGTTGTTGATTATAGCTGTACGTCAGTAATAATTGAAACGTAGTGTCATATTCTTCGTACGATGAGAAGTACAAATACTAATAAGGTGGGGTGGAAAATACCCATGTGAACCTGAAGAGATTTTCTTGTCTATTTAGAACGAGGAGAGGAGAATAAACACGTGGATCAGACCGAATGGACTATAATAGCACGTATACTGGATAGTGGCAACATCATTCATGGATGAAATTATACTTCCAGAAATTTACTAGTCTTCGTTTTTATACCTTGAATATAATATAGAAGAAAAACCGTTCAAGGAATACGTGTATCAGACTATTTGTGCAATTAATGTGGGCATTGACAACAAAATTCATATGTACCTGGTCATAACTACGAGTCCACCGTACTTATCAAACAGAGAATTTACCATCCCAAACGATCTAGTGGCACTCTCTATGCATCTACGAACCATGAGGCGGTAACGTGGCTCAAATATTCGTAGCGTCATGGTAGTGCCTGTATCATGCATGAAAAATAACACCGTTTGCGAAAAGTTTCATATCAAGCATTACAGAACATTCTTCAATACGCTCATATCCATGTACCTACCAGGGAGTACCAACGAACAAACAAATATAGGAATGGTGGCGACCTCGTCCATACGACTACTTGATAAGTTGTAGCTCCTGCTAACCATAACAGCAGCCTCGTCTCGCTTATACTGCTCCGATCTTTCATTCATTTCATCCGCAAAATGCGTTTTAATCAGCGTCATTAACACCTAGGCAAACGTTCACAAAGAACGTGGGTACATAAAATGGCACAAACATACACGAATAACCATTACAGGGAGTATTCGATGGATTAGACATGGGGAACTACTTGGTAACATGGTTTTTATAAGAAGAGGGCTTAACAAAGTCATTCTTTGTCACATCTACACGTCGACGCTTGGATTGCTGTGGATGGAGCGCGATATTGACGATACATTCGTGATACTGACGATACATGGACTCCGAGTTAAGAACATATGCGCATATGAACTTCAAGAGAGTTGAGCATCCGCACAGTTTGTCAGATATTATCAATAGTAAAAGTTAGCTCGAATGTGTTCCAATATGGCATACCTCTGTCGGTGCGATCTCGCGCATGTAGTGTATATAGACAGAGCCTGATGCAGCCGACTCGGCCATAGCTTGGTAGTTCAGCCATCGGAGATAACTCGATAAAGATGAACGACATAGTGGGCAACTAGGACTGTCCATGGATGATGGATGTGGGGAGGATGAACAATGAATCTATGAGTTTCATTTTCGGCATGGAAATCTCTGATATGGTTTAGTCTTTCTAGGACTGCTGTGTCGCTCAACTCTTTTATAACTACTGATAAGCTCAAACTTGTGGCGTGTCGTATGTATTCACGTCATTCGCGTGGCAGCATACTAGCATACAAACGAGCATGTTTCGCCTTACATATATATATCTACCGTGTAGCGAAGGCCTGATCTAATATACGCGCAACGCATGCGCGACAGAGTAGATGGCCGCACGGAAGAGCAGTGGGCTCGTGTAGCAGTTCATAGCATACAGGGCAGTCGAGCTTCTCTCTGATAACGGGTAGGAGCGCCGCGTCCACATTTGTCGTATTGTTTTCTGTATATCTAGGTATACTAAAACACGATACCGTGAAGCTTTAGAAATATTGTATGGTAAGTACATATTACATTGCTCTATCACACTGAACAAAAGTACATCTGTATGGTGGGAATAACTGTACATATCCCTCGAACATGCCGATTCGTAAGAAGTGAGGGTCGGACAACAGCATAGACAGACGTCTGATGCTGTCGTGATCACAGATTTGAGTCGTACTTGAGTCTGATGCATGGATACTTACAAACTGGCGTATGCATTGTCTAAGCATTTCTTCAGTCATCTCATTGTGTTCCCATGCGACAGCTACGCATAGCGATGTTATTGCATCCTCCAACTGTAATGTTTTCTTCCAATTAGTGCTTGACAGTGCACGTTACGAATTGACTAGGATAATTTGGTAACTAATCAATTATGTCGGTTACATAAACACAAACACTTCCAACATTGGTAGTGCAATAAATTGAATGTTTATTATTACTGCCGCAACAACCAAAAATCGATACTGTGAATTATCTACTTACTTTTCCCATTTTTTGAAGTGCGCAACCTCGTTCATACATTGACTTGATGAATAGAATGTTTGATGGGTATGACAAACTTGTATGTAGGGTAAAGCAAAAGAAAGGGTAGGATTAATCAATAGCTGTAACTATCAGCAACCTTAAAGTACAACCGCCTACATTTGTGATTGCACACATATACTAGTATGTACACACAGGTACATATAGAAACTTCACCGAAAAGCGACGCAATGCTACCATACTGGGAGAGCACATACCCTGCAAAACTCATTGAAAGTGCTGTATCTACATCGCGTAAAGCAGCTGTAGGATTGTCGAGGGCGAGATTGACTGTAGAGCGATTAAGCCATAGCGCCGGACTATCTTTTACTTGACTTAGTGCGGACGTATAGACAGTCAGCGCATCAATATACTGGCCTAAAACGTGTGTGTAGTAGAATACGGTTCTGCAATGAGATAGGAGGCAAAGAGTTTGAAAAAAAGAAGGTGAAATCGACGGCTTGAATCAAAGTTCTAAACCAACCCTTTTGATATAATTCATAGCCTTTGTGATTCTCCTTTGATGCATTGTGTTCCACTGGGTAGCATAGTCGTGCAAGATCAGACAGTAGTGTACAGACGTTGTTCGACGAACATATGTCAGTTCCAGTCATGGTGCCTATACAGAGAACACAGTCCAAAGTCATCGATAGTTAGCATGAGATTCCGTGACAACTACTATCCGATCATGTGACAAAGTAACAGAGAATATTTGGCCTTGTTTCCATTGTTTGAATCAAACGAACATTCATACTTACTTAAATGAACAACACAGCCCTTACACACAGCAAGACCGCTTCCAAGAACTATAGGTTCGTATAAAACTGAATGACAGTATTGGCAGGAAAGAAGACGATTTGTAAATACTGTTACAGGATTCTTCGTTGAGATACTACTACCAGGAAACACGCTCAAATTTGTACGCCGATCAAAGGTGTACTCTTCCTGTACCGTGCGAACCCCCTTCTTTACCGAGATGAGTAGTTCGGCATATATTGTTTGTTCTTCGTCCGTCACATCCAGCATCATTTCAAAGTTAGGTTTTTAGTTGAAAATGTGATGTTCTGTTGGCTTTACATATTAAGTGGAATACATGAACAATGTCTGTAACACGTTTCATGTACAGAACACACTCAAACACACACACGCCTTCGGCATGGAAATCTTGGCTAAGGTGGAGAAATCTTTGAATAAAAAATTGTAACCACAACACTTATGTGACTTACAACACTTGTTACTTCATTTGACATTGTGTACAAAACAACACCTTAAAGCATCCATCTTAACTGGAGAAGTGATAGGAAAGAGATCTATGACTACGTGATGATGATGCAAAACTGATAGCAATGAGTAGTGTGGAGTGAGTGTGAATTTCGGTTTTGAGAGTGTCATGGAACACAAAAATAAAAAATAAAAACACACGCCCACACACAAACACACACACACATACCCGCACACACACACATGACAAAAATAAAAACACATAAAAAACAAAATTTTAAATTATATTATTTCAAAATATATTACTTTCTAAAAATAGAACGTTGTGTTGTGTGTGTGTGTGTATGTGTGTGCGTGTGTTGTCATGCATACATAACATTGAACAACAAAAACACAATAAACGGAAACTAAACTTGTTGGGTTATGTTATAATCCACTCACCATCTTTTCCTATCTCCCTTTTCCCATGCCCCCCTTAACCAGCCCGTTGCTTTGTATCGTTTACTTCGCGCATGAAATAACAAAGGTCTGGCTGAGTTTTTGAAGTTATAAGAAATTGAAGGCGAAAGCGTTTATGGTCAGCTTCTGCAGTACAACCAAACAGTAGTAGAGGCACTTGAATAGAGCAGGCCTTGGCGATTGTGAAAACGGCAGGAGTCGGGTAGTACACTTCAAGTTCCTTAATCGTTTAAACGCACGTCTTGGTAATCGCAGCGAATGTCATCACTATTACACTGTGACGCTGTGTCTGCGTGGGGAAATAGATTCCGTTCCAATTCTTTCCCCGTTAGAAACCTTGACGTTTAGAAAGAGCTTTTGTACCCAGACATGAGTGGGACACGCAGGTGTAATATTGTGAGAGGTTCTGTAGTTTCTATTGTCCTAAAGCGTGATCAGAAAACAGGCAAGCTGGCGAAGGGTACGGTAGACACAGTGCTGACAAACTCTGAGAATCACCATCGTGGTATTAAAGTAAAATTATCTAATGGAATGGTTGGCAGAGTTCAACAAATTCACGAGAACAGTCAAGAGACTATAACGACAGGTCAACAGTCCGAACAGCAAATACCTCAGACAGAACGACAAGACCGTTATGACTATCGAAAGCACCGGCAGCGAGATGATTGCTTCGTTGACCAAGAGAGTGCTCCTTCCAGTGCGAGTGGTATTGTACTTTATGATTGGCTCGGTTCATCCATGAACTTCCGAAGAAGAGAAACAAGTTGGAATTGTAGTGCATGTACGTTTGAGAACAATAATGCTTTGTCTGAGTGTGAGATGTGTGGTGCGGTGAAAGAAACACAAACCAAGGCACACAATGAATGCGTTTTGATTAGAGATGTCTCCACGACTGTAAGTAGCAATTCAACATTCTCAACCATGAGCGAAGATCGAAGTTGGAATTGCCGGGCCTGTACATTTGAGAACTCTTTTATGATGAATAGTTGTGAAATATGTGGTAGTAAAAGGTAGTAATCCGATATCTTGCCCATGTGGTATTTACTGTTTGGTTTATGGTCCCCAACTCAATCCGCAAACGTCCATAGTGTGTTCATTCTCACGCCACTAAGTCCAGCGTGGTTGTGAAATCATACATGTAAGCCTAACGGTACAGACATAGTAGAGAGCGCAACAGAACACTAAAGTATAAATTTGCCAACATTAGCAATTACAGCGTTCGTAAGATATTCGCACCTACTCGTTCATCGTGTTGTTGCACAGCATTAAGTTATGCACTACAAATTTAGGATGGGCAAGAACTAGTTTATACAGCACCATCTCACATCAAATAACCGTGCTGTAGAATAGCACTAAGCAAAAAAAACGAGTGAAAGATTGAAGTATGCGCCATGAGCTGTCACAACTTGCGTGGACCACACATGTCAAAATCATATTTATTCTTGAAATGCATCGAAGAAAGCGATTATCACTGGTGGGACTAATATATATTTGGTGGCAGGTTGAGAGGATGCAAGGTCTAAGCATTGCATGATTTGTACATTCTATGAAGCGATTACGAATCATCTAACTTCACATTATTTACACCAGCTTTTTTGCCTCGAAGAACCCTCTTAGATGTCGTGTTTGCCAAAAGCCAGCCACTGTATACGGAAATAAACACATAACTGTTCGTCAGAATATATGCACACGCATGTGTCTAATACTCATAAGGAGCGTTTTGAAACTGAGCATTAATCATTAGAAAAAAAATTGCAACGTACCAACAAGAATAGCAAACTGTACACACGACCAGTAGATCACTCGTGAATTGGTGGCCTCACTAGTGTGTCTGAAGCGCGCCTCCCTGACCTGTATTTAAGAACGGAGCACATTTACTATTACACACGAGACTGGGTATGGGTATACAATGAATGGATTCGAAATAATCCCAAATACAAGAAGTATGACTCTCGCAGTTCCACAGGAACAACAATATTCAAGCACTGTAAGTACATTGAGTGGACATGCCGATCCAAGCTGACAAAACTTTAACGAATGTCTGCAGTGCAACATAAACACTATAGCACACGCAACGCAAGAGGTATATACATACTCTCTGATAGGCCTGTTCTTTTGAAATCTGATTTATTTGGTCCAATAGCTGTCGAACTCGCAGTTGTATGTCATCGAGCTTATCCTTACGACGAATTTCATCGTAATCATTGGCACCTTCTCCCATCGCAATTCCAAAATAGACTTTCTGCAGTATATTAATCAAAGTATGTGTTCTATGATATGTACGTGCATGACTTTTAATATGGACATATGAACCTAATGTAATTGATTCTCTTATGCACAAAACCAAAGACTTACATCAACCGTTGAGATGGTAGAGATTGCTACAACATTTGCCTATTGCAAGCCTCTCATGTTCAGCCAACAAAGAGCAGCAGACAGAAGCAGGTGTGGCTACCGTAGAACACATAACACAGTGTAACATAGCAACATGCACGACAATACAATACATACAATGGCAGCTCCAGTTCCAACCCATCCAGCGTCGGTGGTAAGACACACAAAGTGCTCACCGGGAACGACAGTAGTGAAGGCAAATTTCCCAGGTGACTGAGAGTATATCTTGTCCATAATCTTTTCCCCGTCAGGATTCTGACGTGTTTAGTGTTCGTGCCCAAAACAAGTAGTAGGTGAGAGGCGTGCTAAGAACATTGTCGGGTATTTAGGAGGAGTTGCTGATTATTCACTAGATACTTAGAAACTGTGAGAGGCGTGCTAAGAACACTGGTTATACGATTCTCGTAATCTATTTGTGTGAATACGTTGTTCTACGCAGAACAATGTGATGCCGCATTTTATGCCTTGATATTATAGGCCGTAGAGACATATGAATTACACATCGAGTTTACACACGTACCTCGATGCGAACTGTAATTCCCTGCTCTGGGTTAGCCTCATAACTTTGAGTAGCTTTGTTGTACGTCTCGATTCTATATCTTCCTGTTATTTATGAACACCAGATTGTGTTCAAGAACATGTACAAAACATTCAGCAGTAGAATGAATGAAAAATTGCAATTATAACCTCAGGACGGGATGAAGATATACAACATGGCAACAAGACGAGTCCGAAAGAACTCAACATTATCAAATACGTAGCATGACCAGCGTTTCTGAAACACTGTAAAAACTTCCATAATCATGTACTCGTTAATTAGTGGGACACAGTGTTGAACAGTAGAAGCAATATTGACTAGATCATGGATAAATTTGTTTAGAGTTATCTATTGGTTTGTAGAACTGAATTTCCTGTAAGGAAATATGCTACGTAAGCAATGCGTAGTTGTAGAGAATAAACGAATGGGTATTTAACAATATCGCAACATAAGAACAACACGGTAACAAGTATGCGAGTACAAAGACTATACGTAGAAATCCATTAGCATTACCAGAGACAGGGAATCCCAGATTACCACCATATAAACTCCATTCACCACGAATGCAATATAGAAACAAGACTGGTGACACTCTTTGGGGAATATTAATCCGTATAACCGGCAGTGTGTGTGAATTGATTCTACAGCCTTCCCCGTTGAAGTACACCACACTACAGAACTACATATACATCAAAACATACCAACGACAATAGTGTTTGCGGGTACCTCCTCAATAAAACATTTCGTCTCCCCCTCTTCCATGTGAAAGAACAAGGCGTTAGCTAATAAAGGAAGCAACGCGCACTGGATCAAGAAAAGCAATTTCATGATGCGTGTGATTGTAATGTGTATGTTTCTTGTGATGTTGTTATCTGGTTTCGTTCACGTACGTGTGCTTGGTTATTGTTGTTTGTTCTAATCGAAAAATAAAATTACTGGCAACTGACCAGGGTGGGAGAGTAGTGGTAATAAAAGAATAAGGAAGGGCCTTTTTAAGGGCCTATTTTTGTTTTTGTTTTGGTATGTATTCGAACGAACGATATTCGTTGTAGCACGATGAGACCACACTAGGGGTTGGGCTCGGCCGGACTGGGAGTTAGGGTTGGGTTGGTTTGAGATCAAAACAAATTGAAATGAAAGCACACACTCGCACTCATTTTTCGTTACTTGTATATTAATTATATCTTCGTAAGTACTTGAAACTCTCTCCATCCAAACCGACCCATCTACCCATCGACCGACCCACCGACCGACCGAACGACCGAACGACCGAACGAACAACTGACCGAGTTCTAGTTGTAGTTAGTTGTTTAAACTGGTTATGTAAGTTGTAAGAGTTTGAAAGCGTATTGTGCGCTCTACTGATGTGCAGCAATGTATGAGAGTGCGTTTGTCGTCTACTTCTTGTTTGATTAATGGGATTATCTGTTGACTGCGACGAATTGAAATACGCGCGTGTTTTTAGACATTTTTCAGTAGTGTTTTCACATTTTACATCATTGATGAGGAACTTTTTTAGCCATTGGGTTGAATATCTGTCAACTGAAGAAAATCTATACAAATACCAACAACGTTTTATATGACTCGAAAAAACATTGTGCAGATTGTGTGGTGTGTTTTTTCCGGATGTCTGGTCCCCTAGAGCACAGGGCATCATGTCATGCTCTTGGAGACATGGTAGTAGAACAATGCTATGAAAATCAAAGATATTCGATGGAAAATAAAGCTTTCTCGTCGTCATTTTTAGCTGAAGGTTGGTTCTTTCTTGAAAATTCCCTTCAGGGATACTTATTTGTCTGTGATTCATTCCCTGGACAATTTATCAAAAAGTTTTATGTTTCAAGAGTATCAGCAACATTGTGTCGTTTATCATTTTCTAATGTTAGTCGATTTCTTTACGTCGGTTTGATTGTATAGCCGAGAGGTCGAAGTTCAGCGAAGACAACGGTGAACCCGCTGCTTACCATCCAACGAGAGGGCGTCCCACAGAAGCGGAATTGATTGGGTATGTTCAGTACAATGTGATAAACATAACCATGTTTTACTCATATTCCTGTCCTCGTTTGCCCCGTCCAGCTTATCAGGGCAAGCTCACGGTTGCTTCTGCTGTGTAGTGCTACTTGTCTGCTGTGTGGTTATACGATCAACTGTGTATTCCCCTGCATAGAATTGTGTGTATTATTCTCATGCACACATATTTATGTACTTTCTCACCACTTCACGAAATATATCCGAAGTGGTTGGGCATGGATTAATGAGTGGAGTGTGGACCTTAATATGCCTGATACGGATGCAGCTGGATGGCTGTATGCGCCCAGTTGGGAAGACTACAAGCCCGAAGATGATGCAACTAGCGTGCCTTTTATAGGTGCAGACAGCGCTAATTGTGGGCCCAGTCGGAAAGTGTTGCCCGCCAGGAAGCAACGGTTCTGCAAGGACGCAAAGGGTGCGACTACCGTACTTGATTTAGTTCGTAAAAGAAGATGGACCCGCACTCGCAAAGTAGTGGCAGAGCAACCCACTTCCCATGTATGTTCTCGCAGCGATAATGAACTATAGACGTTTTAGTGCAGTGAAGCGTGATGTTGCTGTGCATGTTTACTGGCTTGAAGAGGTTGCCGCCTCGTGATTGTTTTCACGTAAACTCCGCCTACATACACGCTCTGCTTCGTCTTCAGCTATAGATTCTACTACGATAGGTGTTATATTTGAGTCAATAAGTGATATATTTGGTTTCTGTCTCACACAGCCGAGCTCAACACTACCAGATGACTCAACCCTGCCATTCCCACGTGGGCCATTGGAAGGGGGTGAACACTGCTGGTCAGAACCTAACGTAGCGAAGTGCTTTGAACTCAGAGGGAAGAGTTACATGCGGGACTGGCGTAAAATCCCCGCTAACGAGGCGTTGTTCAAGGTACTTGTGGAAGGTGTTTGGAAAGTGACTAACTGTTTCTCTTAGCATATATGTCAGTAAGCATGTCTAAGTATTAAATCTGTTGGGAATCATGTCGTTCATTGTTCATGTATGATTGTGGTTCATGACACTGCTGTACGAACCCATGTTGTTCACAGATTTGCCATTCATTTGATACATGTCGTGTCATCATCAGCTTCGTAGCATTGACTTTTTTCAAACGGAGGAAACTGATGTGACTCGCTATGATAACTTTGCGTCACATCCCGACTCGTATGTCCAAAAGGCCATACGGGCAGGCGACACAACCTCCTATTTTATGTATGTGATGATTACTGAAGATTTATGAAAAGCATTGCAAGTTTTGTCACCGTTCCTTCGTCTTGATATATCATCAAATCTCTTTCTCCTTTCTTGTTTACACGTGCATGATAGACATGTGATATAGCAAGTTTGGTGCATATTTTTCATACCACTCTACCATTTGGTAATCTGCACTCAGTGTTGTGCATTTCCAAATGCAACCACATCATATGTGTTGTACTTGGATCTACGACGAGGCCAAAGTGGAGGCTGCCGGTCCCCACTTCGAGACTGTGTGGGATCGCTTTATTAATGGAGAAGATGATTATCGTGACTCGCGCTTTAAAGTCATTCCGTCTGTCGCAGAAGGAAATTGGCTTATACGAAGGGTAAATTGTTTTGCGAGTGTGTTGGTGTAATCATTTTATTGAAATGTTTTAAGGGTATGTCGCTTGTTGTATCAAGTTCTTGACCTCGTGAATGTACTAAACGCACATGTACATGCGAAGTTGTAGAAAAATAAGTCGCGCATCGATACTTTTAGTTGATAAACGGCAGAGGAGCCACAATAATCCATCCCTTTCTGTTTGTTGCCTCTAAAACAGTCGGTTGGTGCAAAACCAGCTCTCCTTGCGAAGAAACTGAAGCACCGATACAAGAAAACACCTAGATATTTTGAGATTGATTGCGACGTGAACTCAAGTTATTTGGCCGGATCCATTGTGAGCGTCTTAAAAAGGTATAGGGCACCTACATCTCAATGTATTGTGTAAAAAAATGTCTTAAATGGATGGAGTCCGCCCATGTTGTCTATTATGCTGTTGTACCGCTTTTAAAGATTTGCTATTTTGTTTCGCACTGCGTACTTAATAAAGTATGCTTCAATCTTTGTTTTGCATTCATGATAGTTCTGTCTTTTGTCATACAGCTATGCATATTTATTATCAATTGATCTTGGGCTAACAATTGAAGGGAGAAGTTCTGCAGAATTGCCTGAAGTTGTGTTTGCTTGCTTTAGATTAACTAAACCGAATCTTGAACAGATGCGTTGGCTAGACAATTCCAAAGGGTAAGTGCACGGGCCAGTCAGTGAGTATCTTGATGGTGTATTTTTCTTGGCAGTGCATATTGGCACCTTCCATTATCAGCTATGCTTGTATGGTGACTAGGTGGTGGACATTTGAGACTTTGCATGTACGTATGCTGTCTTTTGCACGCAATTCAACGCAAATTTATAAACTCTCATTGCACACCCACTTGCTGACCCGTACAGAGTTGGTAATAGCCGTGATATACCTGATGTTGAAACGGACGTCATCTGAGACGCGATGGGATAATTGGCACTATACATTGGCATGCAGTGCATGTCAGTTTACTTCTTTTTCGCCACACTTTTCGCCACACTTTTCGCTTGACATCATGAACCTAGACGGTGAGAAGTAACATTTCAGTATATTTTCGAGGCTCTACCGCTTGACTATGACTCGTACAACTGGGGACCACGCACGCCCGGACACTTAAACATCAATTTTTTTTTAGCAAAAGGAAATGGACAAGCACGTTGAGATTACTAGCACTTTCTATGTATGGACCATTACATTAAGGAAAGGTCCCACAGTATAGACGCACGTGGGTAACCACTGTATAAATTTATGATTGAAGTTCATTTATTTATCCTTAAGGACTTGTCTCCGTTGCGTTTAGAGCGTTGAGAAATTGCTAACCATTTGTTTGTGTCCTTGGAGTGAGTCTGATTTTGATCAGTTTGATTTCTTTCCAGTGAAGGGGTTTTTCTTGACCGACGAATCGGTAGTTACCATGAACAGAAAAGTGATGAAAAACATAAAAATATGTAACCCACACGCCCCCAAATGAACAATGTAGTCTTTCTGGGCACCATTCTTTGGGAAGTGCAATGCTCTTTGCGCCTGTACGTTATAATTATGAAAGACACAAATATTCAGTATAAATGTAAAGAGAGGTACAATTTAGGAGGTCGTTAAAGGCCACCTCAAACAAAAGCCTCTAAACATGATACAAGGCTGCTGGTGCAGCATACATGCACATCATAAGCATTTGAAATACAAGAACTGGATAAAAAAAGTAGTCAAAAACTTACAAGGACGCCTGTAATGAGGACATGATACCAAGACATTCCGAACGCTACAGCTTTCTTGGTACTTGCTGGTGTCGACGGCAACAGGCACAATCCTGCCATTACAAAAAAAGTGGATATTGCTACTACCCAAAAGCGCGCTACCTCCATTCCTGTCTGATACTTATCAAACTCAAAGAAATTGGAACCTAACACAAGATTGAAACAAAGTTTGAATAATTGTACTTTTTCTACTTTTAGGAACCAAGGGCTATTGACGGCTCAAGTGTGCAGTTTTAATACTTGGTTCGCCGAAGTTTATACCCATTTTAAATGATCGATTAGGGATAGCAAAAGAAAAACGAGATACTCACCAGCCAATTGTGGGAAGAGGTTTTGCGGAGCTAGCATGACTACAGTCATGCCGAGTAGCTCCGTCAGCATATTAGCTACAAACACAAATGTTGCGAAAGACATGATTTCTTCACTCACTCACAAGTCACGATAGTGGACCACTTGATGATACTCTGCCCGTTCAGAGACCGAATTTTCTGATTTATATACATATATATAAATGTGAAACGAACTCAGAAAGGACTAACTAACGCTCTTGTTTCTATCTCTCAATTATTGCGCAAAAGTAGTGAAAATTTGTTATTAAGTGTTTGTTTTCGTTTCTTACACGCAACTCAGAACCGTGAACTTCTATTCGTCGAATTTTAAAAATCTATTTAAGGCAGAAAAGCTATGCCCCACCGACAAAATAAATCAAAATAAATTAAATAATGAACGGCATTAGTATTAATTATCATAGTTCTTCTATAGTTTCTACTCGCAACTAAACGAAGGTTAATTTTCAATATGAGCGCAATACCATTCTGCGATAAAGTCACAATTAATATTTAGTTTTAGTTTTATTGATGTAAAATTAGTTTCACTCTTTGCACGTCGCGTCAGGTAGCCTAGCCGGCGCCAACACGTCAATTAATTCCCTTATAGGGGAATACGGACTTGAGACTCATTCGTCGCTATAGGTTTTTAGTAAGCAATAGACCAATGAAATGTACGCCACCATAAATATGAGAAAATCAGAAGGAGAAAAAGTGATCGACCTCGACCGACTGACCGACCGACCGACCCACCGACCGACTGACCGACTGACCCCCAACCGACCCAACGACCTACACACTGACTAACCCATCCACTGACCCACCCACTGACCCAACCCACTCACTCACTCACTGACTTGACCGGCCCACTCTCTCACTCACTCACTGTAGTTACCGCATTAGTAAGTACAGTACAGCATTCCGATTCAATACACATAATAAATAACAGTATAATTGTAGAGGCAACACATACATGTACACACACACAAAGAAACTCACATAAGCAAACATACACAAAAACAAATATATACGCACACACACACACACACATACCACCCGCTTACATACATACATACATACGTACGTACGTACATTTAAACACACTCAAATAAATATATACTACATACCTATACATACGTACATCCATTCATCCATCCATCCATCCATCCATCCATCCATCCATCCATCCATCCATCCATCCATCCATCCTTCCATACATACATACATACATACATAGTGTAGGATCCATACACCGTAAGCGCTTGAATTGTCTTGTGTACTTGCACCATCAAGCACGATGCATCCCATTCCAAAGTACACACATAAAGCTTCAATGGCCCCCCAAGCCACACCGGCCGCGGAGTTCGCATGTCAGGTCGATCTGTTGAAGATGGGTAATGGTGTTGAAGCAGAATTTTCCCTAATTGAGGAGGAGGCTGAACAACAGGCAGCTGAGTATACTACTGAAGCTGGAAAGGATGAGAAGAACTCATCCAAAAACCTAGACATGCAGCATCTACCCTGTAAGTGTGAATATGTTTTGTTCGCAACATTCTGCAGTGTTTGATGTGATTGTATATTGATTTTGTTCTTCCAATGCGAAAATTCTGAAGTTAACTAGTGAAACGTGAGTTAGACGAAATATTTAATTACCTGTGCTGTCTGCTAGTCAAATTTGTTTTTGAGAATTGTTATTATGTACCTCGGTCTGAGGTGTGTTGTGCAATACTTTAGTCACTGCAATTTGAAACCGGTGTTGTGATTATAATTTGAACATTGGGACTATGTTGCTGACTTTTCTTGTTATACCTTCCTTGTTGATAGATGATCACACGCTCGTGAAGCTTTCAGGTGATGAATCTTATATTAATGCCAATTTCATTTCGGTATGTACGACCACTTCTACGCGACCCCAAGTATCCATGTCATTGTATAAAATAACTCTTCCGTGATGAAGCACGAATACTTTTCTACCAAGAAATATATTATTTTATGTTACATGTTAGGCGCTCGGAAGTGTCCAGTAACACCATAGTTTGGTATAGTTGAGATGTTGAGATGCTGAATTCTTCCCTGCGTGTGATTGCTTATAGCTAAATCTCTCTTTATTTATCACAGTGCATAGCTGATCTATTATTTCTCATTCGCTATACTACTCAAGTATACAATGTTTGTGTCCGTGAACTGTATTCTTACAAAGATTGTTAATTCTATTGCATAGATGTTATGCAACCGTTCATTGTACTATTATATTTGCCTTTGATAGGAGGTATCAGAAGATGGCCGTGCATACATTGCCACACAAGCACCGTTAGAAAACACGTACATCGACTTTTGGAGAATGATTTGGGAACAGGAAGTTCACGTTGTTGTTATGATATCTGCAGACAACGAAACGGTATGGAGTGATGGTCAGTAGTGCCATGTGACAAGTATAACTTTATTTTCTACCACATGTTTGCTATAATCATTATTTTCGCACAACGTGAATCTACAATTATCTTCTTTCTGTCGCTAATTGTACACACAAAATGCAGGTGTTCAAGTACTGGGGTGAGAAGGGTGAGAATATGTCTGTCGGTGCTCTTAATCTTCTGGTAACTGAAGTGTTTGATTACAGCATGTTTGTGCTCCACGTTATAGCGCTGTCCAACTACGAGGTGAGATATCGAATTTGTGGTTGTCATTTCAACGACTGGATGCAGTTCACTGGTTAATGTTTTGTTTTTTTTTACAGAGTGGAGAGAGTCGCTGGATATACCATATTCAGTACAAGGACTTCCTAAGTGACGGCAGCGTTAGTAACAGAAAGAATTTCAACGATTTGCTAAGTGTCATCGATCACTATGAGGTGCGTGATGTAGTGTGTTGAATACAAACACTGTCTGCTTGATATGTATGCATGTGTATTTAGGAATTTGAAGATCGGCAAGGGTAGTGGGGTGTTCACTCAATATAGCAGTATGGTTGCGGAGGTCAAAACAGTGTCCTATTCACAACACAAAACAGTGACAGATGACTACTCAGTTCGAATACTGTTTCGCAATAAGCACTATTTTCATCTATATTTCTACACATGAACAGACGCAATCCCCTGGCAAAAATGTCGTTGTGCACTGTATACACGGACAGGGACGCACTGGCACTGTTATTGCCGCTGATGTGATGAAAAACAAGCTTGAGGCTAACAAAGATATGACAATCGACCTTAAGGAGCTTGTACTCAAGCTTAGGTATGTGATGTTATATCCAGAGGTATATGCGAATGTTTGGCTGTGTTGCGCGAGGTATTTAAGAACTTTTTAGCAAGTCTCTGCCAGGGCAGGCAGTGGGTGCTGGAAGCCACACATCAGTTAACATATATTCATGACCGAACTCTAAAAATGGTTACATGTATCGAATCCACAGGCAAAGCCGCGCTAACATGGTTGGAACACCAGAGCAGTACGCCTTTCTTTACGAGTTTGTCGCCAGTATCACCAAAGAGCTGCACCCGATGCAAGATACCGAACCTGAGAAGCCTCCTCCTCAACCAGCCGCTGTTCCTGCTTTCTACCGCGCCCCTATTACCCCAGATTACCCAGCGGTATATTGCGATAAGTCACACAGTCTACATGTTTATGTTGGCTTATGTAAACACGAATCCTCATTGTCTCTCCTGGTTCCATTTCTCCGGAAAATTGTGATTATAGGTTGAGATTCCAAAAGATGTCAAAGTTTCCAAGCCTGGACCCGCACGTCCCCCTCCACCATCCGGCATGCTGGGGGTCCCTGAAAGTACATCCAGAAGTGGTAGCGTTACGAGCAAAGACGGGGATGCGAAAAAGGCAAGTATAGGTGAAAATGTTACCTTCGCCGAAGATGCGGACGCTCCTCTTTCACCTCCTATTCTAGTTAAGAAGAAAAGTTTCTTACAGCGTATGGCACACAAGACCAAGAAATTCGTCAAGTACGGCAACATACCCAGTATGTAGCTGTACGTTGTTGTGATCATATGTATTGAAGTTGACGTATATTCAAGCGATATGTGTATGAAACTCACACTGTTTTATTTTTCTTTGTTTGATATGTTCACAGTGATTCGTCCTCAGAAAGGAGATCATAAACTCACAGCTGAGATGAAACACACTGATAAAGAATTCCACATACCTACTCTAGTGACGGACTGGGTTGATAAGTTGGTATATATATATGTAGTTTGTTCATGTAGAATTTTACGTATGTTTGTGGGGCAAGTATGATTTGACAGGTACAACTATAGTTTATCGTGACGTTTCGTTGAAATTCGCAACAAAAGCTCACGTCAGATCAATTAGACTTCGTGCACGAAGGCAACATCAAACAACACACGTACACTTGTATTCCTTTTCATACTTACTGACAATCGTTATTTTTCTTTTTTTTAATAGAACTCGGACGAAAAGGTCCCTACTCTTGACTTGGCACCCCCCGGGACAGAGAGAAAAGTTGTCCCGTCTCTCTCAAAGCACATTGGTTTAATCTCGTACCATGGACTGCAAGCAGATAACTGGTTCGAGAGACCTAAGGGCCCTCGGCCTATGCCTGACTCATGGTTCCAGGGACTTCCCCCTGTTCAATCCCACAGTTTCTAGACCAATCTACGCCTCCTACAATGCAAATGGAGAATCGTGAAATTTCAAGCGAAAACGCCTCAGGAAGAGATGAACATTGTCTCTCCATAAATGTACATTCGAATCTTATACAGATTTGTTATAAACAAGTTTCTCTCTGTATATGATGCATGTTGCGACTGTGAAGAATATTTATTTCCTATTCTAAATATATGAGTATGGAAAGTATCCAAGATATCATTGCCAAACGCATTTGTTCTTCATGGTAATGGCTTCTTACAGTAGCATATCCACAACAAATGGAGTATGCATACCGGTGAACAGTTTATGTTCATTTCTACTATCTACATATATCGAGTGAACAGTGTTGTACTGTCCCTCAAACAGTTCTGTGTGCGTACTGAGAAGGTATAACGGATATTAGATAATTTAATCACGTTTGCGGTAGATACGAGTGGTACTATATTTAATTTTTATTTAAAAGTCAGCGCATGGACCCTCATTTTCAAGGACAGCGCATCTAGACCTTTATTCAACAACCTATGTACATACATTTCTTTAGTGTTCTGTACTCGTGACATACGCGGTATAAATATTTCACTAATGCATACAAAATAAATTACATCAATAGTCCAACCCAGTAGTTCCCAACCGGTACTCCCTCGGATCCCGACGTTCTATATACAACATTCCCGCGCCAACAATCTAATCTTCCATGACTTCTCCAGCTTTATCTTTTGTTTTTGTACTTCCCTTTCCCATTCCATTGGTTGCTGCCGCCCAGGCGGACGCAGGTCCTCGTTTCGGCTTTCCCTTCAAGGCTTTCACCAAGGAATCCTTTACCTTTTTAGCTCCAGTCTTACCCATCTTTAGGGACACATCTAATGAATTCAAACGTATCATTGAAAAGGCAAGTGGAGATGAGAAAAAGTGGAGGTACTAGCTACATGCCAGTGCGGCAACTCATCAAACCAAGTATCACCAACACCCATGCGTTGCAAATTGAGTTGAAAATTATGTACGCTATTTAGCTGAAAAATATTGATCATCACTATCAGAGTCCACAAAAGTTGCTACAAACGTAACTTCAGTGGGCATGCTGTTCGGATCCATTTACTATGGGGTGTGCGCAGTTGTATCATACTTGAAGTTGGTTCTTACGCACACGTACATCGAATGTGTACTGTAGGCTAATTTAGTAATGCGGTGCGTAGAAGCTCATACAACTACAACATACCTTTCGGAGTACCAGATTTCTTAACAGGCTCAGCGGTAGCTTTTGGGGTGAACTTTGCCCTTTTGTGGATCTTGGATGATTTGCCCATGATTGCTACTACTAGATTATTCAATTAATCGATTGTCGGTGAATGTGATCCTAGTGTGTGTGTGTAGATGTATACTTACAACCAGTTGGGTGAATGTACGTGTGAACGTGTGTGTGTGTGATTGAACATGGATACTTACAACGGATGTATGTACGTTTGAATGTGTGGTTGGTGTGTGTTGGAGGGAGGAGGGGCACGTGTACACACAAGGTTCTATTTATAAACTTTCCTATATTGGTGCTTGTTAGTGATGACGATAATAACTAACTATATTTTGTAAAGGTGTTAAGTACTTTTGAAACGGTCAGTATATATACATTATATTAATGGCAAGGTTATTATGATTGTTACTGATTAACTTATTTGTACGTTCAATAAGAGTACAAGAGCAATACGCTATTCGTGAACGGCTTGAATCGCGAGTATCCCGTTTAAGTGAAGTCGAAGTGACAGTTAAAGTGGCACACCAGGTTTGCAACATCGTTAGTAACACAGTAACAAAAATGTCAAAGGCAATTGTAACGCTGAGCCAGTTGCATAGATGGGGCACAAATTCTGTGGCGCAGAAGATATTTTTATTTAGAGGGGACTCTACAATCCTACAGCTTGACGCGATAGTCAATGCTGCGAACGAGAGAATGTTGGGTGGCGGAGGAATTGATGGTGCGATTCATAGAGCTGCGGGACCGCAACTGAGAGAGGAATGTTATACTGTACCAGAGGTAATTAACCTGAAGATATTGATGTTTCAAGTATTATTGTAAATCATTGGATTAACGAAGCAAGGGAGAATGTCTGTATGCTGTTCCCAACGAGTTTGACTGAATAGTGTTCAAGTTCCGAAGGTGCAGCAATACAAATTGATAAGAGCTCAGGGTTCAGTTTAAATATTACCCGTTTCCCGTTTTGCTGTTCATTCAGTTATCTTTTAAGACATGATTATGTACGGAAAATGATGCAGTTGTTCTACAGAGTATTAATAGGCATCTCAGCTACGTAAGCTCTTTGTACTGTAGTGTTTCCTTTTCATTAAATCGTAAACTCATGAATGTGTAGATTCTGTTGACCTTACACACTTGCTTTTCGCTCCATTTTCATATGGTACAGGTTAAGCCTAATGTACGATGCCCTACCGGTGAAGCTCGTCTTACGAAGGGGTATAAGTTACCGTCCAAGTTCGTGATTCATACTGTTGGACCGATTGGTGAACAAACACAAAAGTTGCGATCATGCTATACTTCATGTCTCGATTTGGCAAAAGCCAACGGCATTCGTTCACTTGCTTTCTGCGCGATTTCGACTGGCGTTTATGGGTATCCGATTGAACGGGCATCGGACGTCGCCGTATCAACAGTCAAAGAGTGGCTGGAAGAGTCGGAAGAAAACAGGTCTAGTATAGATGGTGTAGTGTTCACTGTTTTTTCAGAGTACGATGAGAGTGTGTATTTTAAAGCACTATCAGAGAAATTTCCACATGATCAGGACAACAACGTATGATATCCATGTATTTATGATATTCTTACAATCGGACTCGATCTCGTAACCGCATGTTTGCAATATCCTTATGGAAATACTATACAAGTTATGATGCCGACACTGAACGAAAATGATATTTGGAGACAGTCGATAACGATGAGCAGAATGATGTCGGATACGAAACCTTCATCGAACTCTAACGTGAGCCATGAATATTTTGAAACGTCGACATATCACGTTTTTATATCCGTATGCAATACTACAAAATAGCCACACATGAACATGACCTTGCTTTCATCCAAGAACGAAGTATTTGTTTTATCATGGTGTTGTGAATCAACCCAGTCTTTTGACTGTATTCATGTATCAGGTACATATAAAATTATTATCATGCAGTTTATGACTGCAAGCTCCGAAGTTTCTATTAATCACCATTTGTACTTTGTTTCAGTGTTGAGTTGTCTAACAAAATCAAATTGTCTATCTCTCTAGTTGACGTGCTACAGAGGTCGTCTTAATTTTTATACTGTCCAAAGCATTCATATTTTACAAGCAAATTGTAGAACAAATAATACGGCTTAATCATGTGCCCCTACTGCCTAAATCATACCCTATAAGCGGCAGCAAGCCACTGAAAGGACGAGTACCAAAACCACTAGCTTTCTACCTTACAGAACAAATAATGTGGCTTAATCATGTGCTCTACTGTCTATAACATACCCTATAAGCGGCAGCAAGCCACTCAAAGGTCGAGTACCAAAAGCTACTAGCTTTCTACCGTTACATTGTCTACAGTGGCAGACTCCACCGCAGGTGCAAGTGGATCATTTTTCTTAGAACCAACAAGGATTAATCTGTGCGCACGTGTTCTAACTTCACAGTGTTTAAGCTGCCATTCGAAATTGTCATTAATTGACGCGTCAGCTATAACGAAACCGCTTGTCTTATCACCCTACATTGTGTACAATTAAGATCATAAATACGTGAGAATAAGGAGATTTTTTAAAATATTGTCCTTCTGAACTAGAGTATAGTAGATAATACCGCATAACTTGACACATCCGTTTACTTTTTGCTCTTGGACATAATGAGTATACCACTTGACTGGTGATCACTGTCGCAATATTGAGAAATAACCGGTGAGGGTACTTACAGTAATAGGCATTTTAACTCGCGCTTCTCGTGCATTAATGACGTTATAAGGTTCGAACATCGACAGATTACCGAAACGTAGGTTCGCACCAAGCATCTTTTCACACGCTGGTGCACTGGAAACTTTGTCCACAATTACACTATAATGCCCATGTTTGCGAACTTCGTTCTGAATTGAAACATAGAAATATGTGCAAGTGCATGCTGTGAAGGCAAACCCGCCCAAGGCAATGTTCTGCAATGTACGAAGCTCCCACACCATTGCAATTACTGTAGTGTGTCGTCCAAACTGCTTAGTTTCAGGCTAGAACGAGCATGTATGTATTATATGTTTGTGTTTTGTGTGTCTGTGTGTCTATGTGTCTGTGGTGTGTGTGTTCCTGTCCTGTCCTAACCAACCCTCTTGGCCCTGAAACCTGATTCAATCCTGCCCAATCCTCTATGCAGTTCCTTAAAACAGGGTCCTATTATGCCCTAGTCCTGCGATGCCCTAGCCCTGGTTTGATCTGTCCAGCTGGTAGGTTGTGGGTTTCAAATAGTCACGGGACAAAAAAAAAACCTCACAATGCACACACACACACACATACACACACGCACACATACACACGCACTCACACACACACACACACACACACACACACACAACAGTCCTTGTTCAATTGCTGAAATAGTATTATAGACCATGTCTATCAAGAGGGTAAGAGGGAGTTAGAATTTTCACACCTGTCTTGTGTACGACGTACTTGTTCCTGTCGATGAAACAAACATTTGTGGAATCTTCTGTAAATTGTGAATAGAGTTGTTTATATTCATCGAGATCGAGCGGTTAGAGCATTAACATACTGTGCTTTTACCTGTGAGCGTGGCACGTGTTTCTATTCCAGTCGAAATATAACTTGAGAATGATACGATTGATCAAGTCCGTCTGTGTAAGCGTGTTAATTATGTTTTAAATACTGATAGTGACAAAAATGTGTCTTAGTAGTTTCAGCACACATTTTTTTCTCTCGTTATATTGCTATCCTTTGCTGTCTCTTGTATTTCAACAACGTGAAGCTGCTGCTGCTATATTTCTATTCAGTGAAATCGTATCTTGCACTGAAAGAAATTCTAATTATCCCATATCTGATCCTGTCTCCTCTCTTCGATATTTTCGATAGGCTACTGGAATTGTTGGTCTTGCAGTTGAGCCGGAGGCTCGAACGGTATGTATTTTACCTCGTAGTTTAACGACAATCCATGTTAGTTTTGATGTTGCACGATGTCCCATTTAACCGGGGTGTCTTGTTCTAACACTTGTTGAAATATCATCATGTTGAAACGGAGTCCGTTTGTGACAAATTTTTATATTCTTGTTGTCTTCAACTACCAAATCATGTCTCCAGCACTCTCTTTTAGGCGAGTTTGCTTGTACACGTATAATATATTCATAATCACAACGTCTGGTTGTTCTTTCCTCACTCTTCCTACGCTTGTGTAGATCCTTTCGGGTGTATACAACCAGACTCTGGCAGTTCTAAGCAAGATGCCTGCGAGTGCTGGTTATCGTAAGCATACCGAGACCATCACGAAGGATCGCTTAGCTGTCGTAGACAAGGTTTATAGAACGTTGTTGTGGTCACTCTTCGCCGTAAATTTATCTGGCGATAGTTTATGCAGATAATACTATTGTGTCGTGCAGCCGTCTTTCACGTGTACGCTACTCTATTATATTTATATACGTAGAATAGGCTATGTGGAGGTAGCCTGTTTCACAATGAACACAAACACCATTTTTGTTTATTTTATACCCATTCCATGATCTTGTTTGCGTGCTTATTTCTCTACACAGTTTGAGAACCACGAAGAGATCGAGAACCAAATCGACTGTGGTCAGATTGAGGAGGTAATTATACAAGCTAAGGCGGAACTAAATCTTGCAGAAAAGGTACAGCAGTGATTGCAACGTTAACTTTTTTGGTAGATCCTAGTATAAATTTCATTCTTAGATTTTTATTTACCTTTTTCGTGATCTAATACTTGTATTTGTACAATTGCTCTACAAGATGTTAAATTGGGAACCATGGCAACCTCTTGAGAACAGGGCACCCCCCAAGCAGTGGCAATGGCCCATGTGATCGAAACTTTAATGTCAACGATATAGTATTTTGATAGTAGCATTAAAGAATGAATGTATTTAAGGTTACTTGCTTCTTGGTTCAATAGCAATTCATGCCCACTATGATTTGAGCAGTATGATAAGAACGTAATACTACCACGTTGAAAACTTGAAATATACACATGTGTGAGTGAACAATTTCGAATATCCGGGTGTTCAAACAGCCTGTGTGTGCTAGTCCGTGCTCTCGTGGTTTTTTCAAGCTTTGACTGTACATGCCTTACGGATGACGTAACAACATTTACTTATACATGTTTCGCACCTGTCCGTTTGGCTTCGGGTTGACTCTGCAATGATCCAAACCTTGCACCAGTTGGCCTGTACATAACAGAAACGAAATATTAACTGAGCGGCTTAACATTACACCTTGCTTCAAACTCAAAACCATCTGTCAGCAAATAAGCAAAGATTCCATTATTCCTGCAGCTAGGCACCAAATTCCTTTGAAACAATGTTCGTATTGTTAGGGAATAACAAAAGCAAAAAATATGCAATCTTATTGTTGACTACGTTTGCTTATATTCTGGTATCAATATCTAAAAATGTCTTCCAAAGAACAATTCACATACGAAAATCCAGTAGGTTTCAGGCCAAACCCGTTGGCAAACGCAGCCGACGACATCGGCTTCTTAGTTGCGAGCTGGAGTGACTTGAACCCCACCCAGCCGTCTATACATCTGCAGTTAATACATAGCAAGCAACATTATGGCACTTGATAATATAAACACAACGTATACGATTATGGATACCATATTCCAGCATGGTGTGTGAACTGTGCTTCAGTTTAATTCCTTACTTTATAAACAAGGTTTTCGCGACGTTGTCGTAACGAGGAGTCCCCGCTGGATGATTATCAATACTGGTCTCTGTAGTTGACTCGACCATGTCAAGTAGCTTAATGTGCTTTCCTTCCCATATTGAGTGCAACTGTGTCTGCGAATAAAAATACTTTGTTCAGTGCTCGAAAATATTAGGCCCATGTATTTCGTGCGAGTGCACTAATCGACATTTCTTTATAGGTTCAGCTAGTCGCATGGCAAAAAAATACTCTACAGGCTACCTTTTCCGAAAAGGCACGATACATGCGATCAATGTGAGCACGGCTGTTCAGTGACCACTCAACGGCAGTGGTTGTAATGTCAATCTTGGGCGCGAGTGTGGTTTCTCGTTCCATTTCCGACTGTGGCTATCAAGAAAATCGCAGAAGTGAGCTTTCAGCATGACGCGAAATAATCACTAGGTGCGATTTCATCATAGCATGCAATTAGAATTTAACTACGGAATCAAAACAATATATATCATAGTTTGCTGCAAGGACACAACAGTATACCCGTGACAGTATTGGTTGACCAGAGGCGACGGAGGATAGCGTGGACAACAACATCTGTGAGCTGAGAGGGGTGATTTTCTTCGACAAACTCTGAAACGTGTCGGATTTCTCAACTACGTGCCAGGAGAAGTATTACATAAAATAGAACAGCAAGACGCAAGATATGTGTGCATACGAAAAATGTGTTATGTTGGCATTAAATATCAACTTTACGTGTATTTGATGAGGGCGATTCAAAAAAAGATTGAACGGCACATTGATTGAGCTGTTGGGGATTTACCTCGTATCGAAGTCTGCTGAACAATGTTTCCGGAATCGAACGACTTCTTAGACAACTCAATTAATGACACCCCCGCTTCATTATCGCCACTGATGAAATATGATGGAATTTTAATTTATAAAGCAGGTGGATACAGACGAAGACCACAAAAGAATGTTCCTATATAAATTACGTATGAAACCTCATATTTTTTTACGTCAATCGATAAATACATTGTACAGACCTTAAAATGGTGTATTGTATGGGTGATGCACCACGATGACGGGGTAGAAGTGACGGGTGGATGTTCACACACAGATCAAATGAATCGATCACTTTTCCGGGTATAAAGTAACCGAACGAAACCACAACAGCAATGTCAAACTTGGTTGCTTTATCTACCAACGAGTCTTGTGTTTGTGCAAATAAGGGTGAAACAGTGGGAACCGTCCAATGCTTGATGCCTTCGACTGGAATTTCGTTCACTGAGAGATCGTTCTCTCTGGCGTAAACCTTGGTAGCAGCTGGCTTCAACACCTTCTTCCGTCCGAATAGTCTACGAGGGTTATAAGACGGTGGTGTATGAAGTGTTGAGAAGCGATTTGTTATTGTAGAGATACAAAGTGTGCATGCATATACATACCAACACTTTATTGCAATGAAGAAGATAAAAAAAAAAAAATACTAAACATCCACATCCACACGAAACGGCATACGAACCGATCAGGTGGACACACTACTTCGATATGAGCAATCGGGGAGTCAGTATTCGTTGTCCTGTCGATATTCAAATCATTCAGTACACTAACCGCAAAGTCATCTGTTCCCATAAACAGTATGTTCTGCTTTCGGTAACATCTACTATCTAAGAGAGAGGGCAGAAGAATCATCATGTTCAATAATGCAAGTCACCTTCTACGGAAGAAAAAACCTCCAATAGTTGTAGGATGGAGTAACAGCTTCATACTTTAACAGCAGAATGAATCAAAGAGCATTAACAATATAGAGGGCACCTTAAAAATACTAAACAAGATCATAACATAGACACGAACAATGTACTCTCTTACTCGACTTCTCCGTTTCGGATGAAGAATAGCATGTTCGTGCCACTACAGGTAATTTTTTTATGCTGCTATGCTGCTCACCGACTAGTGAGTAACTGTGTTGACTACTGTTGAACACATTGCGCGAAGCACGTCCATGTACGAATGATGTTTTCCCATAGTAATAAGCAATTGACCTGAGCACTAACGCCTTCCTCATCGTAAACTGGGACACTTAAAGTATATGTAAGACTGAGGGCCTACAGAGGGTAATGAGGGACTGACGCTTGTAATCATGTTTACGTAGTTGTGCGTGTGCATAGTCACGATAACGTGAACAAAAATGATGACGTTATCATTTTAAGGAACGTATATACAAACATACATGCATACAAACACAACTACTGGCTACATAGATAGCAACTTGGAAACATGATCTTATGGAAAAATGACGAGAACTAGGCGAGGGCCCCGAACACGTGCAAATTCAAATATCAATCAGGATGTGCGATCTCTGCTTCCTACGGACGAGAATGTTAGTCCTAAGAATCGATCTTCTGCAGTGAACGTACGTTTCCAAGCGAAAAGAGTCACGAGGTCTTCTGTTAGGAGCATACAGGGCCCTTTACGAAGATCAGAAAGCAAAACGGTGAGAAACGGTGGACGTGAGAATATTAAGAATGTCCAGAATACCTCGACTAGTACAAATGATGGGTTGAACGGTTTGTGTAATGAAGGTAGCTCCGGGGACGCAATCAGTGACGAATATATTCCCACAAGTGACAGTTTTAATTCCAGTACAGACGAGTTGATGGTTGAGAAAGGTATTGATTGTGAGAACATGGAAAGCAACGAGGATGCCGAATATCGTAATTTTGTCGTAAGCATGGCTAGCGGGCATGTATGTAGTAGGCCTAATTCTCGGAAACGAAAGACAAATATAGGTACTGATTGTACCTCTAGTAAACGTAGCCTTATCAACGTTGGGAGTCGACATTGTCCGAAAAAAAGTCGTGTCAATGCATCCCCTTGTCGGTCTACTATAATAAGGAAGCGAGAGCGAAAACTACGAAAACGATCCGATTTGCCAAAGTTTGCTTCGCCACCAAACGGTAAGTATATAGTTGTTTTTCCTATCTGTGTGTATTACTGTTCTACTGTTCTACGTTTTCGGTACATATATGATCTGCACTGAGAAATCACCCTTCGCTGTTGTTTGAATCCGTTATGTTCTACACGGCATGTGAGAAATCTGATTATGATGCAGTGTTCGAGTCTAGAGCGTTGTATATTTCTATTTACTTTGCTTGTAGATTCATGTGAGTATTCTGTTCTGATGTCGTACATACAATATGAACAATCTCTAACCAACACCACTTGTGCCTACTCGAGCGACAGTGAATTGATCGCATCTTATTGTATTGTGCGTGTAACCTTGTCCACTTCAATCGTTCCAGTTAATCAAGTTCATGTTGGATTATCATCTCCACTTGTGGATGCAATGGACAGTCCAGTACGCAACACGCGGAGCCGTACGAAGCTGAGATCGCAGCTACAGTTGAAAACATCCACAGACATTTACTCTTCAGCAGCGAAAACAATAGATATCAGAGAGTTGTTCCCTGAATCAACATCGTCAGAAGAGCCTATATCTCCTTCAGCACACATGACTCCTCCATTCGCAAGCAAAACGCACTACCGGTATGACAAAACTTAATTTGATTGTTTGCTATTTAATTATATGTATACGTAAGTATGAACGATTAGACAAGTTCAGATTGGTGCTCTGAGTTTGAGTTTGTGAACGAATGCGGTGCATGTGCTCTATATATGCACATGTGTCCGTTAGCATTTAAAGTGATATGATAGAGGAATATCAGATAACCGAGCATTGTATTATTATTTTCTATTATGAGTGTGGTGAGAATAACTCCGCACGCGCTGCTTGCTATGGATTATTTGTGCCTTACGCATTGTGGCAACATGCGCACAACCTTTAGGTGAATTGTTCATATCACATATTATGTGTGTATCTTAGAAACCCCTATCGACACGGTCTTGTCAGCTCTAGCAAAAGACCATACAACGTGATGCCCGAGACAAGTCGTTACAACATGGATAAGGAGTCGTCAGGAGGCTCCGATTCATTGAGCGATTTCATTGCACCCGAGAGCGAAGAAAGTGGTATTGAAAGTGAACTTGACAAACCAATAGTAAGGTAAAGCAAAACCTTGTATGAACACGTGCAATGGAGCCATGCATATTTGTAGGGTTTACATATTGGCAAAACTGTTTTGTCTATCAGTCGTCCTGCTCGTGCTTCTCTCCTTATCCAGACGTTATTCTTATGCACTATTGACCACCCTTGCCTATATGAACGATATGATTATATGTTCGACGCCTCCATTTTGCATAGTGATGAAAGTAGTGATTCAGAGTGCGTCCAGTTGTGGAAGCCGCGATCAGTGAGTGTAATCCAAATGTCCCCAAGGCCTCCAAGGACCCATTTTATTTCCGCAAGTCGGAGAATTGAAGATACTGATGATGAGGACGTCCGAGGTAAGTACTGCTTCAGTCCATGCGAATATGTTCATGAGTGTGTTCATTGTACGCCCTATATGTGAATTCACCTGTACGTAAAAACGGCCCGAAAATGCAAGCAGACGACAATTTCAAGTTAGAATTCTGGTGTTAAAGCGATACAGTGAATTTGGTAGAACTTGTGCAATATGTACATAAGTGTGTGTGAGAGTGCATAGTGTACGTGGTTTACACCTATATCGGAATGTTCTGGGTTTGGCCGAACTGGATTTACTTGCATTTTGCGTGGTGCGATGCAATTCTTTGTACTGATGAAACTTAAGCTGAAGTAGTATGGATTATTTTCTCGACGATTTCATTGAAAATTAGATCTAGATGCTCTGTTTATTTGTGTACATGATCGTTGATTGAATGTACAACATAACCAGGAACCTGTCAATACTATATGAGACAATGATGCCCTTGTGGTGTTTTTCATTTACAGTTGATAGTTATCGTCTACACCAAACCAGGTTGGTTTAGAGATACAAATCAACAGTGGCAAACACTTCCGGAGTGTTCATGTGAGCATCCACGAAAAAGCTATATTTAATACGATAGGTGTTTAAAGCTAAATGCATGTCTCAAATACCCCACTCATTGAATTACATCCATTCATCCACGTAAAAGCGGCATTGTTGCTCACATGAAATGAAGAAATACTATTAAACGGGGGATGTTTCTAAATTGGACAAGAAATCACAAATATCTGAGTAGATAATTTCACGTCTTTGTTATCTGCATATGAATGGCAGCGTTTGGGTACATGTTGTGATGTGTACACACGAGTAAGTGTAGCGGATCAGATTGAGCAGATTCGCGAAACATTTTACTACTCTGTGGCATCTAGCAAAATATATTTCAAGACGACGATACTACGTACTTGGTAAATTTATTTCGCGTATATCCACCAGATGATGACAGCAGTGAAGACTCGGACGTAAATCTGAGTTCTGCACGTAAGAAGTCGACTATAAAAAAGAGGTTGATAGAGGACAGCGGAACGGATGAATCCGATCCAGAAGGTAAGTACACAACTGGATTCAGAGTCAGTACTATTCCTAAGACAGATGAAAGTCATTTCTTCATGTATATTTCCGTGGTGACGCTATTCAGCATCCCATAGGAGGTACCACTTAGCGTCGTGCCTTGTCAACTTTTCCACAAGTTCAAATATCTCTTCCCGTTCACCAATGATTTTTAATCGCGTATTATATTATAATGGTTCTCCAACTAGGGATACTACCTCAACGAGAGACTAATAACGACGACAAGTCAAAGGAAACTATGTATTCGAATGACGCGAACGAACGCTCACATGAGGTAACCAATGTATATTCGCAACATATGTAACATGATTACCATGTATACTTGCTATATCCGTTCACAACCCTAAGCGAAATTCTTTTAAATAGAAATAGGTATACTTTTAAATGCAAGTGTGGTATACATTGTTACCCCAAGCTATGTTCATACTGAGAAGTGAGAAAATGTACGTCGTGCGATTGCTTTGAAACATATTTGCATGTAGACAATAAGTTAGTTGACTAGACTTGGGCCTGCGGAGACGTACGATTGCGTATAATCTTAATATTTTGGATTTGTATTCGGTTTAAGAAGGCGACACCCACTATGGTACTCAGAAAGCAGCATGACGGAGAAAAGAAAGATCTAACCCATAGAGTGGCGAAAGGCGAACGCGGAGTTGAGGAGCAGTTTAACGAACTTTACAGTGATGATGTATGCTCCAATAATAGTTCGTGTGATTCATGTGTTGTTTTTCGTGCCAGTTTTTTGGCTAGATAAATGTACAATACTTTGCCTTATGAATTTTGGAGAGAGGTAGCTCCTTCAATTGCCATTTATGATTTGTTTAAGATATTGAATTCGTTCTCTTTTTTAATCGTGTGCACACTCGGTGCGTAGAGCAATGGACCATACATGATATTTGAAAGTGGTCAAATCGAGGTTGAGCATGATGATGACTTCATTGTTTCTGACAATGAACTTGATGACGAACACGAGAAGAGACGTACGGAGAGACGACAAAAACTACGAAAGCAGAGAGTTCAGAAGTACAACAAAAGTCAATTAGTACAGAATCAATTGGCACACGGTACTCTCACGCCAGACTCTAACCAAAGTAAGACGTATCGAAGTGTGGGTCACTAAGATCATATGTTTCTGAATTTTTAATTATCAAGTTGTCTGTGCCAGCTGTTTGTTTATTAGTTATATACAACAGCGTCTAGCAATGAATATAGGAATAACAAACAACGCTTATCAGGAGTTTGCACACTGATTTCGATTTTTATGCAGATGCTATTCAGTCAACAACGCTGAGATTTCGAGCTCGTAAAACCCTAGCTCTATATAAGCAGATAAGCTTCATAGAGATGAATATTGAAAAAATCGATTTTTCTCAGGTCAGTAAGAACAGTATCAATGTCAGTCTATTTTTACTGCTGTATGCTTGTATTGAATACCAAGATACCAAGTATCCTGTCCAAAAATTTAATCAGTGTATGGATGTTTGAAAAGAAATCTATTCACAAAGGAACACACAAACTCGTTCACTCCAACACCCAACTCCATCGAATGATTGTTTATCCGCCTGAGCACGACTTAGCCCACATTCATGTATATGGATAATAACAGCTCACATTCATGTATAAGCCTATTCATGTTATCGATATACAACATCCGTAACACACGCAGATTGATCTCAGATGGCAAAATCCAAAAGAGGACGACAAATCTCTTCTTCATCGTGCTGCGGAATGTGGAAATGATGATATTATCGATGCCTTGCTAAATCACGGTACGTACATTGCATTAATATCTAGTTCTATACAACTTGCTTACCAACGTGACCACTGCTCTGCTCCCATTTTTATTTCTAATTGATGCTATAAACTCGCTTTTGTTTATGGGTGTGACTAGGAGCTTCGCCAAACATGATGGACAGCAATGGAATGGTTCCCCTTGTATATGCACTCGAAAATGATCATTACTCTGCAATCGAAAGATTGTTTTCTGTCACACAGTTAGAGAGGTAGGCTTTTGGATTCTGGGATTTATTCAATCTTATTAGTGTATAGTTAAATGGCTGCTTTGTGTTCATTCATTGCGCATATATTGGTGTTTGATGGTGTAATCTTACGATGTTCGTATCCGGTGGGAATACAATGTGTCATTTGGATGATTTTCTATACAACGTATTCATCGTAATTATACTTAGTGCCATTAACTATGTCCTCTAACATTACTATACACACTTTTTCTGAAACTCGCATATATGCACTGTATAATCGGATGTCGTTGTGCTCTTCTGGCCGAATAGTATAATGTATGAACGTATATTTCATAAAGATCAACAAACCGAGATGAGCTATTACTCTTATATTGTGCATAGTATGGTTCGCGCACATTTTATCGAAGGAGTTAAGGTGAGCCCGTGTAGTCATTTTGCTATTTTACGTTGTATGATTGACATACATTCATTTCGATAAAAACAACCCTTGTTTACGTATATGTCAATATGTGATGGGTAGAAGATTCTAAAGGAAGGGGGGCTATTTTTAATACGTCGTTGATTTAAGCTTCTTCAATTACATACGCGCTAAATTCGTGCAATAGTGGGTGCTTACGCAACCTCTTCCATTCCATTAAATAGTAACTGCATGTTATTCGTATCGCACTATTATCAATACGTCAGAAACTACTGCAACTCAACCACAAGCATAGACGTACCGCGCGGAATATTTTGAACCTTCGCGATCAACGTGGACTGACTGCATTAGCCGAGGCAGCGTTGTCGAAATCGTTCAAGATTATGAAATTGTTGCTGAAGGAACAGGACAACCACGTACGCAAGGACGAGACGGATGGCAAGGGCGCTACGTTACTGCACACTGCAGCTGCTGGCGGATCAGTGGTATGCGTGTGAACGTTCGGGTTCCTTTTGATACTGTTTACATCGTGGTATAGGATTTTTCATGATGTAAATAATCTGTGGCTATGCTTGCCCAAACTGCAAACGTCAAGTCGATATGTTAGTGTAAAAGGTTCAATGTATACTCAAATACATTCAATTGATCATATGTGTATACTCGTACGTACATGAATGTTATACTTTCCATTCCCACAGGACTGCTTTAAGGAGGCGATTAAGGTACTTGGCGGTGGAGCATACTCGCTACTGAAGCTCGAAGATGAAGATATGCAAACACCAGTCATGTACGCGGCTGAACATGGTGCGCTTGAAGTTCTGAAATATATTGTACAGTTGACGTCATACAACGCTTTGCGTTGTAAAGATAAAGAAGGCAAAACACCAATGCACATGGCAGCCATTGTTGGAAACACTGAATGTGTCAAGTTCTTGATTGATAACTTGCATCCGGTGGACGTTGTTGATCACAACGGTTGGCCTCCTATACTTTAGTATGTGATGTGCTGTGTTCATATGCCTGATTTGCCAACAAAGTAAATGGGAATCGAAATTACGTAATTATGTGAACATCTTTTTCCGCACGTAAATGACTGTCGAAATGTCTGATATATATATTTGAATATTGCTACGCCTCAGTATATGTTGGATATTGATGATATGTACCAGTTGATGCATATGGTTGCATTCGCTGATATGTTTTACAGTTTGTCATCGTGTCTATTGCTATTCCTGAAGTATAAATATTACATTCTTGCAAGTTTTGCCCAGAGTTTCGTTTATCGTTTGTTTCGATTCTTAAGCATATTTCATTGTAAAGGTGGAATTACCGACAAGTAGTACATGTGTCGTTGGTTGTATGATGTTGTTCAATTCAGCGATCTGTCTTTGTTACGTATGTCTTGACGAGCACACAGTGCCGACTGGGGGGCGTCAGAAGACTGTATATCTTTATTGTTTGAGGCAGGACCCAGTCAAATAGATCGTTTGGAAACGTTATGGAAATCTTCCTATTTAGATTCATCGGGCGAACATTGCTCCGAGAACTACTCTTATGACATAGACAGCATAGAATCAAGTATGCCGTGCCAACGAACTTTAGTACCGATTCTGATTTAATCGGAATGCCTATTTCTGAATATTAATTTCAACAGAATCCAAGTCTATGTTTTTATTAAATTGTTGTTGCTGTTATTGCAGTGGGTCCATATCGTGTGTGAAACGAAATGTATACTATGGTTACTGTTCCTTACATAGTATACTTCATGAACTCATCTTGGCGTTATTCGTCTCCTATCACCTTAGGTACTCGATATGGCTCCAATGGAGGGTGGGACAAATGTGTCCAGTGTGCTTCGAATACTGATCAGCGTCCTCCGTCAGAAACTGCACGCAAGACGCAGGAGGTGATTCGAAAGGTTTTCAGCTTTATTGCGAACGTACCTAGGTTTTATAATCTGCTAAATAGTCATATTCGCGAGGACCCCCGACTTCTGGATGAGATGTACGGATTTTTACTGCAGAAGCAAAGCAGTCTCTTTGATTTGCATAATAAGAAAACATGGCTGAAAAGACAACTTCAAAAATTAGATTCAAGGTATGCGAGACTTCTTGCAACAATTTGATGTGTAGAACTGTGCACACTGTGTTACATTATATTATGAATATGTATTATGTATTCGTATCCAAGGTATAGTTGCAGTCTACTGGCGTAAAGCATTCCCCTTATAGGTGTACTGGTTATTGCCATGGTGTATATTTTTTTATAATGCCATACGAGTGCAGTGGATCATTCGAGCTTTCATACAATATATAATATTTTTAAAAACATTTTCTTTTCAGCATGGAATTTGATCACATGCCAAGAATTCCCATCGCAGTTGAAAGGTGAGCTTTACTAGTTCACGTCAATAGTAAATTGCCGTACAAAATACCATTCATTGCTTTCGTATTTGCAAGTGCGATCAACCGTGTTTGTGCATGTCCAGTGCAATATATGGATTTGTTTCGATATGTCCGTTTTGATTCCTAACCTCTTTTAATAATTTGCTTTTTATCATTGCGATGAAGGAACAATGTACTTGAAAGTGCCCTTTCGCGCTGCTCCCTTGATACTGTTGTGCAACCGATGCGATTGAGCAACGACTTTTTTTTCGCAGGTGAGCCTGGCCGTGGTCCAGGAGTGCAAAGAGAGTTTTTCCAGAAAGTATGTAACCTAGTACAAAAGTTGGCGCCATTGTTAATATGCACATATATAATTGTTATTGGGTATTTTGCGATGGCATAATGCCAAGTAATGTATTATTTATTTATTTATCCTCTTTTGATCCTCTCTTATCCTTTAAATATGGAATCTCGATTTTTCATACTTGAAAGGCCGGTGCTGAAGCCGTTTCTCCTGATGTCGGCCTGTTTATGCCGGCCGCGAACGGGCGGTGCTATCGTGCGGCATTCCATTTTGAAGAGTGCAACGGAAATAGGTATCGTGTAGAGTTTTCATCAGACAATTCCTGCTGCTACAATTTTTGGTTTCCTATATTACCTAGTTCTCGTATGCTGAGGGGAAGTTATGTTTGTGGATCAGAGTACCGTTCGGTATTTCGGATAAATTCTTAAACTGCATGTACAATATGTAAACTTCGCACTGTCACTACTATCAAATTACTAAACGCTTTTGTACATATGTTTCTGTTTCTACACGCTAGTCGCGAACGATTAAGAAGACAATATTTTCTAGGACGATTGATGGGCGTAGCTATAAGCAGAAATGTATGATACTCGAACAGATCAGTTTAATCAAATACGTATTGCCAACATTCTTAACGTTGCGCGACGAATGTTTCCGTTCCGTGTCTAGTGACGGTGACTAGGTCATAATTCGAAGATTTCCTATTGCTCTGGTTAGAATGTTTACTGTTTGTTTCACTGCTGTTTGGTTCATGAACAAAGTCATTCTCTCATGCTTATCCTTGTGTTTGCTTCATGTATGTGCTGGATAATAACTTCCTTGTCAGTATACTATGCCTATACCTCTCTCGAATCTTTACGTAAAAGAAGTACTTGAATGGGGAACTGAATGTAGGAACGCCAGTCCTAGGTTATCCAGCTATTCGACTCCCCTATCATCTGATGTACCAGTAATCCCAGACTTTAATTATGAGAGAGCATATGAGAACGAAGACCCTGATGGCTATAAACAACTAATGAAGCTAAGAGATCCTGCCCCTCAAGGCCAAATCAAACATTTAAACACAACTCCAGCTACACCAACTGGAGATCTAGGGGACGATATGTCGAATGCGCAGTCATCGCATATAAATGCGACACAGTACGACATCAATGGTGTCATCTCCAATACTATTTCTAATATCGAAGACTTGTACTTGACTTTCGAGGTAAGATTCATTCCTGATACAAAAATTACACCAAGTAAGTTCAAATTGGTTGACGAAATCTGTCTTCAATCTGATACTGATTTCCATATGGACGACAGGTAACTATTGACGACGCATCTGGTTCTCGAAAAAATTTTCCGCTTAAGGAAGGTGGGGGAGACATAGACGTCACAAATAAAAATAAGGAAGAATACATAGCAGCCAGAATGAAGTATCTCGTCAGTCCGAATCCTTTAACTCGCACGGCTGTAGAAGAATTAAGGAAAGGACTTTTCAGTGAGGTACCATGGGCATGCTTGAAAGTGTTCAGGTAATTGAGAATAATACATGTTTTTCTTATTACGATGTGCGACAAGTTTCATACCTCTGACATTTGATATGTGTAGAAAGTAAGAGTGGTCTCAGTAATAGCTAATATAAGTACAAGACAAATATGTCGTATTGTTGGCGCACTCGATTTGTCTGTATACACACTGCATAGTCTAAATGATCCACCTTAACAACTCTTGTTGTTTACACCTAGTTGCGATGAATTTAGCCTTCTTTTGAATGGCGTCTGTAAATTAGATGTAAACGAGTGGCGGAAACATACGAATGCTTTGTTATTCGACGACCATCTTCAATTATTAGAATGGTTTTGGGAGGTTGTGAACAGTCTGTCTGAAGAGGAGAAGGCACTCTTGCTTATGTTTGCTACGGGAAGTCCGTCTTTGCCTGCGGGAGGTTTTGGTAAGTGCATTTGCAGGCATCATCGGTATGTGTCATGCTGTGGAGACAATTTGACATGCTGTGTGCAATGTGACCAAATGAAGAAGTAGCATTGATCATAACCATAGTGATGTCAGTTCGTTGAAGCCTTGAGCAGTCAAGTTTGAATTCCATAACATGACGAACGTGGTTTCTTACGCCTACATTCTCACTTTTTTCGATTCTCACTTCAGCATCAATGACTGGACTTGATGGGCGGCATGGATTTCAGCTAGTTTTGAACGAGTATGCCGCTCCAACGTCTCTGCCGCTGGCTAGCACGTAAGTACTCACATATACAATTTCGTATCCATTATTTTACTTCTATTTTCTGCCGTAGCCATCATACTATTTGCATTCACCGTTTTGTTCACAGGTGTTTCAATCTACTGCGCCTTCCCTTATATAATTCCATGGAAGATTGCCGAAGAAAGGTATGGAAGTTCTTTTGCGAATATTGTTAATATGACTTGCAGATCCTTAATTTTCGTTCCTTATTCACTTTAATTTCAAAGCTGCTGATTGCAATACGGCATGGCTCTTCAGGGTTCGTTTGGAGTTGAAAATCTTTCCATATTTGTGTACTGCCTCCCTCCGTCTTCTGTATGCTTAGCAACGCTTGATGTTGTCGTATACATGCCTACATACATTCGAGCAATGGTATACTTTTAAGATGCCCTCTAATGAAGAATATAGTAACTAGTTTATGCTGGTAACAGAACTGCTATTAAGTCTAGGTGATAAACCTGTTGTTAAATGTGGACACTACCTGTTTTCTTTGTGATAAAAGAGTAGTAAGTGAAATTTCCCGTTAGTCTTCATCGTTTGTTCAAGTTCGGTGGAGAGTCTTCGAGAAAAATTAAGTATCGTAGCAAACAAATGTGGAATTCTCTCGACATATTCCCCTGTTTAACGCTAAGATAAATTAAGAAAAACCCACACTCGAACTGAAATAAAGGAAGATGATAGTGGAATGGAATACAACTGATCTTTGCATTGATAAAAGACAAGTATACTAGAAAATTGAATTCTTTACTTGTTAAATATAGCACATACACCATCCCAGCTAACATAAGATTCCTATAATCTTCCCTTTAACGCCACGCTATCCTCATCTATGGCAATGATAACATCAAGCCTTAGGAACTTATATGATACAATGAACAGTTCATGTCAAATCACTACAGTAGCACTAACCCATCATAAATTATTACTTGTAACTGTTCCGCACGTTACCAAAAATCCTGCTTCAGTTACGTACGGTTGATGACTTAGAATACAACTCAATGCATGGTATCCATACCAGTGGATACAATTTATTCTAATGCTTGACCATAGACACGCAATCTGCTCACTCCTCCATCAGGGAAAATGGACAGTTTGACGTGTGTAATTGGGGTTCGAGACTCCTGACGATGAAACATGTAAAGGTGAGTGCTAGTTACCAATAGTAAACAGATAAAAATCATATCGAAATACTAGCATAGCAGAAACATACCGAACTTTTGATCACTTCCTCATGCGCCGACAACTTGCACCTAGATACAATGGTGGACCAGGAACAACCCGATAGATTGCCTTCAGAATCAACCTGACCCGGCTCTGATCCTGATAAATGAAAACAGGTAAAAATCAATTAGTTCACCCAAACAACCTATAACTATAATGGTTAACAGACCATGACTCGTTTGAGTCAACAATGATGTTCCGCCCAGTGAAATATCAAGCTGATCATGACAATCAGTGAGTTCATATAAGAACAGGTAATATCATTCTAGGGAGAAAAATACGAGCACTTCTTTCGCACCTTCATAGCAACAGCCCTGAATAATACAAGATTCTGGGAAATTTCCTTTAAAGTGATTTGTGTCAATCAAAACGCGATCAATCAGTCCTTTGTGGCCAAGTTTGATGATAGCCCAATCATCACCCGGTAGGTCCAAAAGGCCATCTGCACCCATCTGCGGAAATACAATAGTATTACCAGATATTAGCATTCACAAAAAAGTAATCCAAAATTTGCATAAGTGTATTCTTTGCATGTCACACCTACCTGAAGAATAGCTGGGCGATCATCCTTCCGTTTTGTTTCCCAACCCTCGTCCATCTTACGAGCCCGTCCAGTGGCGATAAGATTGGAGGCATTGCCGTAATGAGCATTACTATGGGCTATACCTGTTCCACTATATAATTACCCAACCACAAAAAGATACATAATATATGAAATACCGTAGTTACAAACACAAGATCCAAAACTTGACTAGCTAATGTATCTCATCTAATTTAGTCCCAGAATTTTGGCAATATAATCATCAATTACTTACCCATTAATAACACTTGCAAGATCCAGTTCAGTTTTGTCTTTGATCAGTTTCTCCCAAGAAATTTTAGGTTGACCATATATGCACAGCCGTGCAACGCCACCATCAGGGAATATGTTGATTCTTGGTTGTTCAACATACAAAAGTAAGTGACGTATTAGAAGCGAGAAACATCGTTAATATTAACGATACCATGCAAGCATTCAAAAGAATACCTGATATGAGTGTATGGTTTAGCGTTTCCAAACTTGAAAAAATTGCGACACGTTTCTGGATAACCAGCACCCATTGGTGTTTGCTCAAGAAGGTGCTCCCATTGATCGCTCTTGTAAGCATCTGCACGCTCATAATCCTCTTTTGAAGCAATAGTACCCATGGTGTTGTTAAACGCTTCAGAACCTGGGAGATCTGAATCATCTTCGATCCATGCTCCCTGAAGTCGTGTTATATTTCAGTCACATTTCTTACACTTCTTATGAATGAATCATGAAATGCCGGTAATAGTCTCTATACTAAGTGAATTGGTTTTGTCTAAATATATGTACAAAATGGATACTAGGGAAAAGTGGACTTTTGAAAAAAGTTTATATACTGTTAATACCTGAAGGGACGCTCGTGGAGCGTAATTTCCGGAGAAGAAGGCAGTATTAATTTCCGCGTGTGAAATGGTACCACCGACTCCAAGTTTAAGGATACACCAATCGTGTCCAGGAGTACGCTTACGGCGAGTCTCCCAGCCGTCCATCCATTTCCCAAACTGTGTGAATTTGTCGTCAATAAAGACAGGCGTCTCTCGCTAAATAGTACAATATTAATAAAGGCAAGTAACTTGTTCATTTGATCTGTCGTGTTGTTTCTTGAGGAATAGAGGTGTTCGTCCACAAACACTCAATTTTACATACTTTCTGAAGACTATACGTACAAAACTTGAAACACACGAGAACTATGAGACAATTTGGAGACATACCTTCAGCATGTTGTCGGCAGCAGCAAAAAAGTTGTCGGTCGCGAATATAATTGTTCCACCGTTCTTTGTTCAGGCACAGGCAACCCAAATGTAATGGAAACAACGAAAGATTAGTAACCTAGACTTGGTTTGTTTACAATCTAATTCAGTACTCAAATTTCACTTTGTATAACTGAAAACATGCAAACAGATTTTCATCAATATCATTTTCTTCCTTTCTCATTGGGAAATTTAACTCTATAATAATTGTTCAGTACACCATATCAATGCGGCAAACTTAGATACACTGTGATACACACAATCAAACAATGGAGCAAAAATCTGAGTGTCAAACAATTAAACAAGATTCACTACCAAAACTCACCATGCCACATGCGAGATCTGTGACCCCCGCAGTGTTGGCGAGGAATTCCTCATCGTTGCAAGCAGAAGCCGTCATTGTTTATTGTTTTGCAGATTGCGATTGTGATTGTTATGATTTTAGTTTTGCAAAATGAATCGTTTAATGTACTCGTGTCACACGTGTCACACATGTCACTGCCTGTCACGCGGCCGCCAGAGTTTGATACCGCACAGCACCTGTCAGGCGTCAACTTTTGTCCTCTTTATTTGTCTATTACTACGTTTAAATTAGTAGTCCACAACGCCCGCCAGATTGTGTGTTACAGTTAGTTATAAGTACAGACTGAACTGATTTCCATCTATTCAAATCGACACTGTACACAAAGCAGTAGCAACAAATTATAAACAAACGACTGCATTCCTGTGTGTGTGCGTGTGTATTGCACGCGATAGTAACGAGAGAGAGAGACAGACTATGCAGACAGGAAGCAACTCAGTGTACACCAGTGATGTCAACATGGATCAAGGTAGTTCGTTGGTTAAACGTTGTCGAGCACCAGCTATATATTTGATTGTGCATTGGTCACCTTTCTTATCGAGTGATTCATACTTTATCTTCCTTATCTGGTGATTCGTACTTTACCTTTCTTATCTAGTGATGCATAGCATTCCATCGCTCGTGTTCGCTCACCAACTTTCCACAACTAATTGGGTACCCTACAGTAGAACAAAATATTGATGGACGGCCTATGCTCTACGGACAGGCAACAGCGACAACCGATTCGTTCACCAACAAGGACTTGGAAAGTGGAAAAACGGAAGTACTTCAGAACAACACATCTGAAGATCACGACGGTGTTCTGGTGTATAAGAAATCGCGACGGGGAAAGAGGGGAACTGGTAAAAAGAATTCACTCAAACCAGAAGAGAAGTTTGCTAAAGCACAAGAGGAAGCTCGATTGGCTGAAATCGGGTTAGAAAAAGAACGAGAAGCAGCCAAACTTGTAGCACCCCCGCCAAAAGCTCACGGGACAGGAAAGAAGAGACGTAAGACTTCAGTCGGCGTGAAAAGAAATAATACGAACACAAAATGTCCCCCTGCTCCCAGAAACACTACACAGTTTCTTATTGCGGAACACATGGAAGCCGGCACAGACGTACCTACTGTACCGCCGCTTATTGACGAATTCCAGTCCACTGAAGAAGCAGTATGTGTTCAAGTTTCAAATTTGTTTATTATGAATTATTGTGTTTTGTCGTACTCTATTGAGTATGGTTATAGTCGTGGGAGTTGGAGCGATTGCCTTTTAATATAAAACCATGTTCGTTCGTAATTGATAAAAGTGTTCGAAGTTTCAATTTCTCGATGTGTCAATAGTTGTCAATAAGGCTACGCCCACTAGTGCGAGGGATTAAAATATATTCTATGTACTTGCACACATATATAATAGGTACTGACACGTAAAAGGGTAAGTAGTGAGTCCATTACTGGTGGAGTGCCATACGGATTCGAAGATGATTACGAGAAAGTTTTATATGGTGATTTGGATGACAAGGACAAAGATTTCGTGGTGAAAAGATTGAAACAAGTGAACGCCGAAAACGAAGACTTGAAGTATGTGAATATTGTTTTCGTAGAGTAGCACTTATCATAAATGTGTCCAGATCATTTACATTTTTTTGGGTTTTTTTTTTTGTTTGTTTGTTTTCTTTGTATAAGAGCCACAGTCATGAGATTGCAATCTGCAGAAATGGAAGCGAAAGAAACAATATTGCGACTTCAGGAACGGATAGAGTGTCTCGAGAACCAAGTACAAGTCTCGCGCCTATGCGAAGCTACAGTGCCCGGTGGTGTTCAAGAAATTCCCTCTGCTACGTCATTTTCACAACCTGCATTAGACTTACAATGGAATTGAGCAATGTCTTTCGATTTTATAGTGCAAAGGGAAGAATCTGGACTATGTACAAACTTAATCATGCCACATCTAGACGTAGCCCATACTCTGTGTAGGTCCAGTGAATTGGACTTACAGTGGAACTGAGCAATGTGTTTCGATTTTATAGTGCAAATGGAAGCTGGACTACGTACAAACTTAATCATGCCATATCTAGATCACACACACCTAACGCATACGCTGTGCGGCTCCAGTGAATCAAAGAGCTTGGAATTCGTAAAAACTGAATACTGACATTCTAGATCACGGGTACCTTACGCATACTGTTGTGTGGATCCAATGAATCAAGCAGATAGTTTTCTCAAAAAGGTGGGTGCTCAGTTTGATAAGGTGTACGATGCTAGGACCATGTTGAACCAAGTGTTGATCATAACAAGATTTAACAGATTCTTATTTCTGTGTAGAATAGATCCTCTGGGCCATGATTGTCGCGATTGGCAGTCCTCAAACTCTCCTTTGCGACGACTTCTTTAACAGGTGTTGCTCGCCTTACAACGCGTTCGTGCGTACTGTGTTTTTTTATCATCCACTTAACGCATGCCAAAAGAAAACCATAGATGCCTGTATATCTATAATTTCTGCTTTCAATTTTAACGAGCTTTAAGCAAAAATTAAATCGATCCTTTTGCAGTAGAAGGCAGCATGGATCGGACTTGCGTTCATCGCTACGTACCAATTAAGCTTCTGTGAATGAGTATTTGGGAACGTAGCATTGATGGATACCCCTGAAGGTATAACTTAACTAGATAGGCGAAACATAAACATTTGGGAACTGTAATAAAATCTCGTTCTGTGCTTCATTGCTCCAACCCTACTGTGAACGGAACTATCTGAAAGACGTATATTCCATGGTGTATGTCAAAAGACAGGACGGCTAACACCCCATGGCAATGAGTCCTCATATTAGATAAATTTATGTCGAAGTGGTATTGCATTGACAGAGCTGCCTATTGTCTTAAGTTTTCCCTTCGGAACTTGAAATATGGTATACTCTGAATGTTCGTTCTCCATGCAATTTAATCGTTTCTTTGTTTGAACGTGCATTGCTTGATACACTCGACCACGTGCGACCAGTAGGAGTATATTATATTTTGTACTAGAAAGTTTATGTTAGGCGCAGGGCCGTTACAATTGTAGATACAGGACTTGATATGTTCTGAACATTTCACTTTAGCGTGTTGTCAATAGTTGTAATAGTGGTTAAATGACAGCGTCATGTCTGCTCTGCATATTTCACACTCCAGTTGTCAATTCGTAGCTACCATTGCAACTTTGGATCCGCTGATATACAAACTGCATTGACGCTTTTGCCCTTTCTTGCACACATTCCTCCTCGCTTAAGATCAAATTTCCAGTCGTGTTTTGTACAAGTTAGAACTCCACCACGAACCGGCATCTGCATAAATCAATACGAGCATGTTTTATGCTTTGTCGATAAATTGATGGTGTTGGACTGGAGTCTCAGACGAACACAAAAAAATCTGAAGTCATGCATGCTAGTGGGCTTCAAAATGCAGCGTGACGAAGAATTCAACAAATATAGATATCATACCCCCATCATATCTACTCCTTTATGAGGGCAGTAGCGATCCACTTCATAACTCCTTCGACCGTCATGTACCACCATTCGCCTAGGACAATTAGATGTTTACTTATGTATAAGTTGAAGTACAACTACCGAAGGTACTTGAGTTGATGGTATTAACTACAGCTAATACCAAACTTCTCATACAGAAGCCATGTTTATATTGACAAAATGCGCGAAACTTAACTGAGAGAAGTGCATACTACATATTCACAAAAACAAGATTGGCAATACTTCAACTCGCATAAAAAAACTAAACTTCTGCGTGAACACATGCGGAAATGTACGTTGTAGATTACCTGCCAAGCCTTCTTGTAAAGGTTTTAGTACTACGTTCGTTGAACCGCTTTGGAGCAGTCTCGACAACTGTTGCGTTAACCGACAATGCAGACGATTGCTTCGAAACACTGGAAGATGATGACGATGGTAAGGATGAAGTAGAACTATATCGTATTTTATCTTCTTCCCCATTTCGCTGGGTCTCGGTTGTCCATAATGGGGTGAAACGCCGAAGGTCTATTGCCCGTGAGATCAGATCTTTCACTAACGGAAGTAACTCTACAATCTTCCACGATTCTTCTGTCAGAGAGCGGAGGTCACCGACTGTGTACAGTCTGTTATGATGTAGTGACCGAAGATCAGCTTGCACTTGTACCTCGCTCCAATTACGAGTTGATGCCAGTAGTTTGATCAGATCGTCAGATTTCATCGCATTGTTGTAGTAGTGCGGAACCAATGCTGATTTGCCGTTAGTTAAGAGATCATATAACTGTCCCTGTACGATGTCCGCGGTTTTCTCCTCTTGTTTCCATTCCTTCTTTCTCATTTTCTTTAATTTCTGTTCAGTGGAATATATGACATTGGCATTGGTTCACATGTACAACAGGTTCGTTCTTCCCGATTGTAATAGCGAAAGCATTTTCATAGTTATTATGAAACCGTCCTCTCTCACATCTATTCCAGCATTAAACTTTAAACAAAATGTACTAAACGGGTAGTGGAAGTGCCGGTACTATCATGATTCGAGACCTCATTGAAACCGTGTTCATAGAGTGCGCTTGCGCGAATGCTGGTTGGACGTTTGTACTTCGTATTTCTTACACGCTTACCTTCTTTGCTTTCTTTTTCTCCTTCTTTTCTTTCTTTTCTTTCTTATGAATCTTGTCTATATTACATTTGTCCGCGTGCATAGAATCTTTTTGCTCATCTACCGTGGTTTCACGATTACTGAGGTTTCCACGCGGTCCATTGTCAGCTACGGTCGATGGCACTACTTTACAACAGAAATCCAATTGACCAAAGTACATAAACGTTCTTTGTCAGTATTACTTTTATAAGATTATGTGGAAGCCCATACTACATACACAATCGCGAACCAAAAGCAATCGTATAATATAGATGTACGCAAAACGTAACAGCACGACGACTGGTTCAATACACAAGCCCGGCATACAATTGTTTGGGAGTTCTTGGCCGTTTATGTCATTCGTCTGATGGTTCTCTAACCTAGAGACGTACATTTCGAATAAGCCCGACGTGTTAATTCTACCTCCACCTTTTTTGTTTTCATACTTTTTGCCTTTCCCCATTTCTACAGCACCAAATGTAAAATGAAGGGAAACACTTTATAACTGACAGGGTGTGACTACTTTTTAGGAAAACTTTTTTTGGAGAAACATTTATTTTATAACCTGCGACTTAGTGAAGGTATATATATACAAGCACCAGAACAGAAACTATCGTATGTGATTGTGTGTGTTTAAACTTGTTTTCACCTCATCTTCCACTCAGCACGAAAGCAAGAAAATGAAGGGGTAACAAACGAACATCAAGTCAAACGTACTTTTCTCGTTGTATGAATCACTGTCACCGGCAATTTCACTGCCGCTGCTACTGCTAGAACTTGAAGTGCTACTGCCCTTTCGGCTTAGGCCTCGTCGTCCTGTCCCTTTCCGTTTCCTCATCACTTCGTTGTGCGCACAAGTGTGGAACAGAGTTCTTTTATGTGTTCTATATTTGAGATTTTTTTTATAACCAGGTGTTAACTAAACACAGTTCACGCGAACATAGCACCCCATTTCGTCTACGCCTGGGATAAGAGTGAAGGGACGCATTGGGGCTTGCACTTCCGTAGATTTAAATAACTACATAACGACATAACTTAACATAGCTCAAGCGAACAAACATCGCACATCTCACCCCATTTCGTCTGCGCTTGAAACAAGTGAAGGGACGCATGGGTACTTACGTTTCCGTGGATTTCAGTAACTACATTGTGACGTAACTAAACACAGTTCAAGCGAACAATCGTTGCACATCGCACACCATTTCGTCTGCGCTTGAAAAGAAATGTAGACGCATTGGCGCTTACACTTCCGTAGATTTCAATAACTACACAAAGACATAGTACGAAGTATCCAAAGTAATATTATTTTCATTTAATATTGTACACATTGCATTGCGTTTGTCATCCAACTTGAAGCGATCGGTGTATGTATATAATTATATACATATATATCTGTTTCTATTTAGTCTCCTCCTGACTCGACTAAAATTTGAAGTTGACAACCCAATGTATAGGTCGGCTATTACTTCTTCATCTCTACAGGTCGGACGGAAACCGCCTGCATACTAGCTACTACAGTCCTTGTGTCACTTTTCTACGTTTCTATATGCAAACGTCTGTTTAGTCCCTCTACAATTTTCAACGCAAGCTGATCGCTACTCTCAGCAGATCGTAGTAAAATAGTGATGTATTTCTAACTCGCATCGTTCTTCTTCCAAGCTGGCTCAATCTATATACACAGCTAATTAACCATTAAACGGTGTTGTAGGCTAATAAAAGGTTCGCCTCATGGATTATCTGCTCCAGACGTGCGTGCTGATACATCCACACGAGCTGATGGGGTAGTTGCCTTTTTTAAGTTGTCAGCGTGAAGAAGGTTCTCTATTGCTCTCTCCATTTCCTCTGTCTCCTGAGATATGAAATCGCAAACCTTTTCCATCGTGTCCCTTCCCTTCTTCGCACTCTTCTTGAACGAGTCCATTACCGCGTTCTCTGCCCTAGATGCCAGATACGATATATTCGCATTGATGCAGCACTCCTGTCTGAAGAGGGTCTTATTCTTGTCATCTGGATCGACAGTGTACGTACATGTCTCCTCAACACTGACGAAATTCGACAAAGTTATATTCTTCGACTTCATTACCATTGTTCTTTCCTTTGGATCTACCTCAGATGTTTCATACACATAGCCACACGATTCCTGCACACCAATGATAGGACGAATCCAGGACGGAATTATAGACTCTACGGTAAACAGGCGCGTGCTGTGCATAACTCCCTGCTCAGACACACGCCGATCAATCACGTCTGTCCCACGAACGTGCGGTAGAAGAACAACACTAAGCGGAATGTTATATTTTCTCCATGAAGCTTGCGTAACTTTCTCCCAGGGGTGTGGGAACTCGTGCCTTGATTCCCAAAACTTCATATCGTTGTGATTTTAAAGTTCAACCCGGAAAGTATTCACCATATGTCTGTCTGTCTCTCTGCATGTATGTATATATATGTATATATGCCTGCCTGTCTGTATGTATATATATGTGTATATGTCTGTTCTAATGTATGTATGTATGTATGTCTAATTATGTATGTATCCACACGCGTTCATTCATTTATTCATTCATTACAGAAGGCAAGGTTATTGAACACTGGAAACATGTGATGTGGGGAACCTCATAATAAACGTAATTAATAATAAACGTAATTACGTTTATGATGTCCCCCACCCACCCACCACCCACCCCCCGACCGATAAGATTGCGAACGATAAGCGCTTCCGAACCGAAATCTGTTTGTTCTCTGTCATACCTTGTATCGTTCGTATTTGTATGGTTTTACTTGGTTTGAAGAAGCGTATGCTGTGACGAGGCCTGTGCTGTGAAGACACCTATGCTGTGAAGACACCTATGCCGTGAAGACACCTATGCTTTGAAGACGCCTATGCTTTAGAGAAACAACTGAATACTAACTATACTGGTTATGAAAAAATTTGATAATTGATTATGACGTTTGTTCAGCAAGCTGTAAAAGGTCTTCTTCGCTTGGTCACTAAGACGTATTTCCGCAAGATTGTCGTAGATGGCAAAAAATATTTACCGCACGATGTTTGCATATTTGCTGGAAATCATCCGAGCGGTAAGTGTGCAAATATTTTCTTCATAACAGAGTCTAAGTTATTGTCGTTTCTAGTACTAGATTTGGCGAGTCTTCAGTCATATGTCCCATCGTCTTTTACTGTTGTATTCGCGTACTGCAACTTTGTCACACTGAATATGCAATAACCACGTACTCTTTAATCATCGTACTCATATGATCTGTATATGAAAATAGGTCTTTCGGTCGAGATGTTGCATCACTCGCGGCCTTACAGCGATGTTTCAACAGTATTCTTAACTCGTTGCATTTTGTAGGTCTTATTGATCCGTTGGTTCTTCTTACTGCTCTACCTGACATACCAATGTCGTCCGTGGCAAAGCACTCTCTGTTTTCTACTCCATTTGTGAGCTTTTTCCTCAAGGAAATGCGTGCAGTACCGGTAGTGAAGACATATGATGCGTCTCTCCCAAAGGACAAACAAGCAACAGCGGAGCAGAGACAGAAAATGAACGAACAAATGTATCAAACAGTTATTGATCGTATGAGAAACGAAGGAATAAGCATAGCAATCTTTCCCGAAGGTACTTGCCACTCCAGTGTTGAACTCAAGGTTTGTAATTGAGCAAGAGACTGAACTCCTTCTTGATGTGGTGCCTGATACTCCATACTTTTACCAGTTTGGACTTTTGTATTACAGAGGGTCGATTAGCCAGCAATCTACTATTTTTATTTTATATTATGGTCAAGAAGTAAATTCGTGTCTGCTAATTTATAATACGTTTCATTTGTCATTATGGTTCGTCAGGAACTGAAAACTGGAACGGCAACGATCGCATTGAAAGTTGCTTCTTTGAGTGATGGGAAGTTCCGCGTGCCCATAGTACCAATCGGTCTGAACTACAGTACTGCGTCAGGACAATCTGCCCATGGGGATGTACTAGTTGATATCGGTAGTCCGCTGCATGTGTATTGTTCATATGTTTGAATTCTGAATGAGTAGTAATTGTCAACGAAGGTGAATACTACCATCGCTAGTAGCATAATCCCCTAAGAAATACAAAGTCTTTTTATAATGCAATCATACAGTTGCTTTTGGAGTTCTTCCAACATTAACGATGCATTCCAGGTATCACTCATTGTTCAACTGTGCTATAAAACATACTAACCAGGCATAAGGTGCTATAGTGATACTTTACTGTTGTCTTTATTATTCGTTTGGAGGTTATTTCCACACTTTACTCGCTGATTCTTCCCGCAACCCTGTTAATTTGCAAACAGGACGACCCATTCACGTGACTGATCAGTTGCTTGCATTGTTCGAGAGCGGGCGGGAAGGGGAACGTGAGGCAGCTGTATTGTTAACTGAAACTTTAGAGTCTCATTTGAGGCATGTCGTAGTAACTACCCCAGACTGGACAGAAGAGCTACACTTGTTGTGTGAACGGGATGGCCTTAATAGCCCAAGGTTTGAGGAAGTTATTCTCACGAGTTTCCAAGTTCTCAGCTTTTTTTTTGCGCTTCCATAGTGAGGCAAATAACGTTCCGATCTGTATTGCTTCAATCTTATTTCTTAGATATCAGGCGGAGGTCGATCGAGTCAAGGCAAAAGTACGCTGTATTGTAGAGGTAACTGACTATGTTATGTGACCTTGGTATTTCATTCGTATATCCTTACCAAAGATGTTAATGCCCAATACCACACATGATTATCTGTCATTTGATATGGATTAATGTTCGTGTTCATGAGTATCCTTACAGCAATACATGCCAATCATCTCTTCTTCACACGTTAAGTTGATTGCGCTAGTTTAATGTAGGATGACGTTATGTCAACTTTTATATTGTGTGGCAACCTGAAGCGCTTCACTCACCGCACACAACCCAAACTTGTGAGTCATAAGCTAAATTTGTAAGGACCAACAACGACAGCATACTCTTAACTTTCATTTGTCATGTGAACTACTATGAATTTAACGTTCATTCCTCATGTGTAATACTATGAAACTCATTTGTGGGTTGTGTGTGTCACGTGCCGGAAAGGATTGAAATACATTCAACTAGTGCATCTCGTGCCAAATGTGTAAAACGTGTAGTGATAGTCGAACATTATTTCTGGTCTCAGATAAATGGAAAGATTTTTAAAAGTGATTATCACAAAGAAAGGAAACACGAAACTGCAAAACGAATGAAAATTGAACGAGAATCAACAAAGCTTACGAACGAACTTGGAGAAACATGCAATTTACTTGTGCCTACGGCGGTGATAAGGCAAGCAGCTCGAAGGGCTTTTTTTGGAGTTAGTCACGGTGAGTAACAATAGGACTTGTATTCCATGCTTCCACACTGGTTGTTGTACGTATTTCGCCCCGTCTTTACAAGCAGATTGAACTAAATAGCATAACTTTCTACATAGCTAGATTGGATTATATACTTTTGAAGACTGCTGAAATTTTCAAATTGTCAGAGGATTTAACAATTGTATGCCTTATATACAGGAAAAGGGCAGAGTGTGTTTGGCGAGTCAGATGATAAATTTATAAAAGAAATTCGCCTTGCACGTCGAATATATAAGCCTGATGTAAGTTCTAAAATACTGTTCTTAAGATATCCATTCATTCTCCAGTATCGACAATGATTTTGAGAGCTTCTCTGATTATTCTGAGTACAAATAGAGAATTTCTCAACATCAAAATACAACCAGGATGCTGAGCTTACACTTCAGCAACACGCGGCTCTAGCGCGCAATTTCATGTTTGGGTATCTACACACCAGTGCCCTGCGTGATCCTCTGTTCCAGAGTCTGTGGGAAGATGTTGCAGCGTATGACAAACAGTTGACCAAGCTTAATGTAAACGATGACTACGTTTCTAGGTGTGTGTTCGCTTGCCTTATGTGATAGAATTAATATTAAGAAACGTACTTCAACCAATTGAGTCCACTTGAGGATATGGATGTACATGACGTTTTTAGTAATGCTCGTGCAACCCCTTTTTAACTGCCCTCGTTTTTACACTCAATACTACCAGATTTGCAATAAACAGCGATAAAGATGGAAAACGACTACGTCAAATTAGGGAGGAGTCTCGTGTAAGGCTTGTTGGTATGAGAAGAGAAGAGGAGAGAATATTGCTAATATTGCTTTCTGTTGTGTTTGCCCGTATATATTTTCACTTTCTCCCACATGGTTCAGGTTGCAAAGTTCGTATAGTTGAAGGACGTAGAGACGGTAGACGCATATGCAATATATACAAGCTGTTGGGAACTTCTCATCATGTTATATGTTCTATTTTGTTTGAACGTAACTTATATTATCTACGTGTAGACAATTTATGAACAATTTCTATTTTACACGCACAACTATACTATTCATGATGATAATCTCTTGATACTACCTGTGGTACGTAGCTACTATATTGGCAACACCCTTCTCGTTGGCTGGAACCATTTGCATTATCCTGTGACAAGCATCGCAGGATCACTGTCAGAACGGTGAGAAGTACTCTTATCTATCACAGTGTGTAAACATATCTGTCATAGTACCCTCTTCTTTCTTGTAGATATTGAAGGGTATCCACTTTAGTTTTGTTGGAACAAGATTTGCATATTAATCGAGACTGTCTTATAGATAGCCTTAAATCTTTGAATAAACATACAGTTATGGAGTTGATGAGGCTGGGGATAGATCAGTCGTAGCTACAGTCAAGATAATTACGACCACTTTGTTACTAAGTGGATGCTATCCACTGGCCGGAACCTTGGTATACATTGCGTCTGGGAAGCACAACTTAATGATAATACCTTTCACTGTGGGTGTGTTTGGATTGACAGGCGTAGCAGCAGCATACCTAACATCGTGGAATCGTGTATGTACAGCATAAATGCAACAGAAACTATCAATCCCACTATCAATACCAAGTTTAAATCCTCATACAATATATATACATCATCCCGATGTAGATCCAACAACAACTGCATGGATCTCTACAAATTTTAACTCACACCGACGCCATTGACCGTTTACGATCTCAAAGAAGTGAATTACAGGTTTGTGTTACAACAATCAGTTTCTAAAGACCAGAGCAAAACATGTACTTGTTGATAACACGGTTCTTCGTTTACCTTTCCTAATCCTGCCCCATATATATCGCTCGCTTCCATTATATATTACAGACCCGTATCCGTATGCTAGTAGATAAACACGCCCCCATAGATCAAAAGGGATGGTGGAGAAGGACACAAAACGTGATCGTCAGCGACGAAATGCTCCGTATGGCAGCCAACGATATGGTTGAAATCAGCATACCGCTCTTGCATAATAAACGTACTGAAAACGAGCGGGCAGTACTTACGTATAAACAGGTTGGTGTACATTGAGCGTCATAGTGTTCTCGAGGATGCCTAGAATCAATGAACAAATGTGTACCTCTTAAATTACAGGCACCGTCGAATTCAGCGAACTCTACAGCCATGGTGTGGTTTCCTGGATGGAATGATAGCTTCTTTCACGTTCATTTACTGGATGATTTTATTCAGAAGGTAAATAATTAACAAATTTACACGCTATCCTTAGATCCCAAAGACACGCCATTTTTTATTTACCTCACTTAACTTTGAAATCCTACGTAAAAGCTGCAAACATGTGTTGGATACTGTCATGTACCGCTGAATTTTAATTGTGCGATATCTGGCATACACTTTATAGATCAAAGTTGATATATTCACCCTGGACTTGCGTCGATGCGGTCGAGCACGTTGGGATGAAGATGGCACAGAGTCAACACCACAACTTCTCGCACATGACACATACAACCTAAGAGACTATTTTGAAGAGGTTACCAAACTCCAAATAGTTATAGTCATTCATACGAAGTTTCAGTTGTGCGCAAATAATTTTTTGTCTACTCTTATTTAGGATGCTGGCGCACTTTTGCACGTCATGTCGTTCGAGCCACATATCAATTGTGTACATGAATGATGCATAATATTGCAAATATTTTGGTGTGTTTAAGCTATATCAAAGTAGACAAAACTATCCGTACTATTGCCGTTATTCGATTACAAGATGTGAAATTCCACTTACATTACAAAAACTCTGTACACTGTACTCAAATGTAGATTGATTTAGTGATGCAATTTTTGTTCAACGAGGGTCACCAATCAGACGAAATTCTTTCAACAACTAATGCAACTCAACTACGGGACGGAGCCAAGAGAAAGTACAAAAATATCTTATTTTATGGTCATTCAGTTGGTGCTCTGGTTGCAGCTCTCTATGGTGTCGAAGGCCAGTACAGGGAGAACATAAACGGGTATAAGTATATGAACGAATTGGTTGTCAAATTGCGTTAGTATAATCTTTGTCAATGTACTGTGAGCGAGAAATTATCATTCAAGTTCTATATCATACAATTTACGATATCAGAAACAGTTTTGCCTCGTTTGGAGAAGTAAGATTACCAACCACTTTGTTTCCGCGAAATTCATACTATTGCACTAATGATCCTTAATTGTACTACAGATTTATTTTCAACTCCCCGTTGCTGTCAATGTCTAATCTGAAATGGTATGAACGGGCCACTATGATGTACAGGGCTAGGGTTATTGCACAACATCAGAACAAGCATCAGCATGTAAACCATGACCGTGAGCTAACTGAAGATTCTCGCTGTATGCGTGGCGAACGGTAAGTATATATTCTAACTCCACTATGAACGTGCGTAGTTTATACTCACTAGTTGTTAAACTACACATTGTATTGGCCCAAGACTTCGTCTGTTCTCCTAACGTACCACATCATCAAAACTCACGTCAACAGTTATGACGAAGATGAGACAAGCATTATTTGTCCCTACAAACAAGTTATACAAGAGGGCGGTATGGTATCCGACTACTCGGTCAATATGAATCGCTCGTATAAATTCACAAAAACCCATAAATCTCTTCAAACACTCACAATCACTGCTGGGTGGGCAAGTGCACTATTAAACGTGCAAGAAATGCTACAGAAAGGTGAATTGGTTCTTCAAAATGTACTCGTGCTTTATACTCCAGCTGACAAAGTAAGTGTAGGAGGTGGTTTTTCCATAAATGATGTTGCCATGTAGTGCGGATGTTCGGTACAGTAGTGATGAGGAGACCGTTAGTAATATTACCTAAATATTTATCTGCCTAATTCCATTTGCTTCTAATTTTTCAAATTTTTAAAGGAACTAAATCATGTAAAAATCGATAAGATGGTCGACTATCTATCTTCGGGGAGGGTAAGCAACAACAATGTTTAAGGAATTACCAGTTACTTTATCATGCAGAATCTGCATCTGCTTTATACAATTTTACATACGGGCGTAGATAAATCTATTCTGGGTATATCACTTATAGATACTTATACCATTGTTAACGCATCAGACTGACGGAAAAAATATGCCTTCAAACGAAGACCTAGTGGAAAGAGTCATCGAGACTAGCGAATGGGACCCCAGCTGTCATGGTAAGGAATTGGGCGATTGCTGAGTTGTTGACATGTGTCCTGAGAATCAGTTGTATTGAACTTGCCGACATGAAATCCTAAACTGTTAGTACTACTCGGATATGCTGACATTGCATATGAAGGAGATATTCTCACTACGTATTATTTTATCTGTCTCCTATAGATGTATTGGCAGCTCCGTCAATGAAGCGCGTGAATGAAGCTATGTATTACATCGAGGAATGGATACTTGCACACACAAACAATGATCGAAAAGACGGTGGAAACGACGGAAGCAAAGAAGTTCCTACAGGTACCCGGGTTCCCGGTGAACTATAGTGTTAGGCGTCCAAGACTAATTTTCACTAAATTGATTTGTCATAGCACATATAACATAATACTGTTATAGTACCAAATTAAGTCTTATTGAAGGTGAAGTTGTTGATACTATGCGGTTACTACTACGAAGGATTTGCCCAGACCGATAGACCAATTCACTTTTGTGTAAGTAAATGCTGTTCGTCATCAGCGCTGATTTTGCAGAAAATGGCGGTACGCATCACAGTGCAGCACATTACGAATGGCTAGTAGCCAATTCACCAATACTGTGGGTCGCACGTTCTTCCTATGAAAACGTAATCGTATTTATCCAGTTCTCATAAGAAACCGAAAGTTTCGCTTACGTGACACGATTTCAATCCGGATGCAAGATTTCACAATGAAGACCTACCTCCCAAAGGCATAGATAGTTAGAGAAAGGGATTCCAGCCATTCTTGTTGACGTTCAACTGTTGATCACAAATACAAATAGTATGGTTGACAACAATACGAAACACATACAAACGACACGGAGACCGCGTAATAAATACAACAATGTAGCTTGCATACTAGGAGCAGCTTCATTGTAGGTTGTGTTGAAAATGAAAGTATAAATTTCTTCGCGTTTAAGTCCGTGATACCGACAATTTCACACCTGTATGCATCTTTGAGATGGATGACCGACAAGTTGAGTAAACGCATTCCGCAGAGCGAACGATAAATTCACTCCTTGTGAAACTGGATAAAAGTAAGATCTGAAAATCCATCAAAAAAAACTCGAAGTGTTTAGTTCTTATCCAAGCCAAATTTGATACATAAGTGCGCTAAACTGTGTAATCTGCTTTGATCTCAATAAGTAAAAAAAGAGCACGGTGATCAATTGTAGAGGTCCGGGGAATATCGGTAAAACTGGATGCATTTCCTGACTAAAGATTTCGTATTCGGAAAAATTCTTAATCACTTACCCATCTACTGTACTGAAATTCTCAGCTATATTTATCAACTCGTCATAGACGCGTTGTGTTCGATTTTGAGGTCTTTTTTCTGTCTCGCTGTCAGTCTCGCGGTGAACAAACACCACATCCAAAAAGAAGTTGGACGCAGCTGTAAGGTTCTGAGACGATTGGCAGTAGGTTATATGGCAAACAATTATTCTTCATTAAGTAGGTCATTGTATTGAGCAACAGACGGAGCACACATACCTGAGGGTAGATTGAACATGACGGCATTACTTGAGTACTGCTATAGATCATAATCATACGGAGGACAGAATGTGCTTGTAGAAAAGCCGAATCACGGCTAGCAGCTCTAATAAATACAATTGCATCATGTAATCTATGAGTGATCAATGTTCGGTGTGAAACACATTTATTGTCTTATGAGTTGGTGAAACACAACACAATGTTACAATATATTAGTATACTCTTTAGGTTAATCATTTAACGACATTCTTGTAAATTATCGTAGTGGATGGATATACAGTAGTAGTTATGGTTGGTAGATGCGGACAATTTATGTCATTGTGTGATAATATTACAAAACACACCTTGAGATTTCTGAGAAGATCAAGCCAATGTCTGAATCGAATTGTAGAAAAAGCAATTCATGTATGTACGTGGAATGAGTCGGTGAATTAGAAATACTACGTTTTGTTTCTAAAAAATAAAATTTAATACAAAACGGGCAAGTTTTCGGTAGAGCTTCAGATAGCGAATGTGTCATATCTAGGACCGAAGTACACCTTTGTAGACAATCGTAACATGTACAAATCAGCAACATCATAAATTTCCGAGTCATGAAGTGTATATAAGCAAAATTCTCAATGGTGAAGGAAGTAGATTAGGAAGCAAGAGTTTCATATTTCATTGGAAATCACTTATACAAGTCGTTTTATAACTTTTGTTTTCCGGTCAAGTACCTGATTCCAAGTGCTCTTCGCAATCCGTTTTGCCAAATTCTTCTATATTCTGAATGACTTCTTTAGAATTGTTGGAATAGTCCAAAAACTATTGTGGCGAAACAAACAGTGCTTGGCGTGATCAGGTGCTTACGAATAGTATTATAGAATAGTGCACAATGACCAGATAAAATGAACACGAGAAATATTGTCGCCCTCTTTGAATTCGAATCTTTATAACTAACTATAACCGACGCAATCTATACATTTCATGTTGTTTGTCTTCGACAAAAATAACTACAAAGTATCATCTATAGCCTCGTAGATAATTCAGAAGAAAGTTTCGCAATCTCGCACCCTATACATGAGAAGTTGTACACCAACTCGATATAAATTTAACCATTCAAAATCTTACCCAAAATGATGTCCCTTGATATCCAAGAAGAGCATATTCGTGAGCTGAGTTCATCGAGCTTTTTACAGCAACAAAAGACTTCAGGCAATTTATCACGTGGTGCAAGGCTGAACAATTATCAGCAGAATCATCTTCGAGTTCTTTACTAAAGTCAACGCAAAAGACCTATCATGGATAGGACAATTTACAATTAATGCCGTCAGCCGATTGAGATTTTTTCTTGTTCAGAAACAATTTGTTCGTGACAATGTCTTTGCGTTGACAAAAGAGTAATTTCCTGTACACTTGAGAGCGCAAGCGAATGACGGTTGTTTGCTTACAATTCTTTCACGTAGATTGGTGCTGACTGCACCCAAGCCAGAGTGGTCGCCATCCATCTCACAATACTGAAACTATCAATAAGTTTTCAACAGTATAGCAACACAATTACCAGAGCACATAAAAGGACGTAGAGGTGTTAGCTGCCTAGGCGGTTGTGGCATTCATGTACATGAACTTCAGGAAAGTTTAATCGATGAATTCAACCACAACATTGGACACGTGTTTAAGAGTGGATTGTCCTGTACTCCACGGCTTCCTCTCTTTGTTTCTGTAAGTAGATAGTTGTATGTAGTAGAAGATCGTGGAGGCTTGTGTTTGTCGTGTTTGCTGTGTGTGTGTGTGTGTGTGTGTGTGTGTGTGTGTGTGTGTGTGTGTGTGTGTGTGTGTGTGTGTGTGTCGTGTGTGTGTCTGTCTATGTCTATTCTACGTCTGTGTCTGCCTCTTATGCCTGTCTGTCTCTGTCTCCGTATAACAATTGGATAGCTTATAGATGCATGAACACTTCCAAGATATTCACTGTCCTCTGTCTCTGTACAGGACATGGATTGAGTGGGTCTTCTCTCTCTCTTTGTCTGTCTGTTTGTTACGTGAAGGTCAGTGTCGCTTTATTTCATTTTTAACAGAGGAGGGGGGAGAGTGAGAGAGGGGAGGAGGGAACGTTTGAACAACGAGCGAGTAACTGTGTGTGTGCGTGATGGATGATTCAGGTGTAGGGCTGGGCGGAAGTTGTGTGTGTGTGTGTGTGTATATTATGTATGTATGTTATGTATGTATGTTGCGTATGTATGTCTTACGTATGTATGCTATGTATTTAATGTTGTATGTTATGTTATGTTGTTATGTATATATGTTTTGTATGTATGTCTTCACAGTGTATTTATGATATGTATGGATGTTTTGTATGTGATTCTGACCATCTTTTAAATCTCCCGCCTTTTTCGTGAGCACAGGTCGGCCCACTCTAAAAGAACGCCCACACATAGTGAGAACACACACACTCTCTGATGTTGTTGTGCTCGCGTGGTTGAGACGACTGGCTGACTGGTTTGGTTGGCTGACCGATTGACCGACTGACTGACTGAAGACTGACTGACTTAGGTCTGTCTATACACCACATACATAATAGATATATATATATGCACATACATTACATACATACGTACATACATACACACATAAATACATACATACATACATACATACATACATACATACATACATACATACATACATACATACATATATACATATATACATACATACATCCCACACAGTCAGACTCTCTATCATACATTAGTCGTAAATAAGTGCACATGCAGTAAATGAGTACGTAGGAGACGAGATCACTGACTACACTCACGTACACCGCCATACACAACGCATAGATGCATATAAACAAACCAAACCACACCATCACTTGTTCTCGCATGCTGACATACGCACCTGTCTACAATCAACGTGTTTGCTGACTCTTGACAGTACACTTAAAATACTTGTCGGGAAACATTAGTGTAGAAAAAAACACTATTCTGATATATCGAGCAAGTCGACGTTCCATCTCAGTTGTAGTCTACGACTTTTTTATTCACATATCCCTTACTATTGAGGTCGCATTTGAATTCACACTCACAACGAGAGTGTTATTCATATGTTATCAACTCAGTCACCAAAGTCAAAAACTTCCGGCCACATACATGGCATTTGCCACTCCGTAGATGCCAATCAGTATGATGGGAACGAAGCAACCAGATGCAGTGGAAGATCTCTGTATTGATCAGCGTCAAAGAGAACTTTTGAAAGCGAGAATGACTAGACATGGTGAGGTAGGTTCGACGATGTGTCTCTTTTTTCGGGGTGGTTTTGTTTCATGTATGGTCAAGTTCATCTGTAGAGAGAATATGATAAAGTAATGTAAAAGAAACGTTGGAGTTACTGTTGGAGTTACTGATGTACATGAGTCTGTTGTGTAGCCTTGTTTGTTCATCGTTTTGTCTTGGTATAAAGAATCCTGTGCTGCCGTTGTATATCATGAACCTCAACGGAAAAATCTATAGTGAATTGCTCTAGACCTTTACTCGATTGCTCTAGAATTTTCGATACGAAGATACTTCTATAAGCATTTATGTACTGTTACACGCTCGCTGTCAAACAACATGATGTACAGTTTAACGTTATTACAATGATTGCTGTTGAAGTCATGCTCAGCACAAGTGCATTTTCACAATGCGTGCTTCCATTATTTAAATGTGTGTCAAGTTATGAGTGATCAATATGTCAGTATCCGAATTACTGATTAGTAGTACATACTTTGTGTTTCTTATAGGGCGTCTCACAGGATGGATTCGAAACCAACTGCAGTAACACGGCTGTATGTCTGTTTGTGTGACGTCGGGTGCGCCCGGACGAGTTTAGTCTTATACTAAACAGACTTTTAACGAGAAACTGTTTTTCATTGCTCATGTTTCTTTTGACATTCCGCGTGTTTCGAACTTTAAGAAAAGATGGGAGTGAATTTTCATGACTTGCTAATCTATGTTTTCTTCTGATCAATAACTCTCAAGGTGGAAGGTACTGCTCCTCTTGGCCGTGCTGTAGAATTGAACGACCGCAAACGAAAACTTTCCATCAACGAAGTTGGAGAATCAGTTCATTCGGTAATCTAACCCAGTTTTATAAGTTGTTGCATATTGCTCTACCCTGTTCAAATATTCTGTTAAATGATGTTGGCTTTCTAATGGAATTGACATCCCTAGCCAAGCCACGTGTATGTCAAGACTATTCGAGTTGATCCACGGAACTTCTAAGGACGTACTAGTACTCCAAACTATATAAATGCACATTACCTATCCGAAACCCTGAAGCGCACGTATTAAAGAATATTCGATATTCCAATTTATATGCGAATTCACATCGAAGGATATTACGCCCTCATCAACACTGACTAGAACGAAGCGTGTTTCAACAAAATTTGTTTCGTTTTGTCCATTGCACGAGAAGTCGCTGCCATCTGCATTCATTATCATTATTTCATATCAGTGACCATCCAAATGAATTTGTTTTTTGCAGACAGGCGTGATAACAAGAGAACGAAAACGAAAGGCTACTCCTGAGAAAAACCGTAACGCGGGACCAATGCGTCGATGGGGCTCGGAAACTTCACTCAACACCCACATCGACACTGAACGCATACCTTCTGGTAAACAAGCCACCTTTGGTATAAAAATCTCTGCATTTTTTAAATGTCACGCACATGCAATCCGTCAAATCGACAACCATAATCGTTATTCCTGCTATGTACCTATGTTTACATGGACGGTCTTCATACTACATGTACTAGATTCCTCTTTAGTTTACTGATCAACGGTATAGCCTGTCACCAAGCGTGCTAACTTCTTCTGTTCTTTCTTGGTTATTCTTAGCTTCTGGCGTACAGGAGACAAATCCACCATTGCCGACAAAATCGTCAGCCTTGCAAATTTCCAAGGCTAATGGTAATTCCAGTCAATCCCATCTAAATGCACAATCCAGCAATACTGTAACACCTACGAAATTCATGAACTCGAAAAAGTCGTCCAAGGGTATTCTAAGCTACTTTGCAGCTATACCACCAACGTCGAACCATGAGATTTCCCATACATCTCAAACATCGTTGCAGACGCAAACAGGCAATACTCTGTCTCAACACGAAGATCAATACCATGTGCACGATGCACAGTTGTACGCTGTACAGCTGAACAGCACATTAAGGCATGATACAGTAAAAGATGGTTGTAGTGCATCGTTGTCACCTCCCTTGATTACTACGTCGGCCGACAATACAGTTCAACGCACAAATGTAATTGCGTCAGCGATGAATGGTGGTCCAAATGGACATAATGGAAGTTGTGAAATTGGAACCATACTGACAAAGAAAGATTTAGAATCATCAATAAGCGCAGGTAATTCTGCAATTCTGCATAGATACTAGCACCACATAATTAGACCAGGCATATCAGATATGTCCGATGTACTTGCCATGTTTGTACTTATGCTGAGTGCACTAATTAATACATAGCCCGTATATCCGTGAACGTAAATCGTTATATCCTTAAGCACAGATTGTTACTCTTTCTTTCTATATAGCTGTAACAGAGGTTAACATAAAATTGAAGACTGTTGTGAAGGATCTTGAGAAACAGAAATTCCAGTGTGCGGAACTGGAGTGGGAAGCAAAAGACAAGGACACTCGGATAAGGTAAAAATTTGTGTGTTGTACTAAGACAACCAATTTTCTCGAGAACTGTGCCTGATTTTGGGTTTTATCTTGAAATTTGCAGTACGTTATCCAAAGAATTCCAAATCCTCGAGAGTAAACACACGCGAGCCACCCAGGCCGTTCATGACTTACTAGTGGAAGAGTATAAACGGAGAAGGAAAACTCTGAAAAAGGAAGTGGATCAAGATAGTCTGAGATTAGTCTCTATTAATTACAAGCGAAAAGGTAAAGTTGAACGAATTGTAGTACTAGCGGCTACTTTGTCGATGTCTCAATTACTTGTTTGCTGTGTCTATTTTGAGAGGTTCGGTGCCTAGAATGGCAGTCGGAATTAGCTAACGCGTATTCTGTCTATAGGCACTGAAATTGTGGAAAACTTCCAGGATGGCTATGCATTTCAAGAGCTTCAGGAAAAACATATGTGCTTACAAAAACGAAAAAGGGAGATTGAAAGTGACCGTAAAGCACTTCTGAATCGTAAAAAGTCCAACATAAAGGCGTCTGCAATCAGTATGGCCATATATGCTTCTGATTTTTTTAGTTCTTGCATTTTTGTCAGACTTCTATAAATCTGACAGGTTCTATCAAGTATTTAATCACTTAGCATAGTTTACAGCCTTTTTTTTCTACGACTGTGTTAAATTGCCAGATAATGATGCCCCCGAGTGCAACAGTGCGGCAACTACGTCAGAATTTACTCAGCCTTTACCCATATCAATCGCAACTGAAGACTACTACATACAGGACGAGGTTTACAAGCTTCAACAGCAACAGCTGAAAAAGGTTGGAAACTAGTATTATAGACATTTCAGAGTTTTCTCGTATTTCTTTCATTTCATACTTAGCGGGTTTACCAATTCCACTTTTTACATTATTTACATCTCTTCAGGAGGAAAGCGAAGTTCTTGTGGAACTTCATGGTTTGGAACATTCCCGTGCTCTCGTATGTGTGTGGATGGTTTCTTGTACCAACTATGCATGTTAACATTGTTTGTACAAACTCGTACTATATGAATAGTTTCTGCTTTGCTACTTTTCTGTAACGGGGTTGACTGAACGATAATTTACTGCTAGCTAAATGTGTTTGATCTTTTACTCTTGTATGTCATAGCATTTACGTGAATTGAAACGACAAAGAGATGAGTCACGATCGGCTTATAATGATTTTATGGTATTAAACGACCGCTATTTGCTCCTGGAGCTTCTCGGCAAAGGCGGTTTCAGCGAAGTGTACAAGGTGTATTGTATGTTCAGGGTGCGAATACTTGTTGTGAGCACTAGGAGAATGAGACGTGCTTGTTGCCATAGTGTATACATTCCTTTGGTTTTATAGGGGCATATTTAGATGGTATTTTTATATTGACAAGTTCTCTCTTCTTTATCTCGATACTGTCTGGCAGGGTTATGATTTGGTTGAAATGAGGTACGTCGCGTGCAAGATGCATGTACTGAATAGTCAGTGGTCTGAGGATAAGAAAAGCAATTATACAAAAGTAAGTCTTACACTCTTATTTTTATGCCAGTAGATACATTGGGTTTTCGTTTGTCAACTTAGCTTACTTTTGCCCTCTGTTATTTCCTAGCATGCATGCAGAGAATACAACATTCACAAATCTCTGCACCACCAGCACATCGTCTCGCTGCTCGATGTATTCGGTAAGTACTGAGACTGGTAACTCTTCGATTCTTGAATATTTCTGGCTTTATACCGCCAGTCAATCTGTTGCTATGCCTAACATTATGTTCAGCATCTAATCCCGTTCAACCTTTTAAATACTTACAGAAATTGATTACAACAGTTTCTGTACAGTTTTGGAATACTGCGAAGGTGCAGACCTCGATTTCTACCTAAAACAAAACAAAACTATGTCTGAGAGGGTATGATTTTGTGGTGTATTTTACTATTTATCATTTTTGCTGTAGACCTATCGCTTTGATGCAGTCAGTGCTCTTGCGCGTTATATCATATGTATTTATAAAGTTGTCTTCATTTGTGCTGTTGATAGTTGACTTGAAATTTGTGATTGTCAGAACAATCTTTGTTGCAGTTTACCCTGAATCTCATTTCTGACATTTATTCGTTGAATGTTAAAATTGTACATCATTTATTAGGAAGCAAGATGTCTGATCACTCAATTATTCAGCGTTCTTAGATACTTAAATTTAATCGACCCGCCTGTGATACATTTCGACCTCAAACCGGCAAACGTACTGTATCACCATGGAGAAATCAAGGTAAACCGTTTGGTGCAAGCACACATGCTAGCAAATGTTTTTTGTACTCTTATCGCAGTGTCTACAATAAATTTCAGTACTATAATGCGACGACGGGCATCTGTTAACAACCCACATATATCGCTGAAGAGTACAACTAAACTACTCTCATCCATCTGTAGGTAACAGACTTTGGGCTTTCGAAAGTGATGGAGCAAGGAAGTATAGTGAACGGTGATGAAATGGAATTAACTAGTCAAGGAGCTGGAACATACTGGTATTTACCGCCTGAAACCTTTCTTAATTCCGGAACTGTAACTATATCGTCGAAAGTGGATGTATGGTCTGTAGGAGTGATTTTCTATCAATTACTTTACGGGAAGCGTCCTTTCGGAGACGATCTTTCTCAGGTGAGTTGTTTATTTTCATTATTGTTCTTTGTGAGTGGTTTTCACAAGTCACTATGTGATAATGTGTTTTTTCGCTTCTTGTACATTGTTGAGATGGTATAGCAATATAGAGTACTCTTCTAACCAACTGATAACAAAATTGATTATAATGTTCGACATAGCAATCTATCATTATTGAGCGTACAATTCTGAACGCGCGTGACGTCCGGTTCCCGCCCCGCCCCGCTGTGTCCTCTGACACAAAGGTATTGTACTTAAACGATATCTCTCGAGCTTTCGCTTATATTCGAATGCTGTGTCGTAATACATTTGTTCCATGCCATATTTTGCTGCAGGATTTTATTAAATTGTGCTTATCGTACAACAAGGAGTCCCGGCCCGACGTTCTGACCATCTGTCGGCATCCGTACCTAGCCACTAAAAGATGAATACCTAAATATTCTTTGCGAGCATGATTACTACCATGATTACTACCATGATACGATTGATGTCTGAGAGGATATAATGGTACAAGAGTTCATGAATCAAACTGAACTGCAATCCCGCTGTAATTGTTTAATCCCCGTGACATTATTCTTGTCTGTAAGTAACATGATTAGCATTGTTTTGATTCGTTGCCTGTGATGACTCGTGTTTCGGGTAGAACATATAACTCTCAACAAGGAAAACACAAAGATTCTTAAACTGATAGATTCGAGACTACAGTTCAAAAAAGGAGCATAATGTATGTATATACTAGGGATTAGATGAGGACGCACATACGCCTTCGTGTGTGCGATACCTGCTGTCAGCGTTGTTTTCTTCATATCTCGAACTTGTAATGAGTAGATAAAATATATCGCAGTAGCGCGTAGCTGATTGCTGTATGAAATGAGCGATTAGGCCTACGCTTCAATAGCACTCTCACCATGTTGAAACCGTCCGAGATAACCATCATACTTCATAGTTCCGTATTACGTCAGCGTAAGCGCGCAATTTCGACATTAAATAATTGAATCGTTTTTTATGAAAAACGCTTCTTAAATTACCCCATTCTAACGTCAGCTTTACCCTTTCATTACAAGACTTTATGATTGTATTATTGTATTATCGTTATTCAAATGTACTTAAATAATTTACAGAAAGTATTCTGGTTGCGCTTTTTGGAAGGCTGCCCGCTCACTCTGTAGCATGCATACAAATATATAGTTATAACAAAGAAAAGTATAAATGTTTCTGGTTAATGTTAAGGTTGACATCAAATTCAGTGTCAGACCAAATGTAACGGAATGCATGTGAAGATAGACCAGTATATTCTAATTCTGAGAACAAAAAAAAGAAGAGACTACCTGCGGGGCTGCTTCGAATATTCGAAACTGGTGATCTAGATTTTGGTCAAATTCCATAATAGCCGCTACGTTTCCACACCTTAAAAGTCCGTGATACAACAGTAGATAGAATTTAGACCAGAAGCTGATTTGATATTACGGGAACACGTTTCATTTTAAATTTAACATTCTTACCGGTAACAGTAGTTGGGAGCAGACCAAACTGTGACTATAGAATTCTTGAACATCATTTTATATCCTTCCATCACGAGCTGATGAGCTCTAGCTATAAGATCTATATCGTTTACGTGATTAAAATTCTGTACCACGTCTCCACCGAATAGGTACCCGGCGCCGCGTGGACTTATACCCCAGCCCTCAATATCTACAAGTTACAATATATTTCCAATATTTGGAGATCTCGCGCATGTTAGTATGTAGCATATACGCTAGATTTGTATATAGGACATTGTTAGGTGATGTCGAGAAGTGCACATATACCTAACAGGACAAGCAAGCATTGCACGCACATTAATGAGTCTTACGTACCATCTGGGTCGGACCACAATAGATCACACATGGCACCATCATGAGGAACCTCTAATTTCCGGTCTATAGTTCTTATCTCATTAAGTGTATTAATCGAAGGCTGTTATAAAAGTGAGCAATGAATGATAATCGACGTGGAAATATAGGCTGTTCTACTATTAGATGCTTTCCCAATTCAAATTACAACAAGGTACATCTTCCAATAATAACCACATACTGATAGTCCACCGTGTACGCAGAAAACCTTGTCATCAATAAGTGCTGAAAGAGATAAGTAATCAAATATTTCAGTACAATATCTCCAAACATTAGCCGTCCCAAACTTCCGCAGGCATTCGTCATAAAACCCGTAAACCTAATAAAGTGGGATACAAAATATGATTTGTGGGTATTTCTGAACCGTATGATCAAGAAAATCCCGGTCTACAGAACTTGTATACCTGTGTGATTTGTCTGCTCTCATGATTTCCCCGAATTAACGTTATACGATCAGGGTATCGAACCTGGCCGAGGAATTGAACAAATCAGTGTGTGCAAAGAGGTTAAATAAAACATAGTGTCATTGGTTTGGTTTAAGGATTAGAACATGTGACAAATGGTTCACCTTTAGCGCGAGCAACAGTAAGAAGGTTTCCACACTGTAGTTGCCTCTGTCAACAAAATCACCCAGGAATAAGTAGTTACGGTCTGGTACTTCACCGCCCGTCTTGAATAACTGTCTTAGATCATAAAACTGCCCATGAATATCGCCGCAAACGATCACAGGCGAGTCTACACGTTGGACATTACTCTCTTCCACGAGGATTTCTCTAGCTTTATCACAGATGCTACGTACCTCCTGCTCTGTGATAAGTTCACACTTTCGGAGCACTTCTATTTGCCGATCAAGATCTGACATTTCTACGTGTACGAGATATATCCAACACTTGAAAGAGAAACACTGGAAGAGAGCGATTAAGCACGAAATTGAGAAGTTAAACTCGCCCCGTGCATCAGGGCTCCCAGCGTTCACGATTGACAACGAGAAAACAATATAATGTAAAATAAGATAAAAGATACTCCTGAACCTTGTGCCGTAACCTCCTCGATACGGGTACAGGTAGGGATAGCGGTATGATCTACAGAGATTGTGCGTGCAGATACTCTATACATTCAAGAGTGAGTCTTTACTTGCTAGGGCTTTGACTAGCAATCGTTGTGAATTCTGCCTGTTTGCGTGTTTGTGTATCCGTTGCGTTTGTTTGCACCTTTTAAAAATGTGTCACACTTTGTGTCGTGTCTAAATAGAGCAAATGACCTTTTTTTTTTGTTACATGCATGCATGCATTCATTCATTCATTGTCAGAAAGGAACAAGAAAAAACCAGCGAGAACTTCAATGCTATATATACGCATAGCCGTGTAAAAGCAGTTATTTGGGGTGCATTCATTGTCCTTTCAATTCAAGAAGGGCATGCGCTGCGTTTTTACGTATTAAGGGTTTGCATTCGTTGTTTACATGCTATTCAAGTGGTCAAAAACTACAGAACGGTAACCTGAATACTACGCTGATATATCATGATCCACAAATTGTATAAATATTATTTAGTTATTTGTTAATTGAGAGCAGAAACATAATTTATAAAATTTGTTAATCAAATTATCTTATAATTAGTAGTTTATCAGAAATAACGAACTTATTGTTATACGTCGGAAAAAAGGTTTGTAGAGGACTACCAATCTAGCAATCCACAATGTGCACTTTCCACTTCTCAATGTAAGACACGTTAACTTTGAAATCGTATCACGGTTACAATAATGAAAGCTAGCAGAGTTTATTCCATGCTTGCTTGTTCAAATTACAATAACCTATCTGTGCCTATACTACTCATTCATTAATACAACTTCTCAGTCTTCAAGTACGACTTGCTATCCTGTTTCATCTGTATGCGATCATCTCTTCGTTTCTGTGAGTATCGGCCACGTGAAAAAATGTTAAATATTGTTTACAACTTTACGACAAGGTGCTAGCTATATCGCTCGTCCACATAGAACTGACATGCACAAAATGCTAGCTAAAGGAGAACTATACGATTCAACAAAATATATACAACTGATAATCCACAAAACAAGTATGATTATCTCACCTCTCGGAACTCTTTAATCTTTGCTTCCATTCCTTTCATGTTTTCTTCAACCTTCTTCAGCCTAAAATAACGGGGACGAGACAAGCTATGCTTAGATGGATGAACAGCAAAGAGACTAAGCAAGAAAGAAACTGATTTCAAGTCCTGTTTACAGCCAGTTTCTTGCCTCCTAATTCTATCATGTCTTACCTTATAACCTTCTCTCTATCATATTTATGTCCTTTGTCGGGCCGCTCGGGCAACGGTTTTGGTGGTTGAGCGGCGAGTGGAAACATCAGACTGCGCGTCCCGGCTTCTTTTCGCAGATCATTTAGTCTTCGAGGACTAATGATAGCCTATGTAGGAAGTGGAACAAACGAACACTGTTCAATGAAATTACTGCAAGTAACAGAAAGAGAATTAACCTGATGAAAGCTAAAAGTGAGTTTATGTCGGAACAGTACTATTTGAATGCAAGTCGTTTCAACTATATCCGGATATATTTCGGTTCGAATAGAGACAGCTACAGTTTTTCAATTATTTAATATCTGTGCATAAAAGAAGCAAGTTGCCATAATGAATAAGCCACAGTATATTACTCTTACACCTAAAGAGTTTACAAAGCATAGCATAGGTACTACAACATATAAACGGCTACTGATTTGGTAAAGCTCTCATGCTTTCCTTTTTTAACACAAACACGCGAAAGTTTTGTCACCTGCAGTAAGCTTCTCGAATTTCAGTTCACGAAATATAATGTCAACAAAATAGAAATTACCTTTCGCCATTTGCCGTTTACTTTCTCAGCTTTAGTCAACTGCAGAAGATGTGCAGCATATTTATCCATCACCTTTTGTGCAGCAGGGCCTAAGGTTGTCATTTTGTGATTATAGGCGTGGGCCTTGGGCCAACAACAGACAGATAGATGGATGTATAGATGTAAATATGTGAGATAGGTGGATAGATACAAGTAGTTTTTAAATAATATTGTGGCCATGCATCCATGCATGCATTTATTTACTTCCGTCTGCCCGTCCACCCATCTGTCCGTCCGTCAGTCGTTCAGATAGGTGTAGGCGGAGGCTGGCCATATGTTATAAAACCAAGTTTTTAATTCTCTTGAAAAAAACGCTCTTGGAGGGTGGGCGGGTGGTAAGGGAAAGCCATCAGCTAGCGAACGAAAGACGACGGGCGACTTCATTAAAATAATACATGTTCCGTGTTGTGACTCTCAGTTGTAATGCAATTGTAGGAATGGGGTGATCACACAATGACTAAATCTACACCCCTGTTCATAGACATAAACTTATTTCACAAGACGACCTTAATGACTCCAGCCATGTGAGTCGTTTAAATCTTGGCAACGATCATAGCGACCTGACCCATGCAACATTGTTTCTCATAATTTACAGTTTACAAAAACAAAGTACATCCACAAAATGATTATCTATCGAACAACTCACATCAGTTCAGTTCATTTTGACAAGCCGTATGATAAAGTATTGTATAAATGATCTTGGTTTTGCCTGAAAAGAATAAATAAATGAATGCTGAATGTGTGCGCAAATAGTGGGCAATCGATTACTGTTGGGATTTCTCGAGACGAAATTGTATATTAAAGTGTTTGTGACACGATCGATCCTATGAACTTGATGAATAGTTGTCCATATATTTTATAGCATTGAATTATTAATGTACCAGTTGCTGATTCGGTCTTCAGAAAGATGTTGTACCTGGGCCTTACGTAAGATTTATCCACAGTGTTATTGAGAAACACTTCGTGAAGGGCTTATATAATGTAGGGGCTGCAGTGGTCATTGCCAACATTACAGAGATTAAAGAGGGTTCAAAATCTTGAAGTAACTTAGCGTTCGTTCGTTCTTTCGTTCGATGATTGCAACAAACTATTCATATGTATATATTGTACATATATCCATTCAAGCAACTTAGCGTTCGTTCATTCGTTGTTGCATTTGCACTAACTACTAACAGTCTATGTAATATATATGATATATATAGCAGTCGTATCGACAATGTTTAAATAAACTCTGACGAGAAGTCAAACACGGCATCAACGCTCCTGCGTCCTTTCTATGTTTTGCGAAAATATGAACCCAGACGTCACACAGGGAGGGACAAGCGAGGATTTTACAGACCAATCAAACAGCAACCGCGTAGTAAGCGGCTAAGGAGATCATACGCTTGCAATCATAATTGTACGATAATTATGAACAATTGTATAGAACTGTGGGGCACAAGGCAGACGTGACTTGTGGTTATACTAACTATATCTAAGCAAAATATAATTTTTCAGAGGTCTGGTGTGAAAGATGGGTACCGTATCTGTCAAGGACAAGTAGCAACACATAGGCTTGATTCAAGGACTGATTGTGTACTCAAAGAACAAGTGCTTGTTTGATATAGACCGCTAAAGAATACTGAGATGATGTATGAACCTGGTTTGCCTGGCCAAAAGAATATATTAAATAAGTTTGACAATCGACTCCCGTTATACTTCAGCTGGTGCTTACTATGCAAGCTGGAACAAAATGACAACTAGATGAAGAATGAGAGAAGGCCAAGATATGAATGATACTGCTAGCATTGACCCCTATACATATCAATAGGGAGTCAGACTCCTTCCGTACTTGATGATGTGCATTCACATTGCATGCGCACGTGAGCGATGAAGGGATTAATGGTTCCATTTCACATTTATTGGAAGAGTTGTAGGAGCGTGTTCCGTAGATGTGGGTAAGCTTAGCACGGACAAAATGGTCTTAAGCTCATGTACTTCGGATTGGTTGACAAGGAGAGAGAAAAGAGATGTACATCAGTACCCGTTAGGGTAGTATGTAGCATCATGAAGAAGGAGGAAATAGAACCTTAAACTTTGGAAGTGCTTTCATTCGAGCAGCATGTATCAAGTAAATTGTATGTGCAGTTGAGTAAGTAACGTGAAGTCAAAATAAGAATACAAAATTTAGTCCGAATGCAAGTACCTCTGCTATTTGTCAATTTCTAACAGAGTAGGATTTTGGCGGAACAGGTGTATGTATATAAATTACGTATGGTAATATCGCGTATATGACATGCACCCATTTTTCAAAGAGGCCAATGTTTTACAACGCGTCTTCCCAAAGTGGTGACCGGGCTATGGATTGTTGATCTTCTACAACGACAGAAATGATAGCTCTTTTTGTCAATTCAGGTGTCCGTGACTGCCTATTCCGTGACACTTGGCACTACGCCAAAATGAGAAGCCCCCATGGCATTATTCACTGAAGCAATGAATCGCTGTACTAGAGAAGCTATGCCCTTGCCTGTTTATACTGTCACTTCCACGGGACGTGTCTTGTGCGGTCTTCTCAGACTGAATTGGCTATCCTCTGCTCGTATTCGCCGCTCATAAACAGGTCGAATTGCTTGCCTAAATCGAACCCCTGTTTCCTAGTAGTCCAACGATAAGTCTTGTTGTCTAGTCTCTGCTCGGCGAAACTAAATTTAAATACATTGTGTTCGTAACACTGATATTCTTATTTGCCATTCTGGCACCCATAATCGTGTGCATGCACATGCAAGTTCCTGGAGACCATGTCAAAGAAATTTTGCGCTCGGGCTTCAACTCTTCATATAACACGTGACTGACATTATCATATTTCCTGCTAGTCCCAAGTACATCCATCCACTTTGTACTAAACTTCGACCCCCCTGATTCCCTCTTTTAGCACATGGGTGGATTATATATAATACTTTTGATATATTTGGGGTATAATATTATTGCACTACGATAAATATGCTAGCTTGTTCTAATACAAAGTCAATCATTTCGCACATAGGTGGGTTATAAATAATACTCTTTGATATATTTCAATATAGGATGTTATACATTATACCATGAAACAACCCATGAGACGTGAGAAGCGAGATATGGACATGAATCAAAAAATTCTTCATATCATTGCGGACTAAGAACACGTATTAAGCACAAAGCGGCAGAATCACTGCATTCTCTCAACACCTTCAAGTGATGAAAATGAACCAGATGGGATGGAAAGAATGATGACGAATAGAAACTTTGCTTAATTTTAGTTCGAATAAAGAAGAGTAATCAGAAAAAGACCTTCGAAGAGAAGAAAGATATGCGCGACGAGCACGAGCTGGTAAAATTAAACTATGGACACTTCGTCAACGCGGGTGCACTAAAATCAAGCCAATAGCCGCTGAAGTAGGTTCTCACACGAAACCATAGCAATGGCAACGTCGAACCTCACAAAACGCGGTTAGTAGCAAGACGGTTAGCACCACAATTGTCGAGAGGTTATAATGAATTTTCAAGTCAGATTGTAAAAATTTGTAATTGGCTCCGCTCAGAAAATGTAAATACTTCATAATTTGGAATTCTTGAATGGTATGGCAAGCTGGAGGAAAGAGTGCATATATTCGTGCAGACTTATACGCCGACTGTTTTTATCAATTACCACAAGACGTTTAGATGATTAGGATGGTGTTACTTATGAGCTACACAAAGCAAGATATGATTTAAAACAAGCCAGACAAAGACAAAACAATGCTGGTTAAACTTATCGCAATTTTAAATCTCAAAACTTGGATTCCAGAAAGGAATCCTTGCATCTTCATAGGTCGTGGATGATTTCTAGTCTAGAGGTTGATGATGGAATTCCCTTTTCTGTGTCTCGAAAATGGGGGAGAAATTGATGTAGACGATTGAACGGAAATTCGATGTCGCTTCTTGGTACACATTGATTTTTACTCAGCTAGAAAGTATGCGTGGACAAGGATGGAAATATATTCTCTCACAGCCAACAGCGTATGACTAAAAGAATTTTGGTCCTTTAATCAAGCTAATGCATCTGTGAGTACAACGACGTTTGACACAGACAAAAAGAGTATGATGGTAGCTAATTTAGCATGTCAGAGAATCATCGATAGAGAACGACGCACAAGAATGCCAATATTTTGACCTAGCCATGCACGAAAAGATTCTTGACTCATCTATACTGGACCAAGCAGTGAGTAGCTTGCCCTCGGATGCTTCCGGTCAAGTTTAACACCCCGGTTTCTACTATACTACTTACTACCTACGACAGTTGGCTAGAAACACAACGACTAAGAGAAAATCATACAGGTATACTTATGGGAAATCAGAGTATATTTATTTACTATTGTTAAACATTGAATCGGGATTACTTGTTAAGGAAATCAATCATATTAGCAGGTAATGTATTCCATACGTAATAATTTACTTAATAAATAGAGGTGGACTGTGTTCATTCAGCGTTGTATAAAGTCAGACAAAAAGTAAAAAGAATAAAGTTACTTAAAATTCACAGACATGTGAAGAGAACCTATGCACGATAAGTTCCGTAACATGTTGAGTTGAAAGGTATTGATACGTCATCAACGTGGAGTGCCAGAACCAAATCGAGATCTGAAGATGATTCAGTCAATCCGTCAACGGCGAGTGCCAGAGCCAAGCTGATTGATTGATCTGAATGAAGATGAGTCAATCAATCTAATATGTGACGAAAATGGAAACGTTGTGTGCCTCAAAGTAAGAGTGGTGGAGGAAGGATATGTAATGTATGCGCAACAGTTGGATATAGATTGTTATGAATTTACAGAAGTGCAGTGGTGCACAACAAACCATCCAAATCTGTTGTTACCCAATTGTTGCAGCGATAGTCATGGATATTTTCCAATTCCACACTCAGACAATAAATAGCATTGTTGATTGGTCTTTGAAGGATTTCGTTGGTACTAACATTTCTCCTTCTGGGGAGGACGTTGTCAACCACTACGCTCGATGCGTGAGAGATGATTTTATTTGGTTAGTCGAGCAACGCACTATAACTTGAAGCAAGTGGGCTGAGCGAGCTACTTTAAAACCGTTGGCGATTTCTTTATCTCAGAACTTGGATTTCATACAGCAATTGTCTCTCTTAGGAGCTGAATAAATACCTGCCTGCTTCCTGTATTGACGATGGGCCTGCTTATCTTTGGTGCGTCTTGGAATATGGGGGAATAAGATGATGTAGGTAGCCAAGGCAGAAGTTTATGAGAATCCAACAAACACTCGAGAAGTGGATACGTTATACTTACTGATCAATGGAACTCATCGCGATTATCTCAAGTGCCGGAAGACAAAACTAGTAAATCTTGATTGAGTACGGCCGAAGAAGCTTTTATACACATGTTAGCCAATGTAAATTTTAAGAACTTTCTTAGTTTTATTTTATAGACTGGTCTGATTCAATGTTGGCATAAAATTCTTATACCCCTCTGTAGAATAAATAGATTGTCCTGCCTTAATACGTTAATATATTATCTTTCATTCTATGCAACTTCATCTCCGGTAGGATTGTCATGTGGAAGAATGAATATATTGACTTATTATTATGGAATATACTGGAGTTACAATTATATTTATGCGGTTGATATTATAAGACCACAGAACTGATCACAATGTTTGTTTATCGCTATGGGAGATCAGATTATGTTTAATGTATTTCCTTGTGTTGTTACTGGGTGATGGAAAATGTGTAATGTACTGTTATTCAAGAATGAATGATGGATTTGCATAGATTGAATATACTGCTAAAGAAAATTATATACGTAGACAATCAATCTATTTATTCTACAGACGAATATAAAGTAGGAGGATGTCCTACAAAAAATCACTCTAAAATTTATTCTACAGACGGTTATAAAGTAGGAGGATGTCTAACATTGTATACATTTAGTAGGAAAAGTACAAGGAACTAAGTTCTCAAAATTCACATGTAAAACAAAATTTAATCTGTCAATCAGAATATATCATCCAGTAATATTAAACTTCATAAAAAAACGTCTGACAATACTTAACACCATAATTTATATCGCATTATATGCTCACATTTCACGCAAAAACCAACTCAATATTTCCACATCATTGTATGATTTATCTTTTGCTCTATATTTTAGGTTCCTCCTCCCCTGCCTGTTCTGTACTTGAGTCAACGAATGTACTGAATACTTCTGCTACATGAGAAAGGAAGTTAAGACAGAACGAATATCAAAACCAGTCTTATACCCAATTTTACAAACCAAGAAAATACCTTTGGAGAAGGTATGTACGACGACCTCATTTGCTTGTTGAAGTTCAAGAAAGTACGGTAGGTAATTTGTTCAACACCTGAGCGCGAAATCCAAGACAGATTGGTATACTCAACAGAAAACTAGAAATAGAAACGCTTGTCTCATGAAGAACGCCTTTAGCAACTAGGCTTTGTATGTAATTTTCGTAAGAGTTTATTTCCTTCCTCTTCAGTCTTTTAAATATATCTAGGAAGTTGTGTGTGACCTTGCGATTTTTAGAACATTTTTTCTTCTTACTTTATAAGACTGACCTGTTGTAACATAGATTTTATGCCAGTCTGTAGCATAGATTGTCTAACGTCCTGTACAATGTTCCAACACGACCATCTGCCCCATCCAGCACATAATGATATCTGCCAAGCCACCAGTATCTTCGAGCCCCGAAACATACTTGTTGGTGGCTAGAGCCTGATTGTATGAATCAAGCATCTTGCGGATGGCTGGGTCACAATACTACAACAAACAGGTATTATTATATATATATAGGTTGCGATAGTATTTCAGATATATACTACCGAATTCTTAAAAATACGTCTTATGAAATTCATGAAGTGCTGAAAACCAGGACATAAGCCTGTGTTGGCTGACAATACTTGACCTAGCTGGCTCAATCAGTGTTCTAGCGTCCTGTACAATGTTCCAACACGATCATCTGCCCCATCCAGCACATAATGATGTCTGCCAAGCCACCAGTATCTTCGTGCCCCGAAACATACATGTTGGTGGCTTGGACCTGCCTGTATGAATCAAGCATCTTGCGGATGGCTGGGCCACAATACTACAACAAACAGGTATAATTATTATATATATATAGGTTGCGATAGTGTTTCAGATATATTCTACCGAATTCTTAAACATACGTCTTATGAAATTCATGAAGTGCTGAAAACCAGGACATAAGCTTATGTTGGCTGACAGTACTTGACCTAGCTGGCTCACTCAGTGTATATATTATAAGTATCTTACGCACGGCTGGGCCAATAGAATTTCCATGTATTCCGCAATAATAATTCCACTATATTCCATATTGGATTCATTCATAATATTCTGAAAAAGGCCAGCTTGCAGCAAGTTTGGAAAATATGAATAACAATGTACAATATCATGTTTTATACAGTTGGTGGTAGTATGCCTGTATGTATACATACAACACTGCCTGCCACCCAACATACGTACAATAAACAAAGCAGGCACGGGTAGCAGGTAGTGAGTGAGCGAGGATAGGACAGACATACGCTAGTTCTAAGAAAAGAATCTAATGAAGAGAAAGAATACTTAGCCGCTCCTTTTCTTCTCAGAAGATCGATCAACTTTATATGTCTATATGTTCGTTCTTCTTTTATACTCGCCAGATGCAAATACCAATTTGTGGCATTTTCTTGCATGAAATTTTTGCAGGTTATGATTCGTGGCGCTACCGACATATATCTATCTGTGCTTAGCGCATCGCGTCTTCAATATATAAGGATTTTGTATATAATAATTCTTCTTCAACAGGCCACTGCCCATGTACGTCCCCTCCCCGCCTCATCGACGAAATATTACTCTCCCATTCTATTGAGTCCAAATGTGTTAATCGTACCAAACGTGTTAATCGTACCAATAACCCGACTAAATAAAACTCTACTTAGTTAGTCAGTCATCAGGGTTTTGCTATTCTGTTGTATTTATCACTTGTTTGGCTGCGTCACGTTATTCTAGATTTATCGGACGCAAATGTAGATAAATCAACTTAGTGTGAAATTATCGGATTTAGGGTAAAATATAGTATTTCTTAAAGTATCATTCATTCGTTACCCACGAACTAAATGTGTGACTTTATTTTGCAAGCAAGTACATTTTATGGGATTTCAAATATAGGTGCTGTATATATATCGTGTGCTATGATGATGTGAAAGTATAGTGCTAGATGGATATTGAGTTAAGTTTGTGTGTGCTTGAATGTGATCAAGATTTGTCGTACGATTGGATATCCGAGTATTATAAATCATAGTATATTTACTTCTGTTTCACGTATATATTAATTCGAGATGAAACCATATATATTAAAGACTACTACTTATTTTATCTCGTTGCTAGAAATTGTATACGTAGGCAGCTTATTCTAAAAGTGCATAGGCATAGCAGAGCGTATTTAGCTTAATATCAATCCAGTTTGAAATGTAAAACAAAAAAGATTCCAAGTTTCAACATTATAAATTAAGTATTTCTAATATATTTATTTATTCAATTTACACTAAATACATCACTGTCGTATGACGCATATAAACAGAAAATATTCATATGATGGATGGATGTCTCATTATCACACTACCAGTCTTGCCTTGTACGTATTTATAGTTGATGCATATTTTATCGCGTGTGTCAATTAATGACACGGCCAGTAGTTGTGTTGTACGTACACATACGTATACTACTACAGATTGTGTTGACAATGGGCTCCTCGATCCTCGCTTTTCGAATTTGCCTTCAGTCATACACATTAACGTGAGACAAATGTGATTTATCACCTGTCCATAGTTTGTGAGGAGAATTCTCCCATCTCTGTGAATATGCAAGTTTCAAGCCAATTCGAATAGTACACACACGGGCTTGTCAAAAACTTGTCTGTGATACTCACCAACTTGAACTTTAATTGTCCGAGCCATGTCATGACAACTCAGTTCGGTGTGCTCGTTCCCATTGTGAATATGCATTTGACATCTCCTTGTGTATACATTTCCTTCCGCTCGCTGGTTAACAATTCTGCTCCACGATCACTATAGATTCTTGTGGGTTGAGTTTGTCATTGCAGTTGTGGGTAATGTCGCTTTCCAAATTCCATGTTGCATGAGTGTCAACATCGACCGACTATTTGAAGCAGTAGTTTTACTAGGTCCAAATATATTCACAGCAAGAAGTGCCTGCCTGTTAACAGGTTTGCACTTGTTCAGATCGTGTCTCGATACGTGTCAGATCGTGTCTCGATACCCCACGTGTGTTACCAGTTTTCATGTATTTCTCCCTCAGCACATGCGGTGCAGAACTAATGATATCTCCTTCCACTATTTATTTACTTGTGTCCACCGTTGTTCCTTGAGTGCTATCTTCATTGCATTAAGAGGTTGGCATATAACATGGTTTATGATACTAAGTGACCGTTTCCTTGGTGGTGTGAGTTTATATAGGGTCACTAGCAAATGTGAGGCCTGCATAGAGGCCCTTCTGTAGTCGCTCTCACAAATTCGTTCTTCTGGGCTTGAGAGCACGGATTTGCGTTTGTGGTTATTAGCTCACGCACGGAGCGAGGTAAGCAGGTCAGTCTACTTCGGCGTCTGGTATGTGTAGAACTGTTTTAGAGATATCTGGTAGTTCTCCATCCATTTTCGCACCAGTTGTAGTATTTATTTATTACCTGTACTCTTAGTTGTAGTATTTATTTATTACCTGTACTCTTAGTTGTAGTATTTATTTATTACCTGTACTCTTAGGAGTCTGGAAACATGTTTGTAGCTTGGCCCAGTATAAAATTAAGCATCGTGCTCAACCCTGGGTTATAATAATTCCAATATATTCCACAGTATTTAATTAAACATGTTGAACAAAAGAGGAAAATGGGAGAAGGTGGTGTATATTTTCGTTTGGGTGTGTTTACGGTGATTTCGTACTATTTGGCGCAGTGGGACTCAAGTTGTAAAAATTGGCATAACACTTTTAGTACGCATTGGTGTAGTAACCAGTATGAAAGGTTTAAAATTCTTTTCAATTTTCCCAACATATGATCATTGCGAGTTAAAGATTCCCTCCTTGTCTACCGATACTTTCCAGCCGAGGAAATAAACCACTGTACCAAGCATTTTGACTATCAAATTTTATTTTAATATCTTGAACAATTATTAATCCCTCTCCTAGTTTCCGAGACGCAGAAAAGATAGTCCTACTTCAACATATGTAACTAGAAAACAACCACAGCCTATACATAAGCAAGCGTCAGTTTCTCTAGGCTGGAATATAAGTTCCAAGGTTGGGAAATCTTCAGTAGCTCCAATTGCAAAGCTGGTGCGGGCGAACGGAACACTCTGTAGGACGTGAACATTCATAATAATCTCAACCAAATTGTTGTAATATCCCTTCGCCACTAACTATTTGTTTTATGCCGTGCAACATTACCATTCTCATCACGCTTTCAGATGAGAAGTCACTTCAAGATAATCAATCAATCGGCTTGAGTTTGGCATATCGACGTTGATGTACTGTTTATATTTTTAATTTCAACAAGCTAACGAGTTCCTCACGCATTGCCTCTCGAAAGGTTGGTCTATTTCTAGTAGCTCGCTCTTCCATATAAAGATATTCTAAGGTGTCTTCTTTGGAAGTCGTCATGATAATTCCAAAGACGCCATATTCGTTGTCAATGCATTCACCCTTGTCCACTTTTGATACTTAATTGTATCGAGCGTGATGTAGTGGTTCTGCAACTACTGTGTATACTACATACAGGTTCGTCGTCCGGCACTATACGGAGTCCGCTTTTCACATCTCACACGATCGAGTTCACGGCGTTGTGTATCAGCCTCTACATTTGTATGTATATCAAGTATGAATTCACCTGATAATTTTACGTACTCGACAAGAGTATGTTTGAGTCCCATAAAATGAATGGCCAGCATGCAACCAGTAGTACTTACTATATTGGCAAGCATTTCACGTTTGACTACATCATAATAATACTAGTATATATCCACATCATTCATTACTCCTCCTGATTTCTAGATGGGTAGATAGATCTCTCTGCAAGAACAACAGATGCTAAACCGGATGTGTTTGGTTTTATTTTCCACATAAAAAGCCGATGGCAAGCAAGTTGGGGGGATAACGATGAGAACAGAGTAAGTAAGATACTGCTCGGACTCAGTCAGTATCCACATCACACCCAGTGGTAGCATGCCGTGCACCAACGTCACTACAGATCGTGTTGTCGATCCACACCACATGAACATCAACGAAAAATATGTGCAAATGTAGCAGATAGTGAGAGGGAATAGTAGGTCTAAGCGGAGAATCATCCAGTGACGATATAGTGAAACCCAAGCACCCAGATATGAACTAGACAACATGGGCGATGATGATACATACAAGGGCATGTCTGTAAAGCACCCTCCATATTGTGAAGGACGGACGACAAATACACATTAAGGACATCAGCAGCAGAATCACTACTGCATCTCACAATCATCCAGTGACGATATAGTGAAACCCAAGCACCCAGATATGAACAAGACAACATGAGCGATGATGATACATACAAGGGCATGACTGTAAAGCACCCTCCATATTGTGAAGGACGACAAATACACATTAAGGACATCAGCAGCAGAATCACTACTGCATCTCACACAAAACATTCAAGTCACGAAAGTGGACATGAACGGAACGATGACGAGTATGGCACAACTTTCGGCTTGTCGCCACTACTTCCAATGAAATAACAATAATAGTGATGTGGAAGACCCAATGAAAAGACTAACAGACTTTGGCGTTGTCGCCACTACTTCCAGTGAAGGCACTATAATAGTGATGTGGAAGACCCAATGAAAAGACTAACAGACTTCGGCGTTGTCGCCACTACTTCCAATGAAGGCACTATAATAGTGATGTGGAAGACTCAATGAAAAGACTGTCAGACTTCGGCGTTGTCGCCACTACTTCCAATGAAGGCACTATATTAGTGATGTGGAAGACTCAATGAAAAGACTGATAGACTTCGGCATTGTCCCTATATAAAATGAATGCTCAATGGAAATAGGAGAACCTTATGGGATGTAGTATAAATAACCCGATACAGCCATACGCAAAAAGGTTGACCTAATACTAGACAAAGCCAGCAAGTACATTTCATGTAATGTCAATTGAACTGATATATATATATGTGTGCGTATATAGGTAGGTTGTGTACACATCATATATCAGTTTGTTTACGCGTTGAAGAAGTGTACGAAAAATACATACCAGAGCATGTTTGTTCTATTATTCCCATGTTTCACATCAGCAAGAAGCATCATGTCAAAGCGACAGCCTGCAATGCTGATTACTTCATCTACACATAAATCCCCGGCCGTGCGCGAAGTGACTCGCTTTATACCGGATCAGGGCAGGATGTTTTATCGGAATTAAATATGCATGTCGCTCAATGGCTTGATAGATATCATCACGTAGAATAGATACAGTATGGTGATGTTGCGGGAATTTTGTATTGGACGTTAGGTCAAATCTTACATGGTAATGCCGGTTTTATATAGCAATAGAAATTATGGTGTAATAATAATGTACGTGTAATAATTATATACGTGGTTCAGGCAGTTTATTATTTATTACTGAACATAGAATCTGATCCAAGTATATATCGATATGGGAGATCAGGCTATATATAGATCACGTATTACGTTTTGATATTGTTGAAGATGAAGTTGTATAGATTGAAGGTCGGTAATTTTCCTCAACTACGAAAAAACATATATGTAGACAGTCTATTCTAGACAGGTCTCAAATGGGATGTCTATCGTTGTATCAGTTCAGTCTGAAAAGTAGAAGGAATGAAGTTCTTAACAGTGGTATTATTTATTCGCACAGCACAGTGGAGACGCGTTGGAATATGAATGTACACTTAACGAGGAAGCAATTATTAATTCAAAGCCTCTCGCTCCCACACCAGAATACAACGGCAAAATGGGCAGGCATATCAAATTGTTATTGAAAGCGATCGGTAAAAGTAGCTCAAGTTGGCATCGAAGACAAGTTTTCGATGGAGGCCGTCTGTCCGTTGTTCAACCTGGCTGTTAAGTTATATATATCCCGTTAAGATGGGTAGATTTCTCCGCACGTTCTATACAGGTAATGAATAAACCTATGTATTTTTCTGAAGAAGAAAAGGACGATGGCAAATTCGGAAGACAAGACTGCTTCTTGAAGAAAACAACACGCACATAATTGATCCTCTAATGGAACATCCGGGAAAGAAATTCAGTGATGAAAAAATTCCAGACACCTCGGGCTGAGTATATAAGTAGTGACTTTTACATGCATATGCTAACACTTACAATGTTTGAGTTCATAGGGAAGCAATGAAGACATATACAATGAAAATCATTCCGTCCATACACCCAACTTCACACGGAAGCAGGATTAGGGTAAAATGACACTCCAACGAAAGATTGCTGTTCCGCCTTGAGCAAAACTTTCAGCCCACTGAAGCACTCAACCTACCAATTGTACATTTACGACATTTCTACTATTGTTGATGAACACCAAATCGTTGGAAACCGACAAATTCATTAAACACCCTGAGTGCGTTTACACCGGAATTTTTTGGGGGGAGTCATACATATATTTCGACGATATCGGAGACTAGACAGTCAGTTACTTGCAACTAGGTTAAAATTTTTTCTTTGTATATGTTGACTACCATTGTGGTACGTTGGGATCTTATCTTATCACGAAATCTTTTACTATTATTGATCATCAACTAGCTAGCTTGTATGCTGGATCGACAGGAAGTCGACTCGATTAGAGACTAGTCATTTTATCTTCAGAATTGTGTATACGAAGACAAATTATAGAATAGTGTTGTTGAAAAAGTGTTGTTATTTTATCCCTTTAGTCTGAAAAGAATCTGCTGAAACTTTTACTATTTCGAGAATATATCTGAAGAGTGAATTCAGCACAAGAATAACAATTAGGTATAGTCTGCAGTACTCAGAGATATACTCATGGATAGATACTTGAGATATTTGAACCTCATAATGTCGACAACAGCTTGACCAACGAGTGGATAACCAATTACGGGATTATGAAATATTCCGATCCCAACCTACACTTGGTTGATGACTTGACCTACTTTCATCCGTATTTGGATCAAGCCAAGATAAATAGACAAGGCTCATCTGCATGGAGTTTATTGCGGGATTCTCCCAGGCACTTACACGCAATGATGCTAAAGCTTAGCAAGTGAAATGTGACGTATTATACCGTTATTTATCAGGCAATAACTGCCTATACATGTGTACCGTTTAGTCCATGTCTGATAGTTGCACATGTTAAATTGCAGCAGTGGAACTCTGATAAATATAACTAAATAATATGTATATCGTGCACCGATCATGGATAGGGGTAGTCAAGACCGTCTAGAGCAGTACCAATATATCCTTGTTACCATATCACTGAAAGGAACTCAGTACCTCATCAATAGTAAAGAACCATTTCTGATCGTCTTAATAAAAAACACAATGTATACCTCAGGTCGGTCTATCATATCATACACTGTTAGTCGTTGGCAACAATTTCATACCCATTCGTAGTGCCGCTACTACTGTAATTTTTGACTTGAATCCTTCTTAGTTCTGCTTTCATGAATTTTGATCTCGTGCAGTCGGTTACCGGAGGATTCCTTCCATCGCGGAATTGTTGCTGCAAATCGTGATCAACCAAAGTGTCTCGAACCTCATGTCTTATTTTTAATACGCAGATTTGCAATCACTACCTCAAACAAACTTTACTAACCTGTCGTTGACATACCCCGACATATCCATACCAGTAAACGCAAATATAAAGTAATGAAAGTGGTACCCATCACTCGTTAAGCCGGCAATTAAAAACTGATCTATAAAGTTTACCAAGCTTGAAGAACTGGCGTTCGAGCAAATTTGTGGACAACATATACCAGTTTCTCCGCTATTATATATATCGTTGCAACTGCGGTGTTATCATTTTTGTCTGTTCTATGAATATTTCTGATTTAATTTCAATGAAATGTAAGTTAAATGTTAACATGAAACAACTGCGCATGTTCCTACCAGTGCAAGCCGTGTATATTGTGGAATACACAGACTGACAACATGAGATTTTACACACAGAAAGGGTCTCGTAGTCCTTACTAGTACTATGATGATATATACTTAGCATTGTTAACGCATACGTTTGTGATATATACATTTTGGTACCCTAATGAATGAATATGAGACTACTACAAAATTGACTATAAAAAACTGGTACTAACGTTATGGTTATCGCCGATTCAAAATACATTGACGTTTAAAACTGAGTTTATGTGATAATCATTTGGGCCATTTGAGACTAACTGATTAGTGAGTGGAGTGAGAACAGTTAAATTGTAAACAACAGAAGTGAAGTTATATATATATTGAGTGAGTCCTACCTGTTTTCACTTATATTTTGTCGGTCGTTGGGCAGCAACCATCTTTATTCTAATCGGAAGGCCACCAAACAAACTAGAAGCTGAAGCTAGAGTGGTCGTTTCAGTAGTTGCATCTTATCAGTGTTAATTATGTAATGACGTTTATTAGCTTAGTCGGATGCCTGCTTGTTGCCTTTGGGCCGGCATCTGTCATATTTTTAAAGCTAGTTGTCGATAGCCCCACATATGTCGTTCTATTTCTTATGAGCGGCTCCTTCAACCTCTTCACATTCTTTTTGTCAAGTTTTTTATTCATGCTTCTGCCGGAAAGCGAAATGAGTGTTCGAGGAATAGCAATTGTGAACGCATTGCTACAAGAGATCTCTCGCTATGGTCTCTACTATATACTAAGGTAAATACTTATACTTCATGTGGTTGTTTACTGCTGTCTGTGTAATTTTTTTTTATTCACATTAGTTGTATATCCGGATCAGAGCTGAAAGGAAAGGAACAATCATAGATCAAGAAGTAAAATTCCGATCTTCGAAAGAACTAATAAAAACTGCAGTTGGTGAGTTGTCAAGTTAGTATGTACTTTGCAAGTTTGCGTGTTGTGTGTGTGTGTGTGTGTGTGTGTGTGTGTGTGTGTGTGTGTGTGTGTGTGTGTGTGTGTGTGTGTGTGTGTGTGTGTGTGTGTGTGTGTGTGTGTGTGTGTGTGTGTGTGTGTGTGTGTGTGTGTGTGTGTGTGTGTGTGTGTGTGTGTGTGTGTGTGTGTGTGTGTGTGTGTGTGTGTGTGTGTGTGTGTGCGTGCGTGCGTGCGTGCGTGTGTGGATGCGTGTGTATGTATATATATGTATGTGGATGTGTGTGTTATGTATGTGTGAATGCGAGTGGATTCGTGTGGATGGAGTACGTATATATATATGTGTGTGTATGTACGTATGTATATATGTGTGGATGCGTGTGGATGGATGGATGTATCTGTATATGTGTACACGGCTTGAAAAGTACAATACGTACTTTTCCTACACACTCTTATAAATGCATCTACATTCCACATCGTCTGTGCAGATTAAGTACTGCTTGTAGTGAAACAATAGATTTGTGAGGTACTCATTCCAATTGCATTGTGCCCTTCCTTTTATGTTCTAGTTTGTGGCTTAGGATTTGGAGTAATAAGTGTTCTTGTGCAGTGGAACGGAGTCCTGCGTGCATTATATGGTTTAGGATCACTGTCATCTCCAGGTTGTCACGGGGAGGAGTTTGCGCTAATTTCTGGTATGTCTTTGAATTATCTATGCATCTACTGTTTCCACTATTATTGGTTTGCAAGTGTATGTATACTAATTCTCTCAAGTATATGTCAAAGTATGCACATAGTGACTCACTCACAAAGACAAACTGTTTCCGGTTAAAGCTTTCACTTGTAGCATGTTCGTACTTATGAATGTTCAATGGATGGTCACTGGGCTATTGGGATATCACCAAAATTCACCCGCATTTGTAGTAGCCGCTGGAGTGAGTCACATCTGTTCTTCAGTACTGGTACGACGTATATTTAGCTCCTCTGTTTTTATATATTATTCGCGTTGTGGGACAAACATGGTGCACGTACTTTGCAGCATATTGTGGTTTACGGCGCCCCTTTTCGCACGCTAACTGTAACCAACAGTTTTATCATATATTTCTAGCGTTTAAAATGAATGATATATGTTTACATACCACTGTCTTATGTACAAAACTATTGTCCGCGTAGACATATTTGTATTCAGTGGAAATTTTCTGCGTCATACCGTTGATGTCTTTGGGAGTAGTGTTTGCCATGACCTCGTGCATCACAATGTGGAGCATACGACAAGTAGCTCAATCTGCACAACTGAGAAATAATTAAAATGGTGACTCCAGGCCAACGGTTCCAATTTATATTTAGTCATCTGTTCGTCCTGTCAGGATATTGTGCGTAAAAGTTCGAATTGACGCAGACGAGTCCTAAAATTGCATGTTCTGCAGCTATGTTAGGCCTAATCTAATATAAGTATAAGACTAGTTAGTGTTCAATAACGAATATTTGAGTCCACATTAATAAATTCCTTTTTACACAAGCTCAACTGAAACTACGTTAATAATATTCTAGCTACGTAGTCTATCATTCCAATACGTTTACTCACCAACGGTACGATAGTAGTTTGCATATAGTCCCCGTTAGCATAACAGAAAGAACTAGCTACTTGTTTCTACTATACGCAATCCGGTCGCAGACAATTAGAGCATTCTTACATCTTTTAATACAACCATCACAGCAAAACTAAGACGGCCCTCGCCCAAAGATGGAAAGCACAGCAAAAATGATGACGCATAGTCACAGCCAAGTACAATATTACACACTTTCATAAGTGTAAAGAAGTGATGTGATTTTGCACAAAATAGAGGTAAAAATTTAAATGGAATCGACTATTGCCACTACAGACAAACTGGGTAGATCGAAACCAAGCACTAATATTACGTCAATCCCAGCACCACACTACAGTTTAAGACCACAAACCTTTCCGATTATTGCTGAAAAACGATAAAAATAGAAGGAATACTCTACTTCATTACGTGCATGTACAGCAGCTACTTGATTAGCCAGAATATTACACATTTACTGCGTTGCTGAAATGGGGGGGGGGGGAATCTGTAGTCAAGCATGAGCCCCCATGCAGACTACAAATTCATTCGTTGAGCGGCTGAATCCTCATGCGTATAGAGAATAACACAGTACTCGAGAAATGAAACTACCGCGTTGCGAGGATTATGAGGGCGGGCAGAGCTCAAAATCAAACAAGTACCGCTTATCAGCCTGCGTCAATACACCGTTATGCCCTGGTGGAGTTGCAAACGCGACAATTCTTAGAGGGGCCGATCCAAGAATTTTTTTAAGATCGGTCGCTCCGATGCCCGGTATACCTACAGCATTCCATCTGACAAGGCCAAACGGGTAGTATAAGAAACCACACATACACGTACACATTGATGGTAATATTGTAGAAAGAACATTTGGAATGTCATTTTGCGAACTTCTGAGATAGCTGAAACTTACTTTACAAAATCGACGTACATGCCATGCATGCTAATGCTGTATATGTTGTCCGCAGAGTATGTGTCAAGTTTCGACCATTCGGACTTTGTCATCACTTCTGGAAGCATATCAACTCCTAGTGCAGGAGGGTCGGCTCCAGGAGGTGTCTCTATGAAACAGTCAACAGTCGTGCTGAGAGGCATACATAAGATCCAAGGACGCAGACAAGGTTCGTTGCTTAAATGTTTGTCGCCGAGGTTTGCTTGAGCTCCAGGTGTAAGCGCATACACGAACTTTGTGACCAAATGGACCAAACCCTATTATTATGTACGACAAAGAGAAAAGAAAAAGATCCATAGAATTATGTTTTGATCTTATGTGGTAGACTTTTAAAATATTTCAATCTTTCATATGCGCGTACGTACCTTTCCTAGCAGACCAACCTCTAGATGGTAAGTACCCTCTAGTCCAAGTAAGCACTGTAGAAATGGAGTCCAAATTATATCCACGTTGATGGCGAAATACAGTGAAAAATGATGAGTTATGAACTAGTGGGATGAGTAATACTGGCGTAAATGAACAACGATGAAGACCCTGCAATCATGAATTTTATAAAAAGAGTACTTTGAACACGCTACACCCACTATTTCTATATTATCTGTATAGAGGTGCATTAACGAATCAGATCTTTCTGTAAACTTGGACTTTGTTGTTGCTTGAACTATTCAGAGCTTACCAACATACCGAACTAGCACTTATATCTTCCTTGAATCGTCCTTGCACTTGCACTTCAAACATTCGCTTCTTCCCTTCGAAGTATGGAGCATAAACCGGATCTACTGGATTCGTCGCAAACTTGAAGATGACCTTCCTATTATACAATTATTAATGACTATTGAAATTTGGGCTCGAAAATGATGTAACTTGACAAACAACAATCAACATACCCCACGAACATCTCCGTTTCAAACGAAATAGGTTCCCTTGAGTTAGCCATAACCCTCTTCCCAGAAACACGATCGCGTATTAGAAGATTCTTTATGCTTGGAGGAATGGTGTCTTCTGGAACTACTCGCTTCGCCATAGACAAGTTAGCCTTATTTAATCTGGCCGTTCCAAGAATCATCTCTGGCAGTTCATCTACTTCTTGGGCTTCAAACAATACAGCGATATCTATAACCACATTGCGTAGAGTATCCTTAAGTAGCTTTGCTACATCACGAGCGTGTGCTTCTGATCCAATATCCACATCTACTTCAAAAGAGTTGTCACCACGATAGTGATGAAGTTTTACTCCCTAATGTACAAGTGTTTTCATGTCAATAAATATGAAGTCGGCCTGAAACTTTAATGAATGAGATTGCAGCATGAGCAGAGGTTTAGTATCATAAAAAGCCAATGTGATTAGGATATAGATGCTGGTAAACAACCTCAAATGCTAACGACAGATATTACGCAGCACACCTTCTTGCCGGGTAGAGTCGGCTTTTGCAGAAACTGAGAACCCAGGGTTTTCTTCAGTATTAAACCGCCTTCTGAGAGTACTGGAATAAGCTTGAAACGCGAGTTTCGATAATCGTCGTCACCGTCGATGAAGTCAAGAAATGATTCCAAAAAGCGTCCATTCTGAGGATCATCTCTCCAACTCTGATCAATGGGCTAAAAATTGGATGACTATCTTGTGAGCCTTGTGAGAAATAAAGTCAACAAATCACCCAATTGTTGGATGCTATCAATGCGCCGCGCAATAAAGCAGATCATTGAACACACAGAAATGAACTTATACAGAGATCTTCGAAAAGAGGAAGCAAATTAAGGTGAGAACTTACTTGAAAATAGCATATTAAGCAGAGATTTTCCCTCCCTGGTAGAACAAAATTTACGACGAATGTGTACGGCACTTCTCCATCCGTTGACACCTTTGCATTTATATTATGTACTATATTGCTAGAATCACTGCAGACATTGAAGCAGTGCAAATAGTCAGCGAATGAAAGCAAATCCACTCCTACGAGATGAAAAGGTGAAGCAGAGGCTTTGATCTTTTTCTGGTCATCCAAGTAGTTAGGACCTCTGACTTGAAACATAGACGGATGTGGCTCTGCCCACATGGACTGCGGCAGAGAGCACGGCAGCCGTTTCAAGCCACGTACGAGTTTGGCGCCACGGTCAGTTTCCACCTTTTTGTCATATTCACCTGCTGTCAAACTAACGTTCTTACGGGCAGATGCACTAGAATATGCCGAGTAATCAGTTCCAGTGGTGTCAGTATCCGGAGGAGTAAACCACGAGGCATCGGATGTAAATCCCAGTTCATGGATTTCATCGCGCAGATGTATAGCAATGCGTAAGAGACTCATTGAAAACTCCATACCGATACTACCAAAGTTGGCAGCAATCGACTTCCATCCCTCAGTATCATAGCGCACATACACAGCGCACAAACTTCTCTTTTTGCAGCTTTTGCACTCACTTTCATTTTCGTTTAGTTGAACTCCAATATGAATAGCAAACGAGTCTATATGTGCACGAATGTACTGCTTACTTGGTGGGCATGACAGGTGCTTTGTTGATGACATTACAATCAAATAACTCCCGTCCTCCTCTTGGCGCCTAACACAATAGGCATAAAATGAGAAACAAAATTTAACGTTCAACAAGAACATGGTATGTCAGAAGTGAGAAAGACAATAAGTAGATTTTGCACTGCTTACCAGTATCTCATCAAACATAAATCTCGGGGTTTCATGGAGAATATTCCAACGCGAATTGGTGGGAGGATTAAATGCATCACATCGGTATAGTTGTCAATCTGTGAATCAAAGATAAATGAATTCCAATAAACGACGGCACAGTTGAGGATGTAGAATCTTTGATTGTACAGACACATCACATTTCCGCACAAACGATTCCGCCCGTTTACCTTTTGCACACGACGAAGATGTCGAAGAAATCCACCAGAAACTGGTTGGTCACCACTACGTAAGATGTAGCTAAGTACTTCGCGCGGACTAGACTCAACAATCTGTAGCATGTATTCCAAAACCATGAATGATTTAATCTGATTATCGGACAAGGAAATTCTTTTCTATGGCGTCACAAACTCACATAAAGTTCCATTCTTATATATATATGCTGCATCACAAGCGGGAAGCAACGTTCATGACCACGAGCGTTATCTTACTTGTGACACTTTTAAAGTGGTATTTCGGCTAACACGACGGCTATTCAGGGTATTCAAAAATAGCAGAAACATGGGTGCTGCCACCGTAAACGCTATTATCAAGCTCCACAACCCTGTCATATTAGCTTAATGGAAGGAAGCAGTGGAAAACAAAAATAACATCAAAAAGTTTGATATAAGATGAGCTTTGGCATCGAACTGTGCATGTTCGGGCGATCACTCTCGTTTACTTACCACTGGAGGTCACACAGAATGTGATGACGAACGCAGCACACACGGCCACCAGGTAGAAATTATCCGACTGAATGTTACTTCTATATTTTTAACGAATCCAGGTCATAGTAGTTAATAAGAATAAGCCAACATACTATACTCATCATCAATCAAGCTAAAGTAGGTTATACTGCATCGATGTAAAAACAAAAGAACTATCTATCGCGTACTCTATTAGTTTCTTGGTCGCAGGATCTTCAATAGAGACAGAGATACCATCCCAAACTCCCATTGACAACCACAAGCACTGACTTCTGTCTCCATCCGTCGTTGATTGAGGTCGGTCAGCATTTGCGGTGGAAAAGGAAGGTGGACTGAAATCATTATACGCGTTTGACAATGAGGATTCAGGTTTTTTGGCGGTTTCAACTGTAAGCAATAGTTTTTCTCGCCATTGTCTCGCCTGTGATTCTGTCTTCACGGCAAACTCTACTGTACCCTGCAGTGAAGTCGAAGAACAATGGGTGAGCCGTAGAACAGAAATGGACAAAATACCACCTGCACAACAACAGTAACAACGAAGAAGAACAAAAGGCGACAACGCGCATGCCTGATGAGTTCCGTTCCAATTGCAGTGATCTATTTTCAAAATCCATCTAAACTGTGAAGCACTCGGAAATGGAGATCGTCCAGGTACTTTGGATTCAATTTTCGAGGAAAGAGACCTAAATATCCGATTTGTCAGTTCATCGCAACAATACGAAAAGCGAGACATTAAAAATACCAACAAACATGAGCAACACAAAACTAAAACTTACTTTGATTCAAATATTTTTGAAATTGTGCACTTGTCTGTTAGTATGATTGTTTTCTTTGGGGTTGCTTGTACGTTCGTTTTTCGGCTTCCCTTATAAATGCGGAGGGCTCCGTCAACTTGTTCAAAAATGTGCATGTATATATAGAGTAAGCCGTCAAGTTAACGCGAGTCGTAGCAATATTGCAATATTGCAACTTGCTTTGTGTAGAGTTTCTACCGTTACTACCATCCAACAAATAACCTCGGGAAAAAAAACGTGTTCACAGACAGACGTCTACTTCGGATTGAAGTGTGCCAGTAACATACACAACAATTAATTGAAAAAGAATTTGAAAAGAGTAAGCGAATTACACCAATAGTATATACCTCCTAGTACAAAGTAACTGAAAGACCACGCCGCTTTCATTAAATCGCGACGTCGTGAAACGAGGCCTTCCGCCACAACTGTTTCTGAGCTTTGAAGCTCATCTCCAGAAGTGGATTCCCGGCCAGGATAGGTATAAGGGAAAAGACTTGTGTTACTAGAGGCCCCAGTCAGCTCTGAATTTGCATGTACAACCTCCATGTTAACGGTGGCAAATGTTGATGGCCGTCAACAGTGTACTTCCATTTCGTTCTTGCGTGTAAAGTACCTTCAATTTAGCTTTTAGTATGTTGTAGTTAACACGATTCTACTTGCCTATTTGCTTGCTTAATTTCTTACTGATCAGTATAGAACAGCTGGTAGAGTGATTGAGTTGTGACTGTTTTGTTTCGCTATTTTCACTATTTCTGCTTGGTTACTTTTCAGTAAAGAGCTGTGAGTGTTGTGTTATTTTAAACCCCTCCTTGTTTAGTAGTCGTAGTAGTCGTAGTAGTTGTAGTAGTCGTAGTAGTCGTAGTAGCAGTAGTAGTACTAGTAGTAGAGTAGTAGTACTAGTAGTCGTAGTAGTAGTAGTAGTCGTAGTAGTAGTCGTAGTAGTAGTAGTCGTAGTAGTAGCAGTAATGTATTAGTAATAGTAATGTATTAGTAGTACTCGTACCAGTACTAGTCAGATGAGTAGTAGTCACAGTAGACAGTCAGTCATAGATAGGATATGATATAGTTTCTAAGCCAAACAGTTGTCTATCCATAGTGCCCCACCCACCGCCACTACTCACTCACCCATACACAAAAACACACATTCACACAAAACCTACTTACTCTTCAACCAACCAACCAACCAACCAATCCATCAACCAACGAGCCAAACCAAACTCAAACCAACCAACTAACCCAACGCGACCCAACCCAACCTAATGTTTTTGGTCAATGTCCTTCCCTACCGAGTGAAAAGAGAGTGAGTGAGTGAGTGAATGACTGACTGACTGACTGTCTGTGTCTGTCTCTTGTGTTTGTGGATAGGTTGAATGTGTTTCTTGTCTGTGTTTGTGTGAATGTGGGTGGGTGGGTGGGTAGCGAACTCAACTCGAACTCATATCAGAACACTTCAAAATCAAAAAAACCACCCACAAAAAGTTAGTTAGTTAAGCTTTACATTTCCAGCACCATTATTTAATTAGATGACGTGCGTTAGGCTTGTGTCTTGGGCATGTAATCTTACGTATTGCCTGCTATGCTTGGCTGTAGTCAGATCAACGTGCACCATGATTTCTATCATGTCAGGCATCATTAGGTTAAACGCAAAGTTTGTTAAGATCATTTCGGGTTCCTTTCTTGTATCGCATGCCACTCAGACTGGTGAGAATGTGTCCAAGAGTATTGCTGTTGCGGTATTAAAAAATGGACCAATACCGCGTCATATCGCGTTTATTATGGACGGGAATCGTCGATTTGCAAGTAGAGGAGAGATGGCAAAAATTGAAGGTCACGCACTTGGCTTCAATACTTTAAAAAGGGTATGGCGTCCGTTTGTCCCAAACAAACTACATTGGATGACTGGAAGAGTACACTGTTTTACGTAGTTGACTTGTTTCATTATATGTAGACTCTGGACTGGTGTTTCGAACTTGGGGTACGATATGTTACGGTGTATGCATTCAGTATTGAGAACTTTCAGCGGCCGCGAAATGAAGTAGACGATCTCATGAATCTTGCGAAGCGTAAGTTTGTAGAACTTCTGGATAACAGGTTTGTGTATGTTGCATATTTATGTTATGAGTACGGACAGCACACGGTAAAAAGCATATTATGCCCCACTTCGCATTCCCTTTCACAGTTTCCATTCTCGTCTACTTTTTTTAATAGCGAGACTTTACACAAGCACAAAATGGGAATTCGTGTATTGGGAGACTTGTCCCTGCTGCGCTCAGATGTTCGAGAAGTTATTTCTCGCATGGTTGAGGAGACGGCAGACAACACAGAATATATTTTGAACATTTGCTTTCCGTATACTTCACAAGAAGAAATGGCAACAATCTCGAAAGAGATGGCACATTCTGCAGAGGCTGGTGATCTGGAAACAAGGTACTGTTTATGCGGATGTACAACTACTTCTATCTGTGTAATATCGAGCATAGAGGATAGTGTATGATATTGATGCGTTTCCTATTTTGTATCATGGTACCAGGAACATTAGTGAGCAGTGCTTCGATAAATTTATGTACACTGCTGGATGTGGGGACGTGGAGATCCTAGTGCGCACCTCAGGTGAAATTCGTCTGAGTGATTTTATGCTGTGGCAGTCGTCGTTCGGGCTCTTAATGTATAGGAGAGAGCTTTGGCCCGAATTTAATATATACGATTTCTTTACAGTTATCTTGGAATATCAGAAGTCGTGCTGTGCTTTACCGGTAAGTGATACTCTTTTCTTTCTAACGTCAATCTTTCGATTCGAGCAGTACGTGAGCATCAAGTAGGTTTTTAATGTTAAGTAAACGACATTAGGTGTTACGACGAAGCTATTTCTGTACAGTACCGCCTACTATTGAGGAAGAGATGTTCAATGTCGAAAATAGCGATGCAATATACAAGGTATGCATGTCTAAAGTTTTGCTGTGAACGTCGTTTCTGCTATTGTTGATGTATATTAACATGTATCCCATCCATGTCTTCATCCGCCCAGTCGGAAACACATGGTCGAACGGAACAGTATCGTCGTTACCTTACATCATTGAGAAAGAAGAGATTCGAAGAGCTTCAGACTACTGCAAAATAGTCATGTAGTCGTGGAAACTCTACACCGTCATGTTTAGCAACATAAATGACACAGAACTACATAGGGATAGCACTAATGTACATAGAGAGTTCAAATAGATTAACTCTAGTGTATCCGTACGATTCCGAGCAAATAAATATATGGATCTGCATCTTCCTAAGCCGTCTGCGTCACGAACTGTAAGCAAGTTTCGCACCCACATAAGATAAATAATTGCTCCTACGTTTTGTCCTTTCCAGTCTTTTTAAGCATGTACATATGGTCATCATTCTTAGGTTTCCATTGTTGTCCTGTCATTCTCACATTCTTGTGCATACTCTTCACCGGTAAGTGGGCTAGTGCTTGTCTCTTGAGTTCCATTTGCTACCGTCGTCGTATCATAAATTCTGGCGAAAGTAAGATACCCGGTATGCCCTGCCAGCTTGTCCATTACTCGAGTATGTACGACAGGAACACTTTCCGTAAAAGCCTTCATAAGTATGAACAAACGAGAAGCTAGAATTAGAACACGTAGATATTTTGCACTCAAGATGTCAGCATGATTGATGGTGGGGACGCATAAGTGAGACGGGTGGGCTCAAGATTTTGCAGGGGTGACATTGATGTACTCTTTGAAAATGTCCCACATACTTTCTTAAAGAATTTAACCCCAGCATCCTCTCTGGCGAACATTTCCTTCAGGGTTTCCTTTGGTGAGTTTTCGGCATTTTGGATTGGGTCCCCCGTAGTAGCACTTTCTACCGTATCATTGTCACTTGGAGTTACTACAGTCTCACTGTTATCGTCCTTTCCGTCAGGTCCTTCGTTTTTCACCTTTGGACTCATTGGTATATCATCGCTTTTTTCTTCGTGTACTGTTACCGAATTGAAGTTGCAAATTGGCAGCGCAAATTCATTCGTGTAGTGGGGTTTTTGCAGAGTTTCAAGAGTTTCTAGTTCCACAAATCCTGCATCGCGCAGCGTCTTACAAGTTCTCTGTACTTGCTCAATGCATGGTGAAAATGAGCATACCCTACCACCCTCTGGTTTCAAAGCTTGCTTTGCTGCCATTATTGCCTCCCAAGGTCCAGGAAGATCTAGAAATACAGCGTCAGCAACATCTGTAAGTCCAAATCCAGTTCCCATTACATCTCTACTCTCAGAGGTGACAAGGTGATCTACTCGATGATTCTTGAAATCGGTACTGACATTCGAAGCAGAAATTTATCATAAGAGATCTGCGACTTATACGACTTTATGAGAGAAAATACGTAGAAGAAAGTACATACCGGGCCTTCTGAACACGTTCCTCATGAAAGTCAAATGTATAAAGATGCCCACTTGGAGCAATAGTTCGAATCATAGCATGGGATAAGGAACCGCTTCCAGTTCCCGATTCAACAACAATGTCTCCGGGTTTCAAGCAGAGCTTCGCTGTGATCATGCTAACACACACGCAACCAGATTAGATACACTTCAATATCAACTTCAAAGTCATCGAAAATTGATGGATAAACCTACCTTATATCGGGAGTATACAAGATTTGAGTACGATGAGGAAGAGCGTACGTCCATAATTCGGGTGTGGGGCGTAGTATGTGGCAAAATCCCATATTGGCCTGAACCTTAGCACCGTATGGTTTTCCGATTATATCTTTGTGCTTGAACGTGCCAGATCTATTGCTTGTACTTTTTCCACTGTGGATCTGGACGAACTGCATGTAGTCTCGAGTCTACACAATGAAAAAGGAATCAAACCTTGGATTACAACTCTCAAAATGTATACAACAAAAGAGACCAATTAGAAAACGTAGACAACCATGACTATAATATGATATACGATTAAAAAAACGTTTAGGTGAAAAACATTTAAATGGCATGAATTAAAAGATGTTTGTGGATACACGTACGTGGTAAACACATTACACACCCGAAAGAAGACAACAGTGTCGCCGTCCTTAACGGTGTCGTGTATGTCTAAAAAAGTCATTGTAATAGCGTAAGAGATCTAAAACAAACACACAAATGTTGTATAAACACACGTACGGTTTATCAGTTGGCAATATACATAGTAGTTTACCCACATGAGATTGACATATTAAAGTTCGGTATTTTAGCACCTGCTTTTTTTGATATTGCTGACATTTACGTTATCATTGCAAAAATTTAGGCTTGAAATAAACTAGTTGCCTTTTGATCGTATTGGAAACATTGTAGCTTGCAAGCAGAGCAGTAGTATCGTAACACTAGAGTGGGGCAGTCACGAAAAACAACAGCTTTTACTGGTGGAATGAGATAGAGAACTAGACATCTGAACAGTGTCGCGAGCACCTTCTAGGAAGCTTTCACTAAAATTTCATACATCCAAACTTCAAGTCGCAAGTTTAGCGTCGATTGTACTAATACTCTCAAGCTAACGAATTTTGCGCATGATGATATAAACCTCATTAATCCATGGATGTGATTGTACAGTTTCACAGTGAAACGCTGACAGTTCTAAGACGATGATTTTCCTTCGACTGTAGAAGGACGACACACTTATGAGAGAGATAGCATCAGGAGCAGATCGAACGACATGCTGCGCTGCTTTATTCTTTCATGTATTTTCTTGTGTGTAATTTCCAGCCATTGCGGTGAAGGAATTTCCGTTCTGAAAAATTGAAAAAAAACAAGAAACAACTTATGCAAATTCCAAGAGAGGAGTGAGAAACTCTTTCATTGTGCAGACTTGAGTACTCTCGTAAACAACTGCAAATTCTAACAGTGACAATGCGGCGTATACTAAATCTCTCAATTGTCAATTGGATGGCTTTTATCAACAGTAATTCTTTATGCCAACCACAGTTGGGGTTGCTACATATGGTTTGAACCACGCACCACATAGTGCCATAGCCAAGTCAAGCACCATTTCACCTCAAAAATATAACAGTTTGAGAGAGCATAGATTACTTCCGTGTGTTCGACCACAATAGGCCTGTCACACTTAAGCTATGCGACAAGGTAGTAAATAAGACACCCCTGTCTAGGCAAATCAGGAACCACACGAAAAGTGACAAATAAAAGAAAAATAATATAAACCCCAAGCCCTACTGCATCAATGCCCAATTGGTGGAAAGTCCCTAATGTCGTACACTTCGAGGCTACAATACAGCTAGCTATTTGTGCAGTATAGTGGCTACTTGTAGTGTAGAAATATCAAATAGAACGTTCTCGTATCGCAATAATCTTACATCTCTATTGGCAAATGCAGGTGGCTAGGGTTAATCATGTAAGTTCTTCGGTTTACAAAAACGTTGAGGATGTCAACTAGATAACAACGCAGGGGTTGTGTTTATAGGTCTACTAATGCATGCACTTTTGCACAATGAGCAGGTTAGGTACATTTGTTCTTAATTTGGGATGAATCATCGACATTCCCAAACTTTGATGCACTCGTCGATACTGCCTGTTATAACGACAGGAGAAGTTGGATGTACATCCAATGTACTGCAAAAGTGATCATGTGCATTTAGCGTTTTCACCAGTCGAGCAGAACTTAAATCCCATATTCTTACAGTCTATCAATAAAAGTACACATTGGTCAAGGCAGAGTTGATTGGATAAATGTTAGTATATACAAAATGTGCAACAAAGTAATGAACGTGAATGCTAGCTTATCAAAGAACGTATTATCACACCTTGTCATCCCCGCATGACAGTAAGAGATTTCCATTAGGGTGGAACACCAATTCCCGTACCCAGTTATCATGGCCAGTCTATGTATGGATCAGCAGTAATAAGCAATGCACGAAATTATAATAGCATATCAGTACATCATTGAATAGCCAATTACATCGGACAGAGGAATTGTGATTTCATAGGACCACGCGAAATGGTTTTGCCCAGTGAAGGTTTTGTTTGCGATTTCGTTGTTGATACAGTGAATGTTGTGATTACAGTGAATGCTGCGATTATAGCAAATGTTGTGATTTTTGATATACAACAAAATGAAAATCGTCGTTAGAGCAGAAAAACATCAATGAAGCACGAAAGAAAGGCACAATCATATGCGCACAAAATACTGCTATATATACATACCAGCGTAGTAATACATTTTCCATTTGCGGCATCCCATAACCTTATACTTTTATCTCTTGAGCCTGTTGCCACAAAGCGATTAACAGCAGCACTTCGCGTATTGCTCGTGTTTTGCGAAGAGTCACTCGATCCAGTATTTATCTTCGAGGTGGTACTGTTACTCCCAACACCACCAGATACTAACGCTTCTATTGCCGCATGCGCTTTCGGAATTGCAAACGCTACACATTCGACTACATGCTCATGACCCCTTAATTCGAGCCTACATTCTCCAGTGTCAACGGACCACACGCGTGCGGTCTGTTGATGTACACAAGAAAGCAATCGTAACGAATGAAAAGAAGGGATTCATACAAAATGCAAATAAAAACCCTTCCGACACGCCCAAGTCAACAAACAATAAAACATTTATGTGTTCTACGGAACTATTATATCGTTAAAATTGATAATTATGAAATCGTCGTGTTGATGCACCCTAGACGGCAAACGTAACGAACGAGTGATTCGCATAATCAAAATACAATTTAATAAAAAAACTCCCAATGCTTAAACCAACAGAAAAGATAACAATTATGTGTTCTACACGTTAATATTGTCAACAGTGATAAATCGCACAAATTCAAATTAATACCATCATCATCTACATGACACATACCTGATCGTTAGATACGGACACGAATAAACTATTATCAGTAGATATAGCCACACTCCGCACCCAATCGTTATGCCCTTTAAATGTTTTTACACAGTATCTGTTTAGATAAATTAGGTCCAAGATATACGGCGAAAGTTAGCGTGCAACAAGGAAGCTAGCAATGGCGAATCGAGTAAAAGAATCCTAATTATTCACACACACATGTACTTACCCCGAGGCAACTTCCCACATTTTGATCGTTCTATCTCGCGATGCTGATAAGATATGATCCCCGGGCGGCGTAAAAGTTACATTCGAGATGTTATGGTCATGTCCTAGTAAGAGTGGATGTAAGTGGTTACGGGTGTTAGCTAGCTAGTGGGTTGCAAATACTTGAGGAGCAGTATAAATATTTCTACCTGCTCTACTGTCAGTAAACTACTTCAGTATACAACGAATGTTGAGATGCATACACTGTCATATAGTGTTTTATTTTCGCAACATTTTGGAAGCAAGCGATGAACATTCCTTTGTTGGGCTTCCGTTACATACAAGTGCATACCGCACTATAGCTGCGGGATGACTAGCGAACTATCAAAGAGAAGGAAGGTACAGAGACAGAGTAAGATTAGCACATCTACAGTCATATTGCCGCAAACATGAATTGGGACATACCATAGAGCGTTTTCGTACATTCGTAACTCTGAAAGTCCCAAAGTTTAATAGTGAGATCAGCTGAGGCTGAGGCCATGAGGCTCCCGCTATGATTGAAAGCGATAGCCTGAACAATATTTGTATGTCCCTTCAGTGTACGCTCAAATTCGCCTGTCTCATAATCCCATATCTAAAAAAAAATTTGGTACCATGGATAAATACGTAATCTATCACCTGTTTTCATGGTAAACCAGCAAATCTAGGATTTAAGATAGGAAGTTTCGTACAAGAATGATCTACCTAAACCATAAATATCCACATAGCTCACATGCAACTGTATATCATATTGTAGATTTAAAAAAGATGGAAAAGCAAACATTTATCGATCTTCCTTTCAGATTCTCGTACTACGTCATGTACTTATACTTATACTGCTAACCTTGATTGTAGCATCCTCAGAAGCACTGGCCGCCAATGCGTAAACAGGGTGGAATCGTACTATACAAAAAGCATGGAATATGGAGTGAGGGTATGTAGGATTAGGTCACATTTTCAAAAACGAGTACGACGATTGATGTATTTCAACTGAAATCTACTCCTTTGTTGCGTTCCTACAACTTACCACAAGTCACTGGGCCTCTATGTCCTTTCAACCGCTGTCTCTCCGGTGGCCGTGGGATCCAATCTATCAAGGGAAAGACATAAGCTATCAGACCAATAACGCAAATACCTTGTTTTGACAAAAAAGTATTCATAACTACTATACTGTTCACCGTTACGGTCTGATATCTAAACATATAAAACTTACAACATTGCGCTACCACAAGTGTGTGTAAATCAACAATATATTCAGTAGACTACGACACGTACAGGGGCGCTCACAAATATAAAAACCTTGATTATTAGGCTTCCTGGTGGAAGATTGGCTTAATTCTTCCGTAAGCGTATCTATTTGTGCTGTAAGTTCCATCACCTTTTTTTGCAAACGCATGACAGAAACCCATTTCTTCTCCAGCAGTCCTAATAAGAGTTAAAGATGTGAACAAAATTGCTCTACATAATACTAGAACACAATACCACAGTAAATCAATATACGGTCAAATCTATCACTGATAACAAACAAGCACGCAAATCCAAATCTAATGTAAAATTTATATCTAAAAAAATAGACATGTACCTTATTATATATTATTCGAATCCAGCACATTTTTTACATCTCAACCTTTCAATAATTTGACTACATAATGAAAGATACACACTGTTTTTTATGAGGTATCTATTTGTTTAATTTTACTCACCTGAATATTTTTTTACATCACTACTGTCGGGAATGTCCATATCAGTTTCATTCTGGAAAGCTTCTGCTGTTTGGAAGAGCTCACGTTCTTTCAAATACTCGTGAATGGACTTCCGACTGCGTTAATCGATGATACAACATTGCTTATGGTTATCAATAAGAATTATCAAACAACCAAGACTGCTACAAAGTATAATCGAGAACTTCGCATCACTACAACAATGTGCAGATGTTTGGGTCTCTTTGAAGCACGTTACAAATGAGTTTTGCGACTGGTCACTTCGAGATGTTATGAATAAACGATGAATCTAAGTAAGTACCTATCATATCGACCATTACGCCGATGATACTGAACAATCCATACATCCATCCATGTCACACATTCACCACAACAGTGCGAACACATAATACCAAATGGACTCTTACGGGAGTACTACTTTGACTAATATAGGACACATATTGAGAGACAGTTCGTTGTAGAAGACAATAGGACAGAAGGTACATACAGTTCTTCCTCTTGTCGTCCGGTCAGAACCATGATACGTATTTTCTTAATCCACTCGTCTGGACTAGACTGTCTTGTGTTTTAACAACGTTAACGCAATCACATACATTAGTGAGAATCATTCCGAATGTTGGTCGTCGGTCACATCGAAGATATGTCAATTTTGTATTTACATGTTACAAACTACCCTTTGTTCCGAACTGTCTTCTCTTTGTCGTTCCTAAGGAGAAGTAATATACATGCCTCTTGAGGCCCTACCCTCCCTTCCCTACCAAATATACGCTCTATTAAAGTTGAAGCTTCCTCAACTTTATGTGCAGATTCGGATCTTCGTTGAACCATGGAGGTCACAAGTAAGAAATCAATCTGTGCTGAAAAGTGTGCATATAGTTCGATGCAATTGTGTTATAGGTAAACCTTGCTTTTGTTCGACTCATCCATTATACTTCATGCACTTATTGCACAGCCAATGAGTCGCAGATAAAGAAGCTGAGCTTGGTGGCTTTGGTTGTTCAGAACACCGCCGTGGTCATCTTTATGCGAGCATCACGTGTTGTTAGTGGTATGCAAACAATTCTTTGTGATGTTTCAATTAATATTCTTGAACTTGGATGGCGACCTTATGACTCTCATTTCACAGGTGATATGTACATTCCTTCTACTGCTGTCGTGGTTGGAGAAGTTATGAAACTTGTTGTATGCATTGGAATTTTGTTCAAAGAACGAAATTTTGACATACAAACTACTACGTTGCATTTAAAAGTAAGTGTAAGTCATTCAAGATTGTGTGCTTGAGAAGTTGTTCAGTTTTCGCATGTTAAAAATGAACTTCACGTTTTAACTACAGGAACAAATCTTAAACAACCCAGCCGATACGCTTAAGTTATCAGTTCCCGCTCTGCTTTACACTTTACAAGGAAATTTGTTATATATCGCTATATCAAATCTCGATGCCGCTACGTACCAGGTTTCTTATCAGCTGAAAATTTTGACAACTGCCGTATTTTCAGTCTGGATGTTAGGGAAGCATTTGACTAGCTTGAAATGGCTCTCCTTGTTTGTCTTGATGCTTGGTGTAGGCTTGGTACAAATACCGAGTGGCGATGAAAAGGTAGTGTATTAGAAAGTTGCACTGTAGGACGTCATAAGTTTTGTCTGTGTGGCTGTGTTCCTATATTTCTTACTTTTCTCTCATGTCCTTACTTTTCTCTTATGTCAAAAGATGAGTTTTAGAAAAATTTGTTACCTTACATGAACAAACAGGATGAAAAATCGGGTAGTCCGTTAATAGGCCTAATTTCTGTGTTGGCAGCCTGCTGTTCCAGTGGATTCGCTGGTGTATACTTCGAAAAGATCTTAAAAGGCACAAGCGCTAGTATTTGGATTCGTAATGTGCAACTCGGGTCATTCGGTTTTGTTATAGGTAAGATTTTCTCTTTTGAAAATTCCTAGCTCAGTTTGTTGGTGTATTTATCCATGTTGTAATATTTTGATCCATATCTCATACTATTTTATCTTATAGGCATGATAGTGGTGGGCTTGAACGATTTCGATCAAGTCCTCTCAAAAGGATTTTTCTTTGGATTTTCACCACTTGTGTGGACAGTTATCACGTTGCAAGCAGCTGGCGGACTTATCATTGCAGTTGTTGTTAAATATGCCGATAATATCTTGAAAGGTAGTCACGAGATCACAATTTGACAATTCTGAACAAAAATTATAGAAAATTTCTCACTATATTCTCATACTTACACATCTTCAGGTTTTGCTACATCTGTCTCTATTATTTTAGCGTCAATTATCTCCATTTTCTTTTTTGACTTCCATCCTTCGAACTACTTTCTTGTGGGCTCGTCGATGGTTATCGGAGCCGTTGGCATGTACAGCAGACCAGATGCTCCCCCGAAGCCAATTTTGCCAACTGGGAACTCTCAAGTAAAATGAAGTAGCCGTTGTGCATTTATTTCTTTTCTGTAAGTCATCCTTAGTTAACAGGGCGTACTTGCGGAGAAGAACATGTGTTAAAGTCGTCATGTCGAGTAAATTCTAGTTAAGAAAAGAATACATAACAAGTACACTACTAATAGTATTTATTGAATAGAATAACATGTATTTTTCCAAGATTTATCGTAAATTTGAAAGCCAGTAATCTCCGAGTTTGGATAGTTGCTGCTGCCCAACTAAAGAGACCTATAAGCGCCTTTAGAATAACCAGTGAGAGAGTGACTTATACAGTGGTTGTTTGTGCTGTCTTGTGTGTGTGCGCGCGTTTCTGTGTGGGTGTGTGTGTGTGGGTGTGTGTGTGTGTGGAATTTTATAAAGCGAATTTAGAAATACGAACTTTGAATATATCGTGCAACTCGCACGAGACCGCACTAGAACACAGAGAGAACTTGAATCGAAATAGTAAACACTGCAAATGATACTTATACGGACCGCCACATCACGGCGCGCCCTGGAATGTAGTAGGAGGCATGTAATTGTTAGGTATGTGTATAATAACCCCACCAAATTTGCGGAGAAGGCTACCAAATTCGAATCACCTAAAGCACTGCAACATAATCACACACGTCGCAACGTAGATCTTTCTTTGCCTTTACCTGTATATCCTATGCGACTGAGTTTAAGTATTGCAAAAGAATGGCAAAGGAGTGGAAATTGGGATCCAGCAAAGCTGGAGATGCTGATCAAGCAACGTCAGAAGTATATTACTGTGAAAACTTCGTCGAAAACCACCTCTTTCATGTACACAGAGAATGGTTCACGCCCTATGCTCTTAGATACTGATCAAGGTGAATTTCAAACGGTGGATATGTGTCCTACCCTGTTCTTTGAACAAATTTCTAATAGGTACGTATGCGATATGATATGAATTACGTTCGTACTGGCATGCTTTGCTTGTGAAAGTTTGTATATACTCTTATTCCTTTCTTTTCTTTTGGTTGTACATTGTCACTGAACATTCTAGCGATCGGAAGCCAGAGAATGTCGATTCGGTTTATTTTACGGATTTAGCTGCAAATTTGGGTATTTTAGACATTGTAGGTCATTTACAAATGTTACTTAGTAGTTTTGTTGATTATTGTTCAGTTCTTATGAGTTAGCATTTAGCTTCTCGTGTTGTAAGAACTATGTGACACTGCCTTAGCGCTACTAGTACAAGTTTTTGCTATATGCATATTACTAATCTGATTTCTCTCTACTTTGAAAATTACTGGGCTAAGTAAATTGCTAAACGCTTATAGTAGTTAACCTGGAGCCTTTGAATTTCACCAATGTGGCTGTATATTTTATGCAGTTACCAGGATGGGAGCAGATTGCTCTCAAAGATAGCCATGTTGAAGATCCTACTGAGCCGGCATGTACACGGTCGACAATTTCATGTTGGATAGGAGGGAAAAGAGTTACTACTCAGACGCACTACGATGTTGCTAATAATGTGTTTATACAGCTTCACGGCATCAAAAAGTTTACATTTTACCATCCATCAGAGGTAAGTGCCGTTCGTCCGATTTTTTTCTACGTCATAACCTATCTTCTATTGATACACAGCGTGAATGCCTTGTACTAAACTACCTAATGTCTATTGTAGCTGCATATATTATCGCGTTAATACTAGATCAGGCACATTATACCTCTCTCACGGAGCGTTCTTTCACTTGGTCGTAAGAGTGAGTTGAGTGGATTCTAATTCTTTATACTTCTCGCTGACAGGCCTCTTATCTATATCTATATCCCGACGCACATCCCCGTGCTAGGAAGTCACAGGTTGACTTTGAAAGGCCGGACCTTTCCAAGTTCCCTCTATTTTCCAAGGCAAACATTTGGACCGAAATGGTACTCAAACCAGGTACTGTAAATGAGAGAACATATCGTACTCTGATAAATGACTCCGGTGTAAATCAATGTTTGGGTCACTTTAATATGTACCTGCTTAATCAATTGTATACGACGGTAGCTTTGTAGGTATTTTACTAGGCTGAAAGTGCTTTCAAATTTAAAGTGCAGCGTTGCATATATTACATCCTTTAGTGATCGAGTTTTATATATATACTCCCCACTTTGTCTATCTTAAAATGTACTTTTAGAAATTATCTCGTTCTTCGTGACATATCCACTCGTTTTATGAAAGCTTACGGTCAGTTGGACAAGCAATCATGGCCGAATATATACTTTTATATTTCACAAGGATTATTTCTCAGTCCAGAAAACCTTGTTTGATTACTTTCAAAAGGAGATGCCATATACATACCCGCTTTCTGGTTTCATCGGGTCAAATGTTTGAGTCCATCAGTGTCAGTTAATTGCTTCTCGGAGTCGTCCCTGAAACAACACGCGTCTGATATATTTAATCAAGGGTTGCCCAGTTTAACAAGTTTGCGTTATAAAAAAGATATGAATGAGAAGAAGGCAATATTCGGTGCTTTTGTGGAATATTTGACAACTGGACTGAGTATGTTGGTTTAAAGTACTGTATGCAGTGCGCAGTTGAGTTGTTATTACTAGAATATTGTATTTTGATTGACCGCAATCCTCGAGCATCATTAATCATTTCTTTCATATTATTTCTGTTCGTGTCCTTTTCTATGTATCTTTGAAGGTCTTCCGGGCACGTTTGCAGAAATGCTTTTGAACACACGATATTCAAGCGTGTATGCATCTAGTTCTGTTAGTCAGAAAACTGGGGCTTCATTTTCATCCAAAGTGGTAAGGGCATCGGCACCAGTTGGAAAGGAAGGCAGTGCGGAAATAGGTGAGCAACCAAGTAGAAAATTGTCGAACAATCTCTCTTCAGATCAACTATCCCTGGGGCCGACAATGTCCACAAGCTACACGAACGCAGAGAATCACAAGCTGAAGAAGGATGTGCAACGTATTGTTGACATGTTCAATAACATCGATGCCAAAGTAAGTGTACGTTCAAATATAACAATTGTTTTAAGTTACGTTTTTCTTCGTTTACCAAGATATTGACTCAGCAGGTGATTTCGAATCTCAGGAGGTATAATATCGGTTGTAGTAATACTTAACATGTTTTTCTTTATTCGTTTTCATACTGCATGTTCTCATTCTCGCTGCAGGGAGACCATAGTGAGTCCTATAGAATGGGCGTTGTAAATTTAGTCGCCTCCCATTTCGTCGAACTCTGGCTAATTCGTTCGTTTGGTATGAAGAATGCCAAAAACGTGCTGCGTTCTATACAGAAGAATACATGACGATCCAGTAGTATTTAACTTAAATTAGCTCTATTATTGTACATGTTATGTACTAGAAAAATTTAGTGGAATCGGCCTCAAAAGTTAGTGGTAATAACTTGATACAACTTTTGGGGCATCTAAATGTTTACAATTACAAAGTCGCGACCTTTCTATACGTTGATTTACTCAACAGTGTTGATTATAACTTATTTCACATACGGTGACTGGAAGACCTTTCCGTTCGTCGCTGGGATCTATGCGGTCTAAAATGGTAACGTCGCACTTGTTTTCTCTAAAGCAATCAAACAGCTGTTAGGAAAGGAAAGAAACAAGAGTTGCTCAATAAAACAACCAGTTCTGGTTACAAAAATTCATTCAAATGTTTCTCAAATAATGATATCATGCTAGACAAAAAAGATTAAACCCAGGGTTTATATAGTCTACACAACGGACAACACCCACTCAAGTAAGGGCAAGAAAATACCTCGGTGGACCCAGCGAATACAGTTGAAGTCTCCGAAGACCTGTCCCTAAATGCTAGATAAAGATTTGCTCTTCTTGGTCCCGACATTAGAGCGACAGCTGTTGCTACAAAGGGATGTATCAGTTCCCGTAACCACACGGTATCAGCCGCCAAGATAATATCGGCGTCGCGTGGATCGTTGTCCTGTAAGTTTTGGAACGTCACAGAAGTGAATCAAACGAAAAGAACGTCATTTAGCGACGATATTTGGCATTCACATTGCTAGTATTACTAGTCATTGCTCACATAATAGATAGTCAAATAACTGTTCAAACTGGAGCATTTTGGAGCGGGACGAGCCTGAAATCTTCCTACTGACGTGAGAAGAGATAAATAATACGACTGACGCGAAATAAGTACACAAATCATGGCACTGTACTCTTCAAAAATCAGAACATCTGTGCATGCGTTCACTTTGCTCAACCTCAAATATGCACACTGAATAGCTAGCTGAACGATAGCATAGTTGTTCCAAATATACAAGCACAACATTAGCATCAATTTACTATCAACCTTAACTTGAGAAGCAACATCTATCGCCCAGTCTAAGGCCATTGCAGCCACATATCCATCACCGACAGGAACAGATCCAGTCCAACCAATGGATGAACTAACGTTGTTCACTACATCATTGTCCTCCAACACATTTGCATTCTTCTTTAAGTTTGGTTCAATCGCACCCAAGACTACAGATTCTAGATCAGTAACTAGAACATGCGCACCCAAAGCGGCAGCAGCCAAGGAACTGAAGGCGGTACCACCACCTAATTCGACAATGCGTTTCCCACTGATACAATTCTTTAGTCTATCTTGAAGAACATTTTGTACCATCACATAGCTTGATTCCCAGATGGTAAATCCGGTGAAACCTGCTGGGCTGTAAGAAGAATCGAAAAAAAATGTGTCTACCTCACAATCTTCGTCTTCAGGATTAAGGTCTCTTCCCAAGATCGTGAGTTGTTTTCCATTGATGATAACACTACGTATCGCCGTCATACTTACACCCGCTACTTGAAGTTCGTTCGAGAGGGTGTATGTAAGTAAGGTTTATTGAAGCGATGTTATATTATGTAGTTTTTTGCCAATAAAAATACCCACAGGTTGGTCGGTCTAATATACGGCGTATAACTGCAATACAAGAATAGTCACTCCCCTACTAAAGTATAACTGCATTAGAGGAATATTTCAGCGTAACCATGCCGAGACGAAAGATAGCAAAGGACACGTATGTATGTTTACCGATAAGCTATCAGTTTTGTAAATTACTGTAAACTACCATTGGGTTACACTACGCTCTTGAGAATGTGTGCTATATCGTCCTCTAAAGTGAAGTATTTGTCTTATTTGGAAAGTGAAGAATACTACAGTCTTATTACTAAAAATTTACTATACGGATAGACCGCAGGATGAACAAACACATCAACAGCATGCTGGCTCCTTAGCAAAAAGAAGGAAATCTAGTCATACGCTAGGTGAGTAATAAATCGAGTTCATTATGCATTTATACTTCAATCAACTGTTTAGTAAATATTTTCTACTGAGCTCCTTTGTTCATTTATACAAAGTAGTAGAACGAAAGCGACGAGCTGGAATTGGCAACGGAATGAAGAAAATTAGTCAATTGTTGTTGAGGTCGGCCCTTATCACCGAGTCTGAGTCAAAAAGACAACATATAATTATCAGTAGGGTAAGTGACGCTGAGTATGTGCGATCGTTTACAAGCGCCATCTCGTATAGTGACAAACGAGCGAATTGATACCATTGATACCGCTGGTTACGTCTTTATATAATCTTATGAAAACCACTGCCACGTTGCTTCCGCTTATATATTGATTTTTTCAAGGCCGCAAACTACATCGTTGCATTGCGCTTGCAAAATAATGCACTTGTGCGTGGGATCACTGAATTTTATGGGGACGAAACTCTACGATTAATGATCCAATTGGCAACTGGTAAGGCACTGAGATGTGTATGTTTAAAAGTAGTTCAAAACCTGCCCTATCTGTGAGATTACCCAACTCGAGTTCTTAAGTTTCCATTGAATTGGTCCCTCAGAAAACGAAGACTTGGAACGGCAGATGAAGCAAAGAGAGAAACGTGCTGCTTAAAGTTATTATTATTTACTGTATACATTGTAGACTAATAAAAACGAGTCTGGTTCCCATTGTTTGCATCTACTCGGCTGTTGGAGAAGCTGGAACTCCGTAAAGACCAGGGTTCAAAATCTGTCTCTGCTGCTGAAGCTGTTGCTTACGTTCCATTTCCATCGCTTCTAGAGCTTGTTCACCCTCGACAGCAAGCAATAGCTGTAGGTTCACATTTTTGAACGGGTACAACAAATTAGTAAATACGTGAGAATGCAATAAATGCATGTATCTCGGATCAATATGGGATTCGTATTCTTATAAAAGTACGAATCTCAAAATTGAACACACATACCGGAAGTCCCAAAACAAAGAAGGTGGTTGTGCCGATCCATGCGATGGTACCAATGCCCTTTAGCGAAGACACTGTGAACGAGTGTGTAGAAACTCCAGCTTTATGGATCGTGTTACGAACTGGCTCAGGGATAAACTCCTGTTGAACATGAAAGCAGAACAAACGAGGTAAGAGAAGAGAAACAAAAGATTGCGGTTACGTAATGTTCATCTTTCCAAAGCTAAAGCAGACGAAATCCAAACCTGCTCTGTAAGCATTGGCCAACTGAAAGGTGGTGATTGACAAGAAACCAATTTTTGCTCTCTGAGTGGACAATGTACATCTCTGAGTGGACAATGTACATCATAACTCCATCACAACATCAAGTACAAAGCTTACCACAGGGTGTATGTATAGTAGCAGTATTATTAATATAGTGCTATTGCTAACGACAAACAACGTATAACGTACTACAAGAGCGGAGATGCGATCTAACAAGGACTCGGAATCGTCAGAATCGTCGTCGTGCACTACATTTGTGACACGCTCTTTCTCCTCAGCGATGATGGCCTGAGCCTGAGAGTCAGTTACTTCACTAAACTTAGGCATCGTTGTTTGTTTGTTTGTTTGTTGTTACAACTAGATTATTAACAATGTGTCAGTCACCGATATTGTTTCCATTGTTTTTATGATCGAGTTTTGAAAGGGAAATTCCACGTGCAAAGAACGGGCAAACAAAAACCACAAAAAAAAAAAAAAAAAAAAAAAAACAATAACCTCTCCTCCTCACAATCACACACCCCTACCCGTCGTCGTCCCTTACGAAAGGGATCCGATCTCTCTTAAACCCCCCATTGCTGTTTCTATATTTACTATCTATGTATCGTCTTCGTAATTCAAAGAAAGGGTGCGTGCCTAACCACCGTCTACAGCGAAAGAATTAGTTTCTACACCACCAATAATTTTATAATGAGTCAGTAAGTAGTCTTGGAGAGAAAGCGACAACGTCTTTCTACATGTATAATCTGGTTTATCATTGTGCCTACACTAAAATATCTAATGGCAGACACAAGAAGAACTGAATCATGGATCTTTCACAGAAGCTGCACATAATTGTATATCATAGGTTTGCATGCGAGTTGAAGTATTGCTAATATATAAGGATGGAGTCACCGGTTTCATTTTTCTTCCTAAGAAGGGTGAATATTCAATCTCGTATAATCAGCATGTGTGTGAACCGCTTTATATAATATTTTCTAGAAAATTCTGATATAACTACCGCCCAATTGTTCGTATATATGAAACGAAAGGCCGGACGGACTTCTTAAAACCAAACTAATATAATCACGCTCTTTAAAAGACGCTACGAATCACACCAGAAAGAACCTTACTTATTTTGTTGAGGAAAACCGAGTTGCACTGTTTAAAAATATTACACGCACCCTGTCGCATAATATGAACTACCACGAAATACAGTTTTGAACTATTTCCACCCTTTCCTGGCTCCATATAAAAATCCTCCAGTGAATCCAGCCACCGCACCAGCCATGTTAGACGTCAAAATGACTGCAAATGAAAACGAGTAGAGCATTCAAACTTGAATTAAGTAGCAAGCTTAACGCGAAGGATAGTTCTAAAGGCACATGCACTAAAAATATGTGGCAAGCGTTTCCAAATCATGAAATTGACATACTAAATAGCTTGGTCATGACGACCTTTGCGTCACGGCTGTCGACTACACCATCATCATTTACGTCCAGTTGCTTCATTATATCATGCTCGACTTTGGCCCAGTTGACAGTCACATATCCACCATACGCAGCTGATTGAAAGCCCATGAACACAATACCCGCAACTACCACGACACCCTTACCAAGCTTTGCAAGTGCATAACCGGAACAAAATCCTGAGATAGTACCGAACGAGATAGCGCCTGCAAACGGAGCAGAATCTTCCACTGATTTCTTCACTTTATCTTGTCCGAAATCTTCTACCGATAATACAACAGTGAAAGATCAAAAGATGTACTAAGATGGATATCATGGGTTGATACTAAACCGACTGTTGAGAACATCAAATAACTATACGCAAGGTTCTGGCCGGGTGGGTAGAATTTGCAAACTATACATTATAATCTAGACGATCAAAGTAGAGTATAATAGAGGAGTGGAACAACAGAGCGGAGTATGAATTGGGTGGTATACGGCAGTAAGATCTGACCCCCTAAGATCAGTCCGATCTGCATATGCTGAAGGAAATACATTTCCCTTACAAGCCAAAACTATGTAAACATAATTCATTGCTACACTACTCACCTGGGGCACCACTGGGTGTGGGCGGTGTTATTTCTTCGGCCATAGCCGTAGTACAGCCACCAGCTACTACAGTGAGAAACACTGGGAAAGCAATTCTTCTCACGAGCGCACTGCGGAGCAAAACACCGTTTGTGATGGGATTTCTTGATGCGCTCTTCCATCCTCGGGATGGAATCGATGAAATAGAGCGCATCAACGTGACCCCAATTCGGGCGGAAACCGGACTGGATCTCAATAAACCAAGCATTATGGCCTTGTATCAATGCAATAGTTAGTACGTGGCCCTTTCTTCACAACTACATCCATTCATTAATAATGACAACAACGAGAACATCACATTTAATTCTTTAACAAAGTCATACCGAGGATACGAAAGGGAAGTTCGGTACACAAAGGATTTGGGCGGTTCGGTTTGAGTAGAAAATCTTTTTCCATATGTTTGATAAAAGCCGAACACACGTTTAAAAGTTCTTCAGTTTTTGTAAGTTTCAACGAGAGCGAGAGCGAGAGTGAGGACGATAGACATAGATCGAGAGACACAGATCGAGAGAGAGAGTGTGTGTGTGTATATGTGTGTGTCTGTACTACGACGTACATACGAATAGTACCAATGTATTGATAGAATGCATTACGGGGAATATGACTCACAGATGGAGAGTGCCAGGCAGAAAAGGCTTGACCGTGTACGATGCTGTTGGGAATTTCCAGCAATCGTACAGTTCTTCACTATCTGGCGAAGGTAGCAAAGTGCACACACGTCGTAACCTCTTGCCCTTTGTTTTGCTACTGGCAACAGAGCATTATATAGAGTAATATGCGAACACACAATGTTCTATTGCCACGTTTGTGATACAGAATCGAATGATATCGCTCGTTCCCTTCTTTGCATTTTCAAGAGTCACGACTTTATGGTGTCCTACATTTAATTTGCCATTTAGCTTAGCCGTGTAAGTCCTAATTGGACACAATTATATGCATATACTGGTCAACAGATTTATACTCCCACAAACCGAATGGGCAAACAGTTTCTGGAAATGAGCACTTCTGTTGGCCTTTGTCTCTCTGTCAACTGATTCTACTCTATATTGATGCAGGTACCTCAAGATAGTGGGGAGCTTCTCCATCGTATGTGAGACTGTTGAATTGGCCCTGCTAAACGAAAATGACTTGCTTTTGGCCGAGTTACACGTCAAGTTGCTGAGGGCCATTCTTGAAAGAGAAGATATAACGTACAACAGAGAGATTGAAAGGGGACAATCAGCGACAGTATGGGAAGATGTATTATTGGATGTTGTACGAGACCACGATCCCGAGAATCCACTGTTGGAAAGTATGGGACCTAAGCAACAAGAACCAAATGACATCAACCTAGAAGTCAGTCGTGATTTCCACTATGGCGATCTGGACGTGGTTCAACGTGTGAGGTTATTATATCTACTGTGTGAACTTGTCTTGAAAGTGAATCACAATCTTGTTAATTACGTTAGAGATACCGACGTTGACCCGGATGACCTACGAGCCAATATAGTTGGGGTGGACTCGAAGAACAATACTTTTTACTATATGGGTGATGATAGATTGTACGCAGAAAGTGTATATTCCCCTGCCAAGATTGCAAAACAAAAAAATTCGAAGTTCAAGAAGGCTAAGGCTGCATCTGTAGCGAAGGCCACAGAGAAACGGCAGGCCGAGATTAAAATCAACCCAAAACAAACTGCAAAACGACGCAGAACGATTAATTCAGCGATGACCGAAATCAATACCTGTGAAGGAAGGCCATACGAACAGTTACCAAATCATGCAGACGACACTGTGGAAAATAATGGACTTCAGCAGGATGAAGAGCAAGAGTATTTTCCTTATGAGTTGAACCAGAAACTGTTTTATGTAAGTGGAGGTTCGATATCGTTATCACAGTTTCGATTAATAATGTCCATGTGAAGCCATTATTGTCACTTGTTCATTGCAAGAATTATCAAACAATTTTCGATGTAATTATATATATATTGTGTAGTCGAATGCTAATAATCTTTACTTCTGCTGGGATTTATAGTGGCGTACGATTTGTGTAACCTCTGAAGACTGGAAGAACCTTGGCTCTACGCTGTCAAAAAGTCGATTCAAGATTGATAAAGAGATTTACGACTATTTGGAAGTATTGATCGAAACCATTGTTCCCAAGCTTGAGGTAATGTAAAAACCAAATAGCACGTTTAACGGCAAATCCATGTTTGGTATATTATGTGTGTGCCCATGTGTCATGAAAATTTAAGCGAGTGCGATAGATGAGAACGTGTTTTATGCATTCTGTAATTTATTTTTAGATTATAGTCATATGTAGTGTCTCTGTTCTTTTGCGTTGTAATTCTAGGCAAGAGAACAAGAGGCAGAGAAACAAAAGGTTCTTGATGCGATTCCCCGCCGCACATCCACAAGAGTGAAGAGAATCGAGCGAATGACCGAAGAAGACAAAAGGTATTGCGAATGCGAGCAAGAAAGGCAACCAAACATTCTGAAAGGTTAAAGACTTGTGATGTATTCTATCTGATTGTAAGTAATCCCTCATTCGTTTGTCTTGAAGACGATGGTTCTTGAAAGAAGAAGAAGAACGATTACGAGCGCTCGCCGAGGAAAAGAAGGCGTTAGAAAAGAAGAGGAAAACTGAGGCATGTGAGGCCAAAAAAGAACGTGAACTAAAAGCAAAGAATGAAAAATTGGAAGCCGATCGGAAAAGGCGCGTTGCACAATTGGTATGTTCGTCTTCCGTGCCATGCATATTTTGGTATGTTGTTTGGTCCTTGATTTTACTCCAATCATTCACTATCGTAGGAAAAACAACGTCGTGTTCAAGAGAGAGAGATGCGTTTGAAGGAGAGGGAGCAAGTTTTGGTACAAGAAAGGGAAGAGGAGGAAGCGTTGGCTGCAGAAAGGCAAGAGCGGTTACTGTTGCGCACTATGACGGCCGAAGAGAAAGAACAGTATCTTACTTCGAAAAGTGGTAAATATCGTTGTCTTACAATGCCATTACAGTTATATTCTCATGTGGTACGCAAACGATACATATACCTGTCAATCATGATTTGTCTAAGACGTAAGTTGCTTGCTTCATATCCATTCTTTGTCAGTCATAAGTTTCTGACGCAGCCTAATTTATATAATGAATAAAGGGGCGAGTATGAAAAGCGGGAAAGAGAAAAAAGTTAGCACATTGTCTTCGAAGACTTCGCGAGTACGCAAGAGTAGAAAGGCGCCAATTCCAGTAACTGCCAAAACGGGTAACATGGGGGTTATGGGCAAAGACAAGAAAACAATACCGATCCCCGCAACAAAACGTGCCAAGTCTGTATTCTTGGTATTTAATTCTGCATTTGCTAATGAAGCCACCAAGGCCGTATTGAGAGGTGACTTTAACGATATCGGTGAATACCACCAGAATCACCAGGTATAGGATGATCATATCGAATGCATGGCGTGTACATTCTTGTAGTCTTGGATGAGTGTGCTGTTAGTGATAACTGCACAGTCGTATTAAGACCAAATTTATCCGATCACGTGGTAATCTATTAACTCATTCTCGATTTGTACATGATAAATCATTGTACTATATAGAAAGAGTGCAAGAAAAAGATGGCTCCGTTTGAAACTAAAAAGTCGGGAAAAGAGAGAGCACAACCGAAAGCTCGAACGCCCGCGAAATCAAGGATAGTTAAGCCAGAGTTGAAAAGTCCTACAACTGGTATTTATAATGAGATCGTTTAGAATACATTGCAGTATGCTCGTATTCTTTGCTGAATCCACCTGGTTGCTAACATGGTACCAGGTGTATATAGTTGACAAAATAGACGCACTGTGTATACATTTGTAGATTGAGAAATCATTCATACTGTGGAACGACTTGCAATTATAGAGTTAGGATTATCTGTCTGTTCATGTTTCGGGATCCTCTTCGGATCATTTGTGAGATCCCATGATACTTATCATATCACATTTTCTCTAGCATCTGCTGAAAATGACCAGAAACCAGGAGGGATCCTGTCTGCGTATACAGTTCAGCCATATGCTCAAGTTCTTCCGTCAGCTCTAGGTAAAGATTAAGTGTTGGCGTCATAAAGCGTTCTTAAATGCAAATTCGGTTTCTGTTTACCTTTCTAAAGGGATCTTGTATTTCCCATACCACATAGGTGGGCACAGTATGGGTGCTGATGTTTTACTTCTCGCGGCTGCGAATTGCGATCTCACTGTGAAAGCTACCGAACACAAGAGTGAGTCTAACAACTTCGCTTCTTCCGCTTCTACGCATCGAACAATGTCGTCGTCGCCTCCTAATGCGAAACAATATATCATCACGCCACACTTAGACTGTAACAGCAAATTTTCAAACATGGAAGCTACAGAGATCGTACTTCCGGAATCGGTGGCGCAAACAGCACCGTCGTCTTCACTTGCCCCCTGCGAGCAACCTTCCTTAGAACACACTCATGTACTTAGTTCTTCGTCAGGTCCCTCGTCAAAAGATTGTGCCGATCAGTCAACAACCTATTCTTCGAATCTACATTTCGATCGTGTTTCCACAAACATGATGAGAGCAACGGACAGGATTGATACTTGAGCGTTGACTATGTGATGTTCTAATCGTGATCTGGACGGATATAGAGGTTGAATGAAACTTCGTTGTTCGATGATGGAACTGTACACGTTTAGAGGTGTGATTATTTGCATTTGCTACTTCCGATTAGAGACTACGGTTCTCTCTTGATATACAAAAGTGTTTCCCGATTTTCTCGTAATCTATCATAGAAAAGTAGTCACATTATGAAGTAAGCAAAAAAACACGCTCGATCCTCCAGAATTACCAATTTGCTGAGCTGACTTTGCACAAATGTTGCTATACTTGGAAGGTAGGTATTAGAGAGATAACTAATATTTTGAAATGAGAATTTTAAGCCGTTCGCGGAAATCTTAGATCTTGAAGTAAACGTTGTTCCAGTACGAAATTGTGAGTTACTTGATAGCAGGCTGAGTCGTGTTGTACACGTACAGGCATTCTAGATGACGAAATAAGAGAAACACGAATATGTACCATTTCTTAGCTACATCTACATGAAATAAACTCGACATACATTCACCTGTAGATGCACTGCTTTTCAAACTATCTGTGCAATTCCCGTACCCAAGAAGATCAAAACGGATACGCAAAGTCTCTTATGCTCTTGACATTTATTTATGTACAACATGACGAGAGGGATTTCACATTGCACAAGATGGCAATGTACTATTTGTTCTACATAATGTTACATGATGCGCATTCTCTTCGCCCAGAATATGGACACGGCTGATAACATACACATCGCAATGACGATTCCAAAAAATGGAAGTAGGCCCCCCGTATCTTGGAACGGCACGGTGACATTCATTCCAAAAGAACCTGCAATCTGGAAAAATTCAGGAACTTAACAAACTAAAAATAACAGTGCTTATAAAACGTCAAATAAGATAAACTTACTAGATTTAAAGGTAGAAACAGTGTTGACACGACTGTAAGACTATTCAGTGCAGTTCCACTCTTAGCTGTGGCCTCCGCAAGCTCCACGTTTAACTATCAATAGAAAGTCAAGAGATAATTATTGGCCAAAAAGAAAAATATTCACGATTTTGCTAGTATGATGGGTATTTCTTAATCTTACCTGAGCCAAATAATTGGAATGGGTTGAGTTGATCGTCTCACGACTATTCTCTATCTTGCCCATCATCTCATGGATCAAATCGAGAACATCACGGAAGTACAGAAACGTGTCCTTCTTTACATGTGGAGGGGGATTACGGCCATGTCCGGTTAAGTACAATAGGATGTCTCGTTTTGGCTTGAGAGTGCGAATAAGGCGGCTCGTTCGGCGTCGAATATGAGTAATACGTCTTAGAATATCCGCAGCATCCCTTTGTCCAAGGTAGAAAATCATTTCGTCAATAGCGTCAACCTCAATTTCGGCAGCTCTTGCTATGGGTTCAAGCTCATCTGCAATGTTATCTATCTGATAAACACGCATGAAACAAATTTAGTCTAATGCAAGTCTAAACAGTTGGAAAAATATTTCATACAATTTCAGACGTACTTACAATCAACATCAGAGCCCAGTCTGCTCGTAAGGGTGTGTCATCACTTTGCATAAGTACAACCACGGTATCAACTACATGCACAGGTTTTGCATGAAATGTCAGAGCGAATGTGTCAAAAACAGCGACGTTAAAGTTCACCGCTGATTGCTCGTTTTCACCTTTCGTCGATGCAAAGGTCTGGAGTGCAGAACAAGAACAAAATCATATTATTCGTAACTTGTTAAGAATATATGCAAGGAAAAAACATGACCAAATATTTATCGACAATACCTGCATGATTGTAAAGAGATATCTATCGAAAACCTCCACTTTTTCTCGTGTGTACTCCGTCAGTACGTCTTCACTGGTCAAAGGATGCAAACCAAATACCTATTTTACGTAGAAATCAAGGTGTTGTAAGTTATTGTAAGCTAGGTTATATGTAGAGAATTCTATACGAGCCATATACTTTGCGGTACATACGTTTTCAATCAAACTCATTTCGGGTTGACCTGGTGAGCACACATCCATCCAAAAGAAACCTTTTTCGATCAAGGATTCGAAATCAACATTAAGAAATCCCGCCTTTCCAACGAACTTGCGACACTTGCGCTCCGAATCTAAAATAGTAAAGGTCTAAAACCGTGGAGATATATATCTTAGAATATTGAACACAAGCAAAGATAGAAAAAGAATTTAATATGCCGTTTAAACTTTACCGCTTGAAGATCGAGTGATGATTCAGCGACTCCAGCCTGTGCAGCTTTCAATGCTTCCAGGAGTGCCATATTTTCTTTGCTTCCACGGTGAATTGACCGCTGAACCCAATCTTGTTCTTCGCCGTCAAGCAGTATGACTCCCTCGCTGGAAGTGTCTAGGAATGCACCACTTTGCGACGGTGATATTGGTCTTACATTGCGCTGAGGCACATTGTGTAGATTTCCCCTATAGGCTGATGTTGCTGTCACTCCAAACCTATGGCATGATTAATTGAATGTCTAAGACATTGACAAGGACAAGTGTGGATCGGGTAAACGACAGCATTTGCGTACCTTCTCTGAGTGGAAGAGTTCAACCCGCTCGGCACTGAAGACACATGTGGTACTGTACTTGGCCTTAGCGCGCTAAGCTGCTGAATAGAATTAAGGAGTCAAACATAGTCATGTTTAAGCCATACTTCGTTAGTTGACAGGCCAAAAATATGTACTATAGCGTGGACAAGCTATACCTGGAGATTTGCAGATTTTTCAGGAACAGGAAAGGCTTCACGTGAGGGAGGCACTGTTTGATTGGGGTGGCTGACGACGAACATCAAACCCTCCTCGTTGTCAGGATTGACAGCTGAGTCTTTTCTACCCTCCATTCTACTAGCTGCACCACGGAATAAGTCAACGTTTTAATATATTACATAACTAAGTAAGGGCTTGCTTGGTCACAACGAGCGACTATTTTATTCTCCATCATGTGAATGTATGTCATGTATATATGTATATATATATAAGTACAATTCATAAATTGATTACAGTTCCGTGCGTACGTAGTATAATACAATCACACACCCCAAAAAAAAAATGAAACTTTTAATAGATTCGGCAAACACACGATTATTAAAGCTTTGGAAGCACCTGACTCTCCTGTGAGACACAGTGAGCCTGTTCTACCTACTCGTACAATTCTGCGCAATAACATGATGTTTGTTTAATATGTTTATTAAATGACATAATATGAATAGTCTAAATATGGCCTATACTACCTTCCTTCCATACAACTCCTCTCCAGAACTTGCATTGGATTGTGGCAATCAATGGCTTGTTGAGGATGAATACAGTTCGGATAACTTCAATAAAGGTTGAACTACAAAATGAAATCAGTCGCAACCATAGAACACTGACAAGACCTTGGACGTAGATTTGTATAGTTGCGTTAAAGAGTTTTTGAGATGTGGGCGGTCATGACATACCACTTCACCTCCACTTCACTGCACTTCATTTCACTTCACTTCACTTCACTTCATTTTAGTTCACTTCACTTAACTTCACTTCACTTCACTTCAACTACACTTCCCTGTAGTCAGGCACTCCACTGACGATGAACTGGCACGTGACACTATGTCAATTTTTTTTTTCTTTCGTTTACACCCTTTTGCGCTAGCACTTTTGCCATCAATCATCGCCTCATACACATTTAAATTTGCTTTTTTGTGTTGTTTTTCCACATAAACCTTGATCTCTCACAGACTCTACAACACTCTCATCAACACTCACTCACTCTCACGTTCGTTTCCCCTCAGTGCAAACATGTCTGTCATTTATACCCCCGAAGAGGTTGCCGCTCATAACACCGAAGAGGATATCTGGTTCGTGGTACATGGAAAAGTGTACGATGTAACACCTTTCATGGACGAGCACCCTGGTGGTGAAGAGGTTCTTCTTGAGCTAGCTGGCGCTGACGCTTCTGTAGCTTTCGACGATGTTGGTCACTCCACAGACGCCGTTAACATGCTTGACGAATACTATAAGGTAAGGAAATACTAGAATTTACTTACTTGGGTTGTACCTCTAGTTGGTACGTGTGCTACCAGAATTGTACGCACCAGTGCTCACGTAGTCCACGTAGCTGGTGTCCTTTGACTTACTTTAATATTTGATATTACAGTAGATGATAATTACAGTATTTATTTAATTATAAAGAGATAGTAACAGCTCGTAAAAGAAGGTTTTATGCTTTGCTGCCGTGAACTACCACTGTTTATTAGTTTTGATTGTATTGTTTAGTTATAGTGCAAGTGTACAGTGGGAATTATTATTCTACTGTTTGATTTCAACTGCATGCGGAGTACATTTTTACCCTATACGCTTTGGCTATGTACAATGATTTCTTATTCTTTCATTCATTTTTTTTACTTAGGGTGATCTTAAGGGCGAAATAATTGTTAAGAAAACTGAGAAGAAGAGTGTAGCTGGATCCAACGTGAAACCAGAGAGTAGCTCTATCAATTATTTGATTCCCCTAAGTTTGGTTATTGCCGCTATTCTATACAAAGTGTACTTTTCGTAAGCTTGCCGAGCCTTAGTCTAAGCGGAAATAAAATCTTGTATTTTTAAAGTACGCGTCGATTGAAATGCACAAGTGGACAATGAATGATATACATGGTAGCAATGCGTACTCTATTTAGAAACCTCCAACCAACAATCATGTATGTAAATTACATATCCGTGATTCCTATCATGTAAATTGTAGGGACTAGGGACTGTGGATTGATAACTTGTGACATGTTGTTTAACATAAAAAAGATCTGTTCACGTGACAATGAGTTAGCACATCCGCCGTTAAATAGTTTTTGACTTGCTGTCACCTAGACGAATTTATAAATATGAAGATGCGCCGTTTAATAATATTTGATTTGCCGCCACATAGACGAATTTATAAATATGAAGATCCGAGTTTAACTGAAATTGATTTGGCTTATCTGCCGTTCAATGCTTTGATTGTTGCATAGATGGATTTATAAATAGAAAGACCCGAGTTCAACTGAAAATGAACTAGTACATCCACCGATCAATACTGTTTGACTTGCTGTCACATAAATGAATTCATGGATATGCTCTCAATATTTTAACTTCTAGTGTTGAACAGGTATTTGTAGGTCTCACTCGATGGTGTGTAAACGCAACCGGACGAGGATTCTTTCTCGACGGGATGCGACATTCGTTTTACACCCGTCGTCGTGGAAAGATGTCACAACAGCGTGCTTAGGAAGATTGTGTAGATATTTTACAACAAACTAAAGTATTAGAACTAATCAGGGGTTCTACCATCAGGATGTGGGAAGCAATATACATTCCCGTTCTTCAGGTCTGCTAGAAACGTGCGAAGACGACTGACAGGTGGTCCAGTTTTCAACAGGGGTAGAAGTTCATTTTCAATGCACAACACCATCTTATTAAATTGGCTTTTGTAGGTCAACGACAGTTTATACCCAGCAGTCTAGTGATAACGATATGCATAAATAAAAATACAGCAGTTGCGATCAGTAATTATGTCGTTCGTGCACAACTATGAAACCTCTTCGTGAACAGAGAACAATTATTTAAAAAATAGCATGCCTACCTCCAAAAACTTGAATAGTATATCTGCAGTTATTACACCTCGTGGATGCGAGTTCAGATTGCGAGCTATGTAAGACCAGCCATTGTGAATCCCATGTGGATTTACAGAACCACTGATATCGTCCGTCTGGCAAATAGCTGCGTACAAGCGTACGCACCCACCCATCCTTTCAATGTGTTGTTCATTTGTCTCGTTGTCGCGTTTGCTATTTGGAAATTGTTCAACCACGATTTAAAATAAATAACAATTGCATAAACAAGGCGTGAAAGATCTTGCAAACAAATGAGACATACCAAACCAGTGTGTTGTGTTGTTCTTTCGACATGCCCTCGGTGACGACGGGATAATGTGCAATTGTATACGGGCACTTTGCGTGGCATTCAGCCAAGAGAATAGGTAGCATGTCCGCATACTGTTAGGACAGCAAACCGGGTGGAGAATGTGAGCGAATACAGTTAAATGGAGCATCAATTCACTATACGCAAGCAAGATGACATGATATACCTGAGCAAAAACACCAACGCATACAGCCGCCAATGGATATGCTGTCTTCAGGTTTACATGGCATTCAGCAAACGCTTTTCCGACAAACAACTCGGCCAGAAGCGTATAGGCAAAAGCCCTCCAGCTTGGATCTCCTCCATCAACAGTAGACAGTGTTTTCACAAGGGAGGCGACACAGCCACTAATCTGTTTATTGTATACAAACAAAACGAACGAGGAAGTGAAACAAAGACCAAATCGTTTCAACATTTCTCCCATTAACCAATATCTTATCTAGCACATTAAAGCGAATCAAACAAACAGTAGAACAATTATGTGAAGAAAAAACTTGTAGAAACCTGAATTCGCATTACTATCATGAAGACAAAACAGATTATTGTAACAATAGATATCCAAGCTATGAGAGTCTAAGCACAAAAACTATCATGAAACGACTGAGTGATCAACCAGGTGAGATGAAATTGAGCGTTGCAAGTACATTACAATACGGATTATCATGTAAAGCACGCTGGTAGAGATATCTACACCTCAAACTGACATACGTTTCGTCGAGTATTGGCGATCTTGTTAATAGCGCTGTTGAAATCTCTCTTCAAGCCGAATCTCCTTCTTTTTACATCTGCAACAGTACTTTGACGTAAAGGTTCAGCCAATTTCTGCATGAAAAAGTTCCCAAAGGACATGTTAGCTCTGTATTGTGGAGAAATGTTTCAGCGATATACAAAATGGCCTATGTACCACTCACCATGTACTGCGTACGAATAGCTGCAAACTCCTTATGCTTCGAAGAATCAGTGCGAACAACACTTGCGACATTTTCTGTATCAGGTGCTTTGGTAGTTAGCCCTCCCGCAATTGATTCTGGAGCAGGGGGGGTACCTGGATCGATCGGAGGTTGAATGACCACCTTCAAAGTACAAGTCAACAATGTTAATCAAGATACGCCAATAAGACGATATAAGACTATACGCAAGTCGAGCAAAGATTATAGTAGATTTGTATGATTAGATGTCAACATCGAGTGCAAGTCCTAAATACATTGATTGGAAAACGAAACAGCACATACGAGACGAAAATAACATTTGAAGGACAAAAACAAGAAATAATATCGAATATTAACTTCATTAACACTACAGCGAAGCGAAGATGAGCATAGGTACAGTCCCACTGTACCTTTGCGTTATTGTCTGCTTCTTTCTTTTCTTCAGATTTCTTCTCCTCAGATTTTCTACACTATACTCGACAAGTGTATTGAAGGTTGGAAAGAGTACAACAACATTAGTCAACTCTTTGCGACAAGGTAAAATCACAAGACAAGCAGTCATGAGCAAAACTTACACAAGTGGTTCAGGCAGAAATACTTTGGTGGGGGTGTCAAGCAATGAACATACTTAAATTGTTACGTATATCGGTATACCTTATCCGCCAGTTTTTTGATTTGGTCCATATCAATGGTAACCTTTGTGTTGATGCTTTCAATACATTTGGATATTCTGTCATTGGCCTTTGCTGCTTCCTCTTTTACTCGTGCAGAATACTCGTAAATCCTATCCGTTTGACTTTGCGACTGTTCTTCCGCGACAGTAATCCATTGCTGGACCTTACTAAGAAGACTTTTTGCCTGAGCGAAGGTTGTCTTTTTAAATTCACCCTTAAGGGTGTCGCTATACTTCTTAATGGTATCCCTTTCAGAGCCTTCGATACCGCCAAAAAAATCTTTATCTGTTCTCACATATCCAGGCTCAGTTTCTATCGCCAGTTTCTTCCATTGCTGGGCAGCAGATTTTTGTTCCTGTTTGAGCTTCTCGCAATTTTCTTTCACCGAATCCAGTATTCGTTGCAGGTCCTGGAAAGACTTTGCAGTAGAAACGAACTGGAAGATTTTCTCCTCATCCTCCCTTTTCCTATGACTGTTGTAAATTTTCAGTTGCTCAAGGATATTCATCATGGGATCCACAAAATCAGGAGTTCCAATAAGGCGATGAATTTCCTCTTTACTCGTTGAGATCTTCATCTCTTTCGGTTCGTGTTTGTTCGAGTAGAAGCCCTGCGATATAGCAGTCTGTGGTAGACATTGTTGAGCCTCCCACATTTCCTGAATCTTTTGCGGAAGAGGTCCGATACTCTTCGTCGGCACTGGAAGGATTGTAGTTTGCAACGCTTGAAATTGTTTAGTTCTAGCGACTCCGCTTTCCTTATTACTCGTTTTCTCCTCATCTTCACTTTCGTCAGTAAGATACGCTGGGCAGTGGAACCGACTGAGCGCGGTTTTATGGTTAACCCAACGAAAGAGAGTTGTACAGCAACAAATAACAACTCGTTAATAATTCAGACTCTTAAGATCAACAACACACTGTAACGAGCTTACATGTGCTCTGAATTATTCAGGACAATGCAATGATAAACACACGTGGTTATTAAAAAGACGCCAACGGAATACTAGCAAAGCCAAACATACGTTCGAGTACTATGTTCCACCTTGCGATGTTGAGCTCCAGAACGCGCCCGCGTGCGCGGCTGAGAGCTTATGGCGACCATCTCATCTCAGCAAACGAAAGTGCATAGGACGATCAATCTATATTTTTACGTGTGCAAATAACCCACGCAGTGGACGCAACAAAGAGGAAAAACTTGAGTTGTATTAAATAACGTAGGCAGGGATGCAGCAAAGTGGGAAATACTAAGTAGTATAAATAACTTAGGCAGGGGACGCAACAAAGTGGTAAAAGATAAGGAATCTAATGTGGGCAGTGGATTCAACAAAGCGGGAAATGTTGAGTAATACTTACTTATAACGCGGGCGGGCAACGCAGTGGAAGCAACAAAGTGAGAAATGTTAAGTGTATGAGAGGTTCTTATGTAGATAATGAATGAAATAGAGAGGGTGACGGGTTTGTGGTGTGTGGTGGGGTGGGGGTTGGAATGTAACTTACAAATACTAACCGTATGGCGCCAAACTATAACACGCGCCTAAACTCGACACAAAAACCTTGAAAACACAGAATCACAACTGCAATACTATATAAGTAAGGAACGAAGGAAGGAAAGTAAAGTAAACAAGTAAACAAGTAAGCAAGTAAGTTAGTAAGAATTAAGTAAGTCAGCAAGGAAGTAAGACTTTAAGGTACGAAGTAACTACACAAGATGGCGAAGGAGGTCATTATTTGTCCCGCTGAGTTGGCTGCGCAACCCTCTCAGTTTGGTTTCCAATGCACGTGGGAGAATCCTTTGTCTGTTTCAGTTTCTGTTGACAATACCCTTTCGAAGGACGCACCGTTTGTTGTCTCTCGCTACCAAAATATTAGCGGATGTAATCTTGAAATGAAAGTGGGCTCTTCATCGTTTCGTTCAGCGTACTTTCGGTTTCACACAATATTCATGAGACTGCAATCAGAAATGGCGCAATCGACGTTAACAAATGATGAAAATGCCAGTAAAAAGAGTACATTGACCGATTTACAAAGGCAGAAGATATGCATTCGCAATAATCAAGACTACTACAAAACTCTTCAGGAGATTAGAGAGGAATTAGCAGATAAAGTGGAGAGTGATAGGGGACAAAATTTGGTTGATAATGATTCCTTGATGCGTGTCAGGCGTATGTTGATGATTTGGCATTTATGTCACGTACTGTTCGTTGCATCACCCATCGGTTGTGCGGGACAGTTTTACCTACGGGACTGGGCAAAGGTTAGTGTTTATTACCTGCCTAGTATCCATATCATAAATTGTATGATCGATTGTTTCCTCTTCAACTGTGTTACAGGTATCTCTCGTTCCTATTAGAACGTAAAACATCTACTTACACTGAGAGAATGTCTTCAGATTTGGCTAGTAGACTCGTTTACTTAAACAAAGACTTGGGTACACTACTATTTTTGCATATCCAGGTAAATATCGATGTTCCTCGCGTGAGTCCTAATTGGAGAAACCTATGGGACGTCATTGCACGACTTCTAGTTATCGGCGATATTAAACGAGCAATATCGGAACTTGAGAGTGCAATGAGAAACGCCGACCATGAAACAGTCATCACCGCCTCTGCCCTGGTTCCGCATTTAAAAGACTTTCCTTTGTTACAGGAGAATACGTCCGTCTCTACGATGAGGAAATGGGCTGCTTGGTCAGAGAAAATCAAAACAGCACGTAATCGACTTGTTGGTGAAAAGGGTGTTCCAGAACAGATATTTTTAGTGCTTTGCGGTAATACAGACGCAATTGCTCGGGCTTCCAAAACATGGTATGAATATGGCATCGGTTCGCTTATGTATATAACACCAGATATTACTGTTGAAAATTTGAGCCTGTGCATTAGTGATTGGATGAGTATGAAGCCGTCGTCGCATGTGGCAACCAGTAGTATGTTTGATGATTCTACCGTAGAGGATGAGAGTCGAGACGAATTTCAAGAAGTGCTAATAGCAGTGTTTGAGAAAAACACTGGTAATCTTCTCGATGGGTGGGTGTCACTGTTCAAGTCCAATTTCTACACTGCTCACTTTGCTGATATGCTTTATCATGTTAATGCGTACGGCTTGGGCACCCCGCTGGGGAATGGTGCAAGCTTAAGAGAATGGTTTTTGCTCCAGTACGCGGATGAACTCGTCAATCAGATGACAGACGATGGAAGTCTATATCTTGTGTCTATTGCATGCAACTACTACTCTCAGTGCCAAGTGTACGGCCTAAGTAAGATGAGTATGGCTTTACAACGATCTCCTGTAACTAGCGAAGCTATGGGCAGCCGTATTGTAGGTTTGTGTAGAAAGTATGGACTGATTGATACGGAACGGTACATTTGTAGTGTCATTGGTGCTTGGCACATGCGGAAGCGTATGTTTGGCGCTGCGGTAAGTTGGTATCAGCAAGGAGGGCATACTCGATTGGCCAGACGAGCGGCAATTCGCTTTCTGCAATCGGATGAATGTGAAGCACAGGATTTTGCCTCACAAGCCGTGGTAAGTTTATACGGGTAGCAAACGTTTTTTGTTACATCTGCACATAATTAGTATACGCCTCCGTAGATAATGAAGACGCACAGTGATTTTACATTTGTTTACTTGGTATTCCATTGGGTACATGTCTTGGCCCATAAGTTTTGTACTATATTTGCCCTGCTCGCCACTAATGTTTAATACGTTGCACTCCTGAAATACCTGGTCGCCGTAGTTGTCACGTATGGAAACATTTAGGGAAATTGCTTGTGAGTTTGCGATAATCTACCGGAAGCAGGACGGACAAATTGAAAGTAGTGCATCTTCCACTGTCGACAAATTGATTACAGAATCAAAGTTGGGTGAGTATTGCGATCATGATATGACAATTCAAGAAGCACTTATCAGCACATGTTTGGTTTCTTATTAATTTGTTCGCCATTTGCATTTCATTTCAGAAATGCCTGATTTGTGGGCGCTCAGATTGTTCTTCAACACGCTAAAGGAATACGTAGATTATTCTGATTTGTCGTCTTTGAATCGAGAGGATATACATCTATTTATGAGGTATGGGTAATCAGGGCAAACTAAATTTGTTTCTCATTCTACAATGATCGTGTAACAATGTTTGATCGCGCTTTTTATGCAGATGCTACGAAGATGTCCGCCTGCGGCACACTTATGGAACATCAATGGTTGAGATTTCTACGGATAAGACACGTGAGGGCAAGCTACGACAATATTTTACGAAGCGCCTTGCTGGGCTGCTTGTAGAGCAAAAGTAAAATGTATTCTTATACCAACTCTAGTTACTACTAAAACCAATACTACTTGCTCGTATATCTCTTAACTTCATTTATGGTATATTATAGTTTTGAGGATGTCCTGTACGCGAAATTTTAGCACGGACGAAATTCCAGCCAATGTGACATCTCACTCAGTACGAACAATTACAATGGAAAATATGACCTTCAAGTTTACATTTCTAGAATAAGTACTACCGAAACTTTCCCAAAAGATTTTGGCAGGAACAAAGTAGAAACTGTACGTTTCCTTAGTTCCACTACCACTTCCTCGCTATTCACCAAGAGGTTGCCGTTTTTCACGAGAGTTTGCCGTCTGGTGTAGCATGATTGAGTGAGTATAGGTTGCGTTATAATCGTTCTAGTGCCCATTCATAACTGTATTATATGAACAGCTACAGAACAGTCGCAATTATCAGTCAATCTATTTACTAATATAATGTATAGGTTTCACTCATCGTTCCACTTGGTATTTCCAGCTACGACTACAGCTAGGAACTCTGTGTATCAAAACCTATTCCAATCTTTGTTTGGAAGCCAATTTCGCACTGTATGTGCTCGTCGTTTCGACATGATCCTTCAAGTTCTGTGTCTGTAGGAATGTTCCAAGTTCTCACCTGGTATGGCAGCACGCCACCGTCCACATAATAAATAGGTTGACGAATTTGATTACAGAGCATGAGATACGTATACTTGAGTACTAAGTAACACGAAAATTGATCACCTGCACAAATACTTCTGTACAAACCTCACAGTTTCCCATCCTAGGAGCTCCAAGCTGGTGGAGTAAAAAATTACCATGGGAGAACACGACAATGGTTTTTTCTTTCCTGCCTTTTAGCCATTGCGTGAAAGATTTTGCACGCCCTCGGACTTCTTCCACCGTCTCTTGATTATCAGAGTGCCAGCATTGCCACCAGTTTGGCTCCAAGTCTTGAAAGTCTACGCAAGGAAACCTCTGCTCGTGAAGTTGACCAGACATTTTGAATTCCAATCGAACAACTTGAACGACTCAATTAATGTACTGTATAACGAATTTTTGTAATCGCAATACACAAATTATTATGGGAAATAAAGATCCGGTTTCTTTACCTGTTTCAAAGTGTCTGGGCCACTACCACAGTCACACGCACGGTTGCTGCGCTCTCTTATTCTGGAGCAGACCTTGACAGTGCAGGTCCCAAGTTGAATCTCCGGTAAAACATGGATCGCAGTTTGGAGAGCTCTAGTCAGAGGTGATATGACGACCAAATCAATCGTCCTCCCGGTTTGGGACTTCATTTTTTCAAAGTGCTCTCGCAGTTGGACCACTTGATCGAGGCCTACAACATCATTTGAGTTTTATGTGACTTTAGAAGGAGAAAGCATCAATTTTGGTTTCAAAGAGTAGCCGGCAGATAAACACTCTGCGGTTTCGATACAAGCAAGAACAGGAGAACTAAGCGGGGGATCGGAAAAGGGAAGATGAAAAATAAAACGACGGTGCTGTGCAAGTAGAAAGAAGATCATTTGTACCCATGGAGCTTAGATCAGGATCAGAGATCACAACAGGAGGGAGCGAGTATTTCGATGCCATTGCGGACTCATATTGCGATTGACTTTGAGCATGCCGAACAAACCATACTTGCCCCTTCTGCAAATCGTGTCCCTTCACACTCATAATCACAACTACACCACAATCCTGATAAAAGGCCGTTATACATGGTTGTGTGCAGGTGTTTAAACATAAGTTTGTGGGCGGTGCTATTTTATTTCATAACACAACTTTTTTTCTCCAACACTGTTAACGATGGACAACAGCACAGGGGAATTGTAAGCTTTTGTGCTTCACTACGTTTGTGATGTTGAAGCTCATGTTCATTGATCCGATAACTACCATTAAGCATGCAACAAAATCCGGTTATAAAACACTAACCACACGTTTATTTATTGCCACGTAGTGACAATAACTTGGATTGGCTACGAGGGATTGACCTCCATATCGAGAGCATGCCTTTGCTGTATCCTCAAATAAATGGTAATGAGTTGATGACAGTGGATCCTTTCCAGACGGCACCAGCGTTTCCTTGGCTGGGAAGCACTGAACAACCTGTAAGTGAATATATTTCATTAATTTTTATGATGAAACCTAAACAAGACAGAATGTACAACAAATTTCTTTGCCGGATGGCTCTATTCTACATGTGCTTAGAAAAAACAGATACGCAATGAGTTAGATCACAGCATGTGTACTCCCACAGTAATAACTGGACCTCATTTCCAAGACTTGCAAGGGCGAGAGTGTACGCAGCCTAGTCATGTTGTTCGCGCTAGCGGTCCTTTTAATATTGCATGTACTGCTTGGAACACTATACTCTTCTGTTCGACACGTGATAAGCGGTTACAGCGCCAAAGTATTCGCTTAGTTACATGCCTATTATATGCAAATGCAGTACTCGATTGAAAAACTTCGGTGGTCAATTGTCCATTCAAAGTGTTTAGACACCAACCCATTGTCTACGCACTATTTGCTTCTCGATAGGATAACGATAGCATCAGTCCGTCCTTGGGAACTGGCATGAACACGTCGTCGGGTCTCCATACAGCAGAAAAATCAATACCTGTAACGTCTTCTGAAAATCAATCAAGCGCCACTGGTCCAAACGCAGTCAAGGTAGGCACGAATCAACCTATTCAACCTGGCCGTCTTATGTCGGCGATTGATCCATTCATGGCGAACACTACAGCCCAGGTTAATGGACTCCTACCTTCAATGGGAGTGCACAACATGCCTCTTGCACTTTTGACGGCAGCTGCTATGAAGCATAATAATGGAGTAGATACAAGGAATGGTGGCTCTAATGTTCAAGGTTCGGTAATCTGAGATCATTTTGTTGCATGTCATCGTCTGTCTTGTTGTCATATTTTCCTGTTTTATCAGCAGTAACTTTATTATTCTTAATGAGAAGTGCGAAATGGGAAATTTACGAATGTCATACGACAAAAATATTCATAATAAGAACAGCTCGTCATTTGTTACAGTTCAATGGTGGTTCTTCTCTTCTAATGTTTTACATCTTCACTGTAATTTCGGTCTGTTGTCGTATACAGGTAGGAATATGAAACTACCTCTACCGTCACGAGAGATGTCTGTGGCCATCATTTCAGCACAGAAAGCACAACAAGAGCCTGTTGATCCTGAACAAGGTATGTTGAACTTCGTCGTGTCTACCTACACCATCGCGAAATTTCCAACTTACGATGTGTAAAAATTATGTGCTGGCATCTTGTGCGAACGTTTGCTGTAACAGCACCAGTACAAACGTGATTTTTTTTAGTCCTTCAAGTCGGAGTGCATCGTCGTGTGATCAATTGCATTTTGAAGAATATAGACCCATATTAATGTTCTTGTTGTGCAGCAAAAAAGGATAGGAATTCTGCTGCTACAGCTCGGTTTCGCCGGAAAAGACGAGAAGAACTCTTGGTATGTTCTCAGAGTTGGTAAATAGAAGTAGATACAGCGTAATATGAAAGTGATAAAATTGGCCTTAGCACTGAAGGGTTACTGTCTGTATATTGTTGCAGTGAATATTTTAGAGATTGTGACTAGCCAATTTGTCGTGTAGAAATTTGTTGCTAATCTCTTTTCTTTCTTGTCGTATGTCACTAGGATATGGAGCAGAAGGCAACCGAAGTTGCTCAGAGAGAGGCTGACTTGCTAACTAAACTAAGCGCCTTGACAGAAGAAAAGTATCATCTCTTAGGAGAATGGGATGCCCTAATCGCAAGCGGTGAATAAGAACTTGAGAAATTCTTCGCGACTAAGGTGTTCCCTGTCATACGTTGCGAGTTTTTCCATAGAAATTTAGATTGCCATGCCATCACTATACTGTCTAAAACACGTCCAAATTCTCTAACCAAGTAGCGTCAGAGACAGGGCGATTAGGAGCACCACGTTGACATTTCGTTCGACTTATTTCATTCTGAAGTGGGCTTACGATCCATAAATCCGTTTTATTTGACGGATATCTTCACGGCAGTGACAGTATAGCAAACGTCTTGGCTATATACGAGGCTAAAATAACCCCCTGTAATTGTAAGGTGTGACTTGTCTATGGGCACGGATTCTTGACCATGTTCCTTCTTACTGAGATCCCTTGGTACTCTTCGTGCCAACGTTCCTAGATTTTACGAAGTACTTCCAAGACCCAAGAAATTGTGATAGTTCCGAATTTTACCTGTCACTATCAAAGTAGGATATCGTCAGAGCTCTTCATCATGGTTTTGTCATAACATCTTTCTAGAATACTATCGGTGCGCAGTACAATCACCACTTCTTAATGTGAGGACAAACAGCTACCCTGCCCTGTTATTGTGCTCCATGGACTTATCGAACAGACAGCACATTGTGGTCACTGCAACTTTGACACAAAACGTGAGAACAATCAGCTACGCTGCCCCGTTGTTGCCCTCATTGTCATATCGAACAGACTGCAAGATGTGGATGCTAACTAAGTTCCAAGGTCGAAAGACTATAATCACTTTCGACTCATTCTTCGGTGGCAGGTCTGTTTCGTGTAGATCAATAACGCACTGCCATGGTCAAGGACTGTTGACATTCCCCTAAGAGTCGGTATATTGTATTCTGCCAATTTTGAATCAGTTAAAAAAATACCTGGCAAAATCTTTTGTTAAGTGCAAACATGTGAACCTTGCGCGAGAAGCGGCCAGTTAGTGAGTACCTTCTGAATATTGATTTGTTCTAATTTATCGCATTGTATGAACATATCTGGTGTCATAAGAATCTAATATTTAGAAATAGTTTGTAAATTTGGCTGTCAACAAAACCCTTAAATATGTACCAAACAAACAAGGAATGCAAATACCCGAGTTAATACCAAAACGTCCTGAAGTGTATTTCATGTACTGGATTAATTTTTATTGGGAACCATTGCCTCATTGCCAATCGATAACATACATGTTTGTACCATCTTACCAAGACTTACGAGAACAAAGGTTTCTTCACGTAATGTTGCGTGTCAGCAGAAATTATATTGCCTTTTTTAAAACTAAAAACTCGGAATGCAATCTCGTAATTAGTTAGCACGTACTTGACCATCTTGGCCCTCTAGAAGCATACAGATAATTTTAAATCCTTTCCCGATAGATAATGCACTAGCGTGCAGGTGTTCATAGCACCTGAACTACGCTTGACTAAATTTTATTGTTTGTTATTATATATGGTTAACACAAAAGCTTACTACTTGCGTTCGACGCTTGCTTCGATCAAATTATGGCGAACACTGTCGGCTGATTTTAAACAAACGAATGAGGGGGTCACCTATGCGCTGGCAACTTGAAATTGGGGATACTATAGGACGAAAAGGAAGAAAACAAAGAAAACATTTTTAAAGATTCAGAACGTGCAGCACCTATAATGACGGAACACACAATCGAAAATATGGACAAACCTTCAAAAAAAAATGCTACTACCGGCCTGCCGATTTGAAATAAAAAAAAGGTTTACATACCTCGTACAGTCTCTTGGAGATGGCCTCATACGTCATAAAAGTAATTGCCTGCCCGGGGACGATTCTCATTAGACGAGGAGAGAGACCTTTATAGAACGCACGGATTCCTTCTTCCTTCATCATTGTGCTAACAGCTCCGGTAACTCCGTCGTACTTGGGTTTCTGGCCTTCAACAATCTTTTGCTTTTGGAGTCGTGTCTTGACTACATCGAGAGGAGAGTTACAGAGGGGTCCCATGGCTCCACTCAATCCTCCGATCATAAGATGTTGCCATGGCTATAAGCGAACGATTTATAATGAGATTTATTGAAGTATGGCTACTTGTTCACGATAAGTATATCAACATAGTAACATATCTTATGAAAGAGATACATACAGCAAAACATAAAAAATCGATACTGTATGGTCGATCTTTCGTAAAACAAGTACCTGCAACTCCTCAACTTGCTGAAACTTGATCAAAGCTTTCTTAATTTCCTGGTAGGCAGTGAAGTTCACAGCCTGGTTTGACGCCTGTCTTAACACAGTTGGGATTACACCCTTGTAAAGCGCTTGGGGACCTTCCTCCTTCACAATGCAGAATGCAGCGTGCCACATACCCTTATACTTTCTTCTACTCCAGTCAGCGGGGTCAGTCATAGAACTAGTCTGGGCTTGAAGTCTAAAAATTGAAAATATGTATGTTAGAACAGCACAACATCACGTACTCTTAATTGCACTCGATGTAAAGAAGCCAAAGAATCACCTAATTTTGATGACCTCTACGGGGGTTACAACCATGACAGCCTCTGTTACACCAGCACAAAGCCCGGCAAGGAAAGTGGCTCCTGTAGAGACCTTACCATTGGAATCTGCCTGGATCTCCTTATAAAACTCGAAGGACGAGAAACGAATTGCCATCTTTGGGATAATTCCAGACACCACTGGTACTAGACCCTACATACAATACAAACATGGTATAATTTAATTATGTAAACTTGAGTACACTACATGGAAGCTGAGAGCAGGTGAATCACACAGGCTATTCTGTTTGTGTGATAAAACAACAAACAGGCACGCGTTTCACGCTCATACACGCAATAACATGGAGTAACAATACACACGTAACCCACCACTTGAGGGTTAAGTACACGCAATCGGAAAAAGAACAAAATGATTTGCTACAAACTAAATGAGTACTGAAGAACAATGATATAGATCCATTCATACTTTGTACAACGAGGTGGCACCTTCCCTGCTTACGATGCGCTTTGCAGTGGCAAACGGACTCATTGATCGCCCTACCGATTGTGAAAGTTGCATTCTAGTTTTGATGGTATCCAAAGGATGACATATTAACGACTCTGTAGCCCCGGCACCACCTCCGGCTACAATGTGCATTAAAAAGGATTTCTTTGGCTGGTCTTTCTTTCCTGACATGGTGTTTTTTTTTTGCTGATCTAGGTGTGACCCAATATATAATAACCTTGTCGTAAGTGTTCTGTCACAAGTGTTCGTTCGTTTATATATATATATACATATGTGAAGATAGAAAGAGTGGGTACGGGTGAAAATGTGTGTGTGTGTGTGTGTGTGTGTGTGTGTGTGTGTGTGTTCGCTCGTCCTGACACTTTCACGGGTTCAATTGTCAAATTAATGAAGTGAGCATTGGAAAAACCTAAGGTAAGCGCTTTTTTTATGTCTTTTTTTATTTGTGGGAGAGGTACCCCCGCAGGTTCGATTGGGTGAGAGGGATGTATGAATGGACGGACGGACGGACGGATGTCCTCATTTTTTTATTACTGTTTTACATTCCCTATCACCACCACCCGTGTGTGTGTATGTATGTATTTGTGTATATGTGTGTTTGTGTGTGTTTTATATATATATACATATATTATCAAACATTGTTTTTTTTCTTCTGTGAAAGCACACGGGTGGTAGTAGTCTTAGTAAGCTCGTAGTAACAAGGAAGGCATAAGGATGGATGGAGGGTATATTATGTATGTATGTATGTATGTATGTGTATGTACGTGTGTGTGTGTGTTGTGTGTATGTGTGTATGATGTGTGGTGTGTGCGATGTGTTGTGTGTTTATGAGCGTTGACATATTCAGAGCGATATGGTTGGTCGCATTTGTCATCAGTTTTATCGCGTGCGTGTTCTTTATTTATATTTATATCGCTAACCACACTTACTAATCCCACCTACCACCACCGCACGTTCATACTTACCCCGAACCCCCTTCCCACCTACTCAACGCGTTTAATAGATAATTGATCGCTTACCATGCATGCTTGGAATGGACTGTCAAAAGAGTTGCTATTTAGGACATACATTCCTTGAGGTCAAGCAAACATTATAAGAGTGTCGAAGATTTGGCAATATGTATGAAGAGTCCAAGAAGTGCCCCGAAAGTACTACTACACGCAACTAACCAGTTGAATGGTTGACTAGTTATCATTTCCACGAGCTGAACGAAGGGCAGGGATAAGTGAAAAAACACAGTGAGCGTTAGGTCAAATATTAAAAAGAACCAACGCAGAAATATTAGACGATTGGGTTTGGTTTTAGAGGAATAAATAATACACCAATAATACCTCAACCACGTCTTCATCATTCATATCTATCATTTCAGACTCTAAAATACCGTCGAGAATATCCTTTAGCAGGTTTATTTCAGATTCTCCGATTGTGTACGCTCTTGCCATAATCTACCGGATGGGAAAAGGGTAAAGGTGAACCAAAGAAACTTACAATGCATCACCAAAACAATAGTTTGACTTGTTAAGATCAGAGCAAAATATAGGCTAGTCAATTATAGTATATATATAGCCGTTGATGATTACTTACAACGGGTGTCAGCTCGCTTGAGAAACTTATCAGATATGGCTTGATGGCTGGTTTGAATTCACGAAGTGAGAAGCCAGCAATTTGTAAATAAATGCCTATTGCGCGTCAATTAAATCAACATTCGAATTGCCATTGGTAAGAAAGATATGACTACAACTATATATGTTTACATTTCATACTACTCCTACGTCCTGGTAGCTTGATGTGAGTAGGATATACAACCATCAGTATGAAAGATATAACTACAACTGTTTACGTTTCAATATACTCCCATGTCTTGGATGTTTGATATTAATAGGATATTAGGACATACAACACTCGCAAAGCGAACTTGAACTGCATACTATGTACTCACCATGGCTTGATCCCAGCAGCAAACTTAGCTTTTTTTCTAGTACCTTTTGAACAGACGGTGAGTTAATTATCCATTCAAATCTGGCATCTATTATCAGCACACATACAGGAAAGTTTGATTATTAGCAATATACAACATAAGGTAGAGAAAATGGCAACAACACTGCCACATCAATGCCTACCGAGGTTGAGATCCTCAAGAGAACTATGAAGCGCGTCTTGAATGTAGGCAGCAACAAAATGTCGATCGAATATGTGGTCAAACACTGCTGCTTTTAGGCGCTCTTTAACGTCCGACCCGTTGCTTGCCACTGTTCCACTATCATGAAAGAAAAACTATTAGAGGAAAGCCCTTCAACTGATGGAATACATTGTGACTATATCGGCATAAACCGATACAAAGTCGCATGTCACACTATGGTACACACCAGTATGCCAGGCAGGGGTTGTTCGTGTAGAGTAGCCGAACAGAGAGCCAGTTTATTAACCCTGCACATAAAGCAAAGAGTCCGCTACATCGAAGCGCGGACAGAAACTTATCTATGCGTGTAAAAAGAGGTGATTCGAACGGTTGATAAAACTTGAACCGATAATTAATTGTCAGGAAGCTAGCCAGTGTATAGCAAACCCTAGAAGCGGCGGACACTCACATGCTATGCGTAACATGCAAAATTGACAAAACATCCTATTTTTTTGCAGGTGAAGTTCGCACATAAATAGAAGATAACTGTAACCCATGTCAGCTTATCATCATAAAAGCCTTGACAACGTCGCAACGCCTTTTGGTTATGTCCCAATAAAGGTCCCTCACATACTCTCAAATTGAATGGACAGCCCGATTCCAACGACAGACGCTACTGCAGATAGAAGTAGAGCCGCCGTGGATGGTGAGTACCGAAAAGGAAATGTACGTCGAACCTAAAGTCATACCAAGAGCAAGTCGAAAATTGATCAGCAATGCCTGCAATTCTAGCCGAAATGATTTTGAGCGAACGAACAAATAAAAACTCGACTATATATCTCCTGTACCCCAACCACGAGCCATAGCATGCACACATGAAAGTCGGACATATTTTCCAGATTAACTACTGAGGAGATCATCTGTACTTGTGTTCAAATGACACACATAAACCATAGAGTTTTTAACTAGGTGAGCTTGAAACAATATGTAAAAACCAAATGAAAGACAACCTGATTCAGATAAGTTGAAAGTAAAGCGGTAAATGAATTTGTTCTTCTACCACGTGTCTGGCGATATAATAAAGATCGTTCAGCACACTCGCCGCCGATTCTGGGCAACAACGGATTATTCAACCCATTGGAGTAGCAAGATTCATCGGTAGCGTAACGGAGTGTGTCGTAGTCTTGAAGCTCTATACCAAGAAGACTGCAAGTGACATACAATACAAGCACAAATGTGACGAAATTGAATTCAGTTCATACAAAAAGAACATCTCAATTGTTGTTGCTTGCGTTGCGTACTTGGTAACATCAATTTTTCAGGACAACATTCGAAGCAAGATCAATAAAATTACGCTGACACAACCTGTATGGACATACCTTTGTAGCTCCTCTTCACTCATTGCGAAACCAACTGCATATAGAATCCTACTGCGCGAGGCATAATGAGATTCACGTTTGCACTGCCAGAACTCCGTTAAGAGGGGTGTTAAGACGTAAGATGGGTGGGGGAGGGAGGTGTGTACGAGCTAAAAAAAATGTTGTGACGTGTAGATTAAATAAACATAATAACTCGAAGTTTTATGCTGGAGATGTATAGATAACTACCGACCGTATATATATATTATAATATAGATATTGGTATATATAGATACACATATTAGAATGGGGCAGCAACCCTCATTGATATATGGAGAGGATGATGTTGACCGATCGGTATGTAATATCCCGTTTTGTTCTGAGAAGTATGTATGTACATCTCTGTTTCTCTTGATAGAATTGAAAAGCTTGATCACCACTAATTGTTTGGACAACATTTCACTCATAATTGACAGAATTTTCCCGGAGAAAAGGCTCCTGAGCTAAGTAGCGTGGGAATTCCTGTATATAGTTCAGCGATTACCTTTCACGATGGACATTGGCAGTTTTTGGATAGTCACCGAAATATTCGTCTACTAAACAAGGTTCGAGTTTCGAAGATTTACCTCGGAAGGTTTTGAGATGGCCAGAATATTTTGAGTCATCCATCGTGATTTCATCTTTGATTTGACACAGCTAAAAATTTATATGACTTCCCCAACACAAAACAGTGGTGATTTCTTTTACCGACATCGTCTTCACCACTTCTTGAACACGACAGTATCTAAAGAAGAATCTCACTCAACGTTGTACCTCTAAGTATTTCACCCCTTTAAACTTGTGAGGCACAGTTTAACAAACATGATCACACTTTTATCGCCGTATGTATACTTTTAGGGTGCAACTTTGTTCGCTTTCTGTTGTAAACCGGGAGATGATCTTAATGCCGCTGAAAAGAATATTGTCGACAGCGTCATCAACATTACTGGCTTTGAGGATGAAGTGAAGGATAATAATGCCCCTCTTGTGGATATTTTCAATCCTGACGAAGGAAGATTGTATACGACTATCATAACCAAGGTTGGTACTACAATCGTCTTAAAAAGAAATTGTTAAATTTAACCCCGACCTTTGACTGTTAATTGTGTTGTATTGGTTATACGAACACGTGAACATGAGTCTATATGAAAATTTCGTCAGTAGTCTTCGCATCTTCAAGCAGGTGCCCTTCATCATGTGTATATAAGTACAAATTAATACTTGAACGCCGTGATGGGCCGGCACATTCATCACTGTAGATTTTGTTTGCACGTTTAAACAGATTTGGCAGAGTAAGGTACCCTTTTTTTATATTAAAGCTGTGATATGCTCACAAATACTTCAAAGGTACACTACCTACTAAAAGATATTGTACTGGATGACATCACACCGGAAATGTTGGCTGATCGGAACTATCACATGGCCTGCCAACCTGGAAATCCAACTGTATGGGATGAAGTTCCTGACAATACTACGTTTCGAATCACGTATGTTGTATGCATATTAAGTATTGTACACTTGCGTATCTAGACGCATGGAGGGTTCATAAATTGAATTTTGTGTTTAGTTTGAGTCCCGGTTAACGAATGTAGCGTAAATCACTGTGTTCAAAAGTGCTTCAAATAGAGTGGTTTAAATGTTAGACGTGTAGATAGCTTAGTGTATGGTTTTTTTTTACGCTCAACCTTTTGCAAATTGTGAGTGACTTTGTTGCACATGCTTCTACCTAAATCTTTACTTGATTCTGTTTCTGTTTTTAAAAGGAAAAATCTAATTCCGTATGTGTACGATATGACCATACAATTCAAAGTACACGAAGTACACGAATCCTATTACAAGCAGCTTGCAGAGTTAGACTGCACCCCGGTTCATAAGGCAGTTATTCTCGAGCGCACAAAACGACACAAGAATATTGTGGATGCCACGAGGAAAGTAAAGTCAGTTCTCATATACAACAGCGTGCCAGACGGAGTGCACTGTATGAACATTACAGTTGTAAGTAACGTGTTGATTGTATGGCGGATGAAAATATATGAAATGATTTAAGATGGTGTGTTATATATGCTCTCTTACGTACTGAGCTTATTTTCAATGAGAACAACTGGTTTCGTTTCGTTGTACATTGGCACAGGTGCTCAATACGTCGTTACCTAATTTTATTGCTCCATTCATCGATGGTCTCGGTAGTTTTGGAAGTACGGAGGCTGCACAGACTGCCCAACTGACTCGCGAATACCTTCGACACAAAAGGTGTGGTGCTTTTCTATGTGTTTAAATGTCTTGCTGTTGTTGTTTAGAGAGCGTCTATTTTTATATTATTGAGGTAGAACTACACCAGCTATCAATGTAGTGTTTAATAGACGAACTGTTTTGAATGGACAAGTATTTATGTGTTCATTGTGAAACTCCTATAATTTAAGTCAACTTATCAGAATGAATCATATTTACGGCCATGGGCAATCACTGAAAGTGTACAGAATGCATACAACCAGAACGAGGTGTCGTCTGAAGCGGAAAGTACAAATAAGTGGTCACCAACTGCTGGGTCATCGAGTGGTGACGATTTTGCGGATGCTGAGGAAACATTATCAGATAGCGAGTGCGGTTCATTCCTTGACAATGAAATGAAAGATTTCACAACCAAACTAGAGAAAACTTGTATATAAGGCTACAGTATATATAGGCATATATTATTGCACGCACCCGCTATTGCCAATGCATATGTCCATTTGACTGCCTGGTGGGAAGGTTGTGAAAACATCCTTCAATCAAATATGCGTAGTGTGGGAATATGTGGATGATAACAATCGATTCATCTGCGATTTCTGTCATCCTGTGTTAGATCTATTATTGAAAAGCTATTGTTGCAAGATCGAGTTAAACGAACCCGAGGTTGACAGTACTGGTTTCCTGGACTTGCTTTGACAAATTATCCACCGTGTTTATTCCAATAAGTACACAAATGTTTGAGTACTTTTCGTACAGTATGTCGGCTCAAAATGTTATCAAGTCTATATTACCGCGGACAATAAATATCTTAATTTTTGCTATTATTTTCTATGTAATCGTTCTTAATTTGATCACACAGTTTTAGCCTTTTCTTTGTTCATGATGTTGATAACGCTCACTTATTTCTGTTGTAGTCAGTACGTCAAGTACTAATTAATCTATTGAATGTCCGAAGGGATCAAATATAAGCAGAACGAGCTATCTGCGGGTATTCGTTCTTCTATATACAATTCCAGTTACAACGTTGCCGCTACGATCAACAAGACTATGGAGTACCTGCAAAAACCGTGAATCCGTGTTAGATGATGTCAATTATAGTCCTTATATAGTCACATTCAATATGTTCATCCACAGGAAGTGATAAGTAGAAGAGATCAGGTGATACCTGTGCCTCAACGAGAACTAAACTAGTTTGGAACACTATAAAGTAAACTATATTAGGGACGAACCTGTTATACCAGAAGTTTCTAGAATCCACAAGTAACGAAACACCTGTAGTGCAAATTTCAATCCCACGGAAAATAAACTAAAAATGAGTAATAAAAACACCATGGAGATACCAATCACAATATTAACACAAAAAGATCAAGGATATTCGTTACAATATCACCAAAAAGACGGAAGCCCATTCTCTATAAATCGATTTTACACACACTACTACATGTACGGCATACCTACAGCAAGGCACACTAGAACCGCTTTTGAGTGCCTGGAAAAACGAATGACAGAATCTACATTAGATAGTAGAAGAATACTTCAAAGGCAAGCGTATTCAACATGATTTTCACCTAGAAGATTTTCGTTATATGTCTGTTGTGTAATTACGTACCGTGAAAAACGTCGATTCGAGTACTGTTGATACCATACACTCCACATGGCGACGATGGATGGTATAAAATCTATTACCAAGCATATACTCTCATGGTAGGTCTGCTTGTATGCATCAATTGGAAGAAGAGAACAGACAGCGTACGTCGTTTGTGGGATGGAAATGTGAACTGTTGCTGAAGTATGTATGGCATTCCAACACAATAGACACGTATGCATCGTTGTATATTGGTGGCTTAATATGCTGTGCTATCCAAGAAAGCTTTTAAATCTTTTTATCTCTAGAATAGGTGAAGATATACTAGCAAGCAGCTTCACATGACTTACTCGAGGGTAGGCATAAGGCAGAGGCCAGTTTAAAGTACACACAAGAATTTCCGGTACGTACAGCACGCCAAGCAAGATGTACAGGGTTATATAGCTTGTTAGGTTCCAATAGCGCTATGGTATGTTATGCATCCACCGCAGCCAAAGCCAGATACATTCGAACGATAGTAAGACAACATTCGTAAATAAACGTTTTCTTAATTCACACTTAGGGACAAAAAAGACAGAGTATGAAACAACTTGAAACGTGGAGACGCAACTGGAGTGCACACTTACCTTCTGTTCGCGAGGTGAACTTTTAAGTAGGGTCTGTACTGCGTCGCAGGTATGTCCAATTGGTACAGTTCTGTGTATTGACTGTATTAAACATACGACAATCGTTCCTAGGACTCCTATCCCAGGACATAGCGTTAGCATAGAGACACAACCAGAGAGTAGCAATACAATGAAGACTGGTTTGTTAGGGTTGTAGCGGATTTCCGTTGGGAACGATGATTGACAGGATGAGTCCAAGTTAGGGGTACAGGGAACATCAGCGCCCCTATCTTTTTTCACACTACATATTTTTCTCACTAAATCACTAGTGGTCCCATATCCTCGAGCAACTAACGACCCGACGATCCCGCATATACTGAAGAATGTGACTACTATTCCATATAATGTATAGGCTAATCCAAATGCGCAGACACAAACAAACATATCGTCAAGTAGAGTGGCTGCTTTATCAACACTGAAGAAACTCCACCAACACAAAAGAACCATGCTATGCAATACCCTTCCTTTGACAATCATACAGCGCAACGCCATTACAAAACTCCTGTAGGTACATACAGAGCAAAAATGATTACGCAAACGTTTTAACTGGAAGAGCGGATAGCGCTAGTCAATGAAGGTTAAAATCTTGTGTACTTGTGGACATGAGTATGCGAGGTGATACACAGTAAAAATTAACATGAAATTTCGGGTTGTCGAAGGAAACATCGGCAGTCAAACTTACAAGTTCATAAAATCATCGCTTATCTGAATTCCAATTACAACTGCAAGAACCGAGAACGCTCTTACAATCACCATGATTGCATAATGCCGAACAAACTCACTTGTGGCAGCAGAGAAACTAAAGGAATGGGATATTGTCAATTCGCAATTGGCAGCAACTTCCTCATATTCGGAAACGTTGGGTATAACCATCCATAGGTTGATGGGGGAAAACATCTCATTGGGCCAATACATCGTACCATCAGGCTTTCTTAATCCCTCACATGGTCTAAGAACGTGGTTGGCCAGCACCATGGTGTTGCGCGTCGCTACGTTGAAGTGAGCAGAATGTGCAGACATACCTTGATTGACCATGCTTGCAAAGTATCCATTGAATGGGACATCGCACGCTATATGCAAAATGAGAGATCCATGTATGGAAACGATCAAAGATTTTTCAATTACCAAACCAAAATCGTAGACATTAAAACTATTTGCTACCATGTATTTGATGTGCACCATGTGTGGTGTCTAGTTCACTAACATCGTGAAGGACATCCACGCATGAAATATATTGACAAACATGAGGAAATTCTCACCTACTTCACGTACCAGCCTGAGTTTTTTTGTTGACTAACCGAATAGTGGCACTCGAAGTCGAAAGACAGCTTTGAAACAATACGGACATTCGCAGGTGTTGGTATGGCAATGGAATGCCAACCCGTTCAATCCGGTTTAAGGATGTACTCTCATTTTGAAGTAGCTCGTTAAGAGTGCAACCTACTGCTACAAACCCGCCCAAGCGCTTTGGGATTGTTTTTTCGACATGTGAATTCAATGTGATTTTGAAGCGAATTGGAGATGTATCGCTTGGAAATGGAACAGTGACCAAAGACTGGGAAGTGTTATAACTGCATTTTTTTGTAAAATAAAGCGTGGTGACAGGCCGGTTGTGATTTCTGGGGTGAGGAGTAGGCTTCACATTAGCACCTACGAATGTGTCTCGCCAGTACGGTAGAAACTGCCGATGGAGGCCTACAACCACATCATACTTATCCGTTTTGATAACACCACAGCCCAGGTGTGAGCAAAGAGCGCAGTTGTTCGCGACACACATCTCCACAAAAGAGATGGATTCGGTTGTGATCATAACATGCGTTTTCATTTCAGGGACATTGCTACGTTCTCCTGCAAGCACAGCCCATTCACTTTCGATCACTTCACGCTGACCAGACACCAGTGTTTGCATATAAGGTACATGGGTATATTTCAAAACGTTACCAGTGGTGTTCAGTGATCGTTGGTTAGCCTCTATAGCATCTCTCACAAAATCGCAGTTTTCTTCCTAAATATTTCGTTGTAAAGCATAGTTCGTGATGTGTCCACAAAACTCCTTCAGTTATATAATAGAAATAAAACTATGCCCTGATATGCGGGTAAAGAAATCCAATTTAGCTGGTTATTCATAACGGTTGCAAACTAAACCAAAAACAAATGAATCCAATCACATTGAAAACACAACCCCACCTTATTGTGCAATGGCGATACCAAAACCTCTCTAAACTGATTTGCTCTTAGCACGGCATGCTCGTAAGTTCGCCCAATATGGTCGATATAGGCGTTGCCTTCAACACTACCAACAGAGTGGATAGCTTTGAGTATTGCCATAACTACCTGCTTGCACCAGACGGCAGCTAAGTGATCGCATGATAGCATCGCACCAGGGATTAGGTTGGTAGATGTGTGTACGATATGTGGAGCACTAAGGACTGCAAAACATAAGGATATTAGGTTAGTTGATACGAGGTTGAACGACGCTATGGTTGAACACATAAATATTCGTATTCGGACAAACTATTGTGAAGTAAAATGACAATCATTTTTGAAACTTGGTATGTATAGTTTGACGGTAACCAGCATCACGCGTCCGCAACATCGCACAAACAAGAATGTTTCAACTGCATTACAAAAAAATACATCACTCTTCGTGGTGCCCTGTAAACCTTTCTGTACACCCTTGGGTGAGAATGACGATATTACAATATGAAAACAATCGTATCTGTAAACGTTTGTGCTGTTTGTCTCACTGCGTATGCTTTAAACAGGAAATATTCAGGTACCACCTGTCTTCAGCACGACCAGTGCGTATGTATTGCTGGTGGTACTATACATACGTTAGGTGGTTAGAATAATCATACCATAACAATTTTTAGAATAGGCAGGACTACGATTGACAGCATGTAGCAGAACATACCCAAACTACTTAGATCAGACCGGACTTGAGCATCACGAATTCCCGTCTCTATAGAAACCAGTGTCACGTTGTTTGATGCCGACTTTTGTACTGTAATTAGCAATAGAATTTAAAAATCTTCCAATTAGCATAAAAACTGGTCCGGTAGTGTCATCGTGATCCTCGATTCGCGTTATCATCTGATCCACATTTTCAGTTGTACTGGAAAGATATCTATGTTTAGGAAGAATATGTATCAAAAGCTGTAGTGATGCCTCGTAGTTTGTTCATACCTGCTGCATTTGTCATTCGGTAAAATGAGCTGAAATGGGAATCTAACCCTAGAACAGGCCTGTGTGGTGTCGCAATCGTAAAAATGGATTCTATACTCCCCGCCGGTAATACCTGCACCGGGATACACTTGTGAATAGACTATATATGAATACTCATGAGGATCGACGCAATCGTGTATAATAGCGGAAACCATTGTCTCACTAAAAGAGCATAACAAATATGGTAGAATAAATAACCTTTGACGTGAGCAAAGAGATAGCAACCAGTCCACCCATGGAATGTCCGATTACCGAGACCGCAACGGCAGTGTGCGGTTTCTTGTCTCCAGATTTCTCGTTTGGTTTATCGCACAGCGACTGTATTTTCTTCATGCACTGCAAAGCAAAGTCGGATTGAACTGATAGCAAACCACCATACAAAGCCGACAATTCTTCGTTGAAATCAACTGAAAAGGAATGGGACGAAGACATGATAACAATCATTCATATTTTTCTCCTAACGGTACTCGTGCATAAAGACCTCCCGAAGGGATATTACAATATTCCCGTAGCAAACTTCTCTCACATGCTCTACTAATCACAAATAAATAAAGACTATATACTTGTGAAGAAATCAAGATCTCGTCTTTTCAATTCCCCGTTCTGATATCCGGTTCTTTCCATATCTACAGATATACTGGCAATTGACCTGACTTGCTGATAGCTCCCCGAGTTTCCGGGGATGAATAAGATTGGATGACCTTTGCACTAAACGTGAATTAATCAAACGCATTTTTATGGCATCAACACTACTGAGAGAGTAAATCGTGCCCTTGTGATAGTTTGAAGGAATAAATTCACACTAATTGAGTACAAGTATTCTGTGAGTAGCTTAGCTAGCAGACACTCATTCATTAAGTCCATGTATAAATCACGTACCAAATTGTTCTTTTTCCTTCCTTCGTTATACTTTAAAAGACGATATTTGCGGTTCCTTTGCTTTGAATCGACATCAACTGGGATTGGCGTGTACTGCGGTTTGCAAGAACGAAAACTGTTTAATAAACGAAAGTTTGAGGAACACCTACCTATTCAAGGATTAAAGGTTCCGCCCCGGAGTTTCTATGCAGACAGTACATGAACAGATATTGGCATAAGATGTAATCAGAACGTCATGTTGAGCATACCATATAATATCAGACGTTAAGTACTGAACGAACTGATTGTGTCAAAGCTACATAACCTATATACAAGCACTTGCACGTTGGTTGATGATTCTGTTACAGATAAGACAGATCGGCCAGCATATGTCAAATCAATAAATATTTATTGTTTTGTAGTATAAACAGGCTCTATAAGTCTTAAAAACTGATATTCAGCTTGCTTGATGCCTCAGACTCAAATAAAACTAAACCGCATCTACACAAGACAGACGCAAGGATCAATATATATATATATATATATATATATATATATATACATATATAACTTCATATATAAATTATATCAGAAGACTTGCATGACGCGTTTTTTATGCATACCACAACTGGTTCGTACATGTACGTCATCAGACAATAATTTGGATCGCTGTTGTTCGCCATGAGAAAGTACAACCCCACTGAGAGCACAATGGTGGAGCACAATGAAGACACCCCGATTACTTTCGCCATGGAGCAGACGTTTCGTAGAGGAAACTTCATGATTGATGACATTAAAAAAAAATGACATGGAGGACAGAGGCGGGGTAGCCGTTGTATTGTTACCAGTGAAACGCAGGTAACAAGCAGAACAGTGGCTTCGTTTTCGAGGTGTGCGCTTTGTTTTGTATGTTTGTAGAGATTTACGCGCGTACTTGAGAGAGTATAAAAAGCCGCGCCAAAACTTGACACTAACCAAAAGTGAAAACCATAATTGTTCGTCATACTTGAAAAGCACAGACAATAACGAAACTGAACACCACAAAATGGTTGAATCGAAAAGGAATAGTGAAGAAATCAGATCACCAAGCAATCGAAAGAGTATAACAAGAGACTCGAGAGCTCACAACGCGGAAGAATCTGGAAGCTTCGCCATCGCCGCCGTGGCATGCCCAGTTTGTTGCAAACATCAACCGCCACCGTTGTTGATGTGCAAGTTCGACGCACACCTATGTTGTCATAATTGTAAAATAGAATCAGACATATCTGGTACCTGCCCATGTCAGCGAGCGCTAGATTAGTTTATTATAGATTGACCGTGTATTCACTGTTTGGGAATTCCGTCACTATGTCAGAGTATACAAATTATGTGGTGCAAAAAGAATAGCTGATAAACGAATGAACCAACGTAGGATAAGAAACCTGAATCCTGAAAGAGTATATCTTACTGGAGTAGTACAAAGTGCTTTGTAGCACATAGATAGTACTTTACTTGGTGGAGTATATTGTCGATCCATGATTATGTGCCCTATTAAAACTGCAGTTTAGAGAAGCTTGTATTGACTACGGATCTCTCGATTGATAGCTAATAAGAATTGTATTAATAAATGGTCATGCTTCTATAGCTGAAAAATTAATGCTAGTGAAAAAGTGTAAGTAGGAAATCGTAGTATGTGCACTGGTTTATACTACATGTACAAACGATTGATTATCCATAAGTTTATAAAATGTACTTCCTGTTTTCCTATCCTTACTTGTCCAAGTTTGAATATTCAATGATCTACATGGGACCTTGAGTTTGTTGGTTTGTGTATAAAACGCTATACTGGACACAACGAAGTCTGCGGAAATTGACAAGTCTATAGTACAGCCTGTTCAACTTACAGGCTGTATGAGAGCACTTGGTTCTCTGGTAGACAAATTCTTGCAATTACAACGAAGAAATTAAAACGGGGGTTTTCTGGATGCTGATACGAGCGAAGAACGAGAGCGAAGAACGAGAGCGAAGAACGAGAGCAATCACATTATTTCGCTGTCACATTATGAATTAAACAAAAAAGAGCAGACGTTTTTGCATTCACAGTACTACGAAAGGAAACGAAAGCAGACAGTTTTTTTCGCATTCACAGTAAGAATTACAATGAAAGAACGAAGGTATCACAAAGTAAAACATGTATTGTAAAGGGTCAACAGTATTACATCAGTGTGGTTGAAGTCCACATGCAGACGTTTCCAACACTGCTAGAAACATAGGGGGGCCTTGGGGCCTATTAAGCGTTAGTATTTTATACTTATATTTTCGTTGCTAAGAACATGCTTTTTATGAACATGCTGTTTAATAGATGGAATGAAACAGACCGCCTTGGTTGGTCCTTATGAAAACCGAGGATACTACTGGTTGAAAGCTACTTCTCGTCACTAAGCCCCAAAAGGGGTCCCAAATCGCAAATTTGTATTTGACAACCTTTCAGAAGCACACAGAATGAACTGAACTAAATGTTTGTCTCGAACATACATACTATCCACTTGGGCCACCCGTCACCCCTCCACCTCCCGCCCCCCCACGAACGCCAAACAGGTAGGTCTGTGCGGTAGAAGGATGGGTCTACGTTGTATGGACAATGAATGGTCTTGATATAGACGGCTCAGAGGATAGTGTGACAACTTGTTCGTGACAGACACTGTTAACCAAGACGTTGGTGTGCCCGTGCATTGACTAACACACCACACACACCTTCAGGTGAACGTATTAATATTAATTATGAAACTGTCTGTATTGGGAATTGCCACTGTCGTGGGGTCTGCTATTGCTGGTAATGTTCTCGTCAAGGTAAATTCTTTCACCACTGCAAGATGTGATTGTGACGTTGGAGAATTCAACTGCAAGATTCCATCCTTCAGTGATCCCCAATGCCAAGGTGGATGCGCACATGGAGGGGCCTGGTGTAATCCAATGCTTTATATCTGCATAGGATCGAAGCCATTTCTTGGATGTCCAGATGTCAACGATGATGTAACTTGTAATTTGTATAATTCGGCAACAGATTCGATGCAAGACGTTTTGACGGCCGATTTTGACTTCTTGGCAAATGTTACCGTTGACGAGAAAATTCCGAACGACATTTTTGTCAAAATAAGCCCCTTCCATGACCATGGAGGTGCACCCGAAGCACTTGGCAAACCAACAATACAGTGCTTTTCGTTCAACGATCTACAAAGCTGGGAGAGTTTTGACACGCCAGCACTGGACACTCTTGTCAAACTTGCGTGTCCCTATGGTTTGTATGGCTCAAAGTGTGACCAAAGGTGCGAAACAACTAACCATAACATGCATTGTAACGCGATTGGAGAGACTCGTTGCAACCCTGGATGGGCTGGTGAGGACTGTTCTGTCGGTTGCCGCAACACAACTAATTACTATTGTGATTCCAGCAATGGAAATCACGTTTGCCGTCAGGGATTTCATGTACCTCCGAATTGTGAGGTTGAGTGCATGGCCAATGGTCAATATACTTGTGATATTAATGGCAACAAGGTGTGCCTAAGCGGTCGATATGGCGAAGACTGTGAGAAGGAGTGCTTCCAGTCAGAAACTACTACATGTGATAGTAAGGGCAATAAGATCTGCAAAGCAAACTATTATAAGTCAGACTGCAGTGTTTACTGCGTTGAAGGGCCTTCGAATACGTGCGACAGAGCAGACGGTACAAAGAACTGTCTGACAGGTTATGAAATGAGAAACAGAATGTGCATGTGTGCACCGGAAAATTTCGGTTGCGTTGAGTCTGATAGTGATTTCCTTCAATCTACTATCGCACAGAACAATGACAATTCGTTGAGTCCGGGGGCTATTGTTGGGTTTGTAATTGCTGCGCTTTTAGTGATTGGTGTGGTAGGTTGCATTATCTTTTACTGCATAAAGAGTAAGAAGAGCTCCAAGAAAAAGCCATCAGTATATTCAGGCCCACCTGTTATGGCTCGGGCTTAAAGAGGGCACGAAGTGAAACTACAAAAAGACTGTCCGAAGAACTACGCAGATATTATTAGATTTGCGAACTTACACATAAGTGAGGCGTGCACTCATACAAATTCTACTACTAATAAACGGTCCTAGAAGCCAGAAAATGTATCACGTTGAGCGTTTTATGTACTATTGTGTTAAACAGGTCATTCTCCCATCCGGTGGTTTGTGTTTATAACCATCTACGTCAATTCTAATATTTCTTAAACAATTAATATTCCAGGTGAGCTCCTTTAAACAGAGTGGAAAAAAACATAACAATACCATCTGAGACGGCAGCTACACGTACTGGTATCCCGTCACAGGTTTCTCGAATTCGACGCAAAGACGTTCGCGTTAGGGGATCGTTATGATATCTGACAAAAAGAAGCCGTTACAATAGAACAGTTAGTGAACTGCGTTGCCGAAATGATATCCCGGGATGCTTTGATGAGACAGGATTTCAACGGCAAATAGACATACATGACAAAAATTTCGCAGATATTAGAACATCAGGGTAAACATTATCGGGAACGCGGATAAAAAAAGTCAGAATCTTGTGATCATTATACCAACTTACAAAATGCACTGCACTACAAAGCTTGGACGACATGGATTTGATCGTTTGAAAGTGCTGGTAGTGTTCCAAACATCTAAGTGCAAGATCACATCATTGTCCGGACACAAGTATCCGCCTGCACCAACATGATCGCGATACTTTTCCTGTTTGCTCAATACTTTCGGTGCAACAGTAGTTGTTGATATGTCGCACGCCTGTTCAGTGGACTTCATCTCTTCTAACGTAGTTTCTAGAACATTCGACTCTAAATTATGCGCTATACAAGTGCTGCGAGCATTTGGAGATGCACGCGTATATCTATCTGTGAGAAGTTCGGTGGGATGTTGACTTCCCTCCACTTTAGCAAGCGGTTCAACTCTGTTTGCTTTGTTCTCCAGTCCAATGATTGCCTCAACATCGCTTCGAGTTTCTGTCAGTTCACGGTTTGGCTCTATATTCATATCATGCTTCCTATTTTTCTAAACCCATACACAGGCAGCAGGTGATAATAATGCACAGTAAGTATAGAAAATGAGCTGTCCTACAACGTCAATGATTACAACATGCAAGTGACTAGTACCTTGTTGCTGCTAAAGTCACTGCTCTCGTTGCGCTTTGTTTTACTAGGTGGTAAATACCACTCGTCGGTTTTATGTCGACGAACGACAAATCCCAAACGCTTCAAGTAGCCGTACGTCTGTTTTCATGAATGTGCCAGCGAATATTAACAGTGAAGTAATTCTATCTAAATCACGAAATACATCAAATGTAATCAAACAAGCCGTAAAAATGAAACAATCGAACGAAACAATCAGTACATCTACCATATAAATCTCAGCTGGCACACTCTTCAGGAGTATCACTCGTGCCTGTTGCACTGAAAGAGGAATCTTCTCACCGGGGCAGAATATCTCAAGCTCTCGTTTCTCAACAAGATACATGGCTTCTTCTCCATTTAACCACTCCACCCCATCTACGGACACGCCCATGGGACCGACAAATGGCCCACACGCTGCTTGTACCTCGGCCATTTGCTTCGCCTCTCGCCATATTGCAACTGAAATATTCTTTAGCGTTCTAGTTCGTTCGAAGCGCGCACGTGACGCCCATTCAGCCGCAAGCATGTGAGGAACCTCATAATCTTCGTTTTCACCATTATGTGCAACTAGTTTCTCCTCTACTTCGTTTGCCTCTTTCCCCTTTGCACTTCGCTTGGGTAGAGCCATCAATTGTTTCTTCAGACGCCTACGTGTAAGAAAGTGAATGCAAATAAGCACGTGCGGAACATACCAATCGATCGTTCAAATCCAGCTTACGCATAACTTGCGAGAAGGATTCCACTGTGGTACAATTGCCGCCTGTAGTGCCCAATAATGTTACATAACTCATGCATACGAGTACATTTAGGAAGAAAACATATACTAGCTAGATCAATGTGTAAATCACCTTGAACTTGACAAAACACCGTATGTTGCAGATCACACACACATGAATGATAGCCTATTTTACAATTACAACGACACAGAGAAGGAAAGGGGAGGCACATGAAAATACTTTGCTTCCAACACAGGCGACGAAATGGCCAGAATGTTCTTCCTTTTCGGATTACGATCTACATTCGTGCCAGCATCGCCAGTTCCCTCAGACGTACTAGCAGTTGCAAATCCCAGGCTTGATTGACCACCTGACATCATTCCGCACGTATGAAAAACTATGGAACCAGGTGGAACTGAAGGTTGTTACAGGACAACACGAACGAATATAGGTATGTATGAAGCCCGTTGTGGCGATGAAAGTAAATTGATTTGAGTGTCATTTGGTACCCGTGGCGTGGCCTAATTTTTCATTTGTGCATGCATATACGTACATATATACATACATACACATCATACATTTACACATATATACATGCAAACATACATACATACATACATACATTCATACATTCATTCATACATACATACATACATGCATACATACACGAAACGCCTCATCACTTCCCAAGTTTAAAATTTCAACACAAGCAGCAAACATGTCAGACAGTTTTGATGGCGTCCTCATGTCTGTTGCACAACAGCATGATGGAATCGATGCTCTTCTCACTACGTTCTTTTCATTCTTGCAGAGAAAAACAGACTTCTTCACAGCGGCGTCGGAGAAAGACATTTTTAATGCTATAAAGAAGGTGGTGAACGAACAAAAGGCAATATCAAACCGCACACAGCAAAAGGAAAAGGCAACCAAACCATCCACGGCCAATTCACACGAACCAAAAGCTGTTTCTGCCCCTAGTGTGTCCCTAGATGAAGGTCCAAAGACTGTGGAATTGAGTGACAAAGAAGAACCTACAGCTGGTGCAAAAGGAACATCGGCGCCACCGTCTACTGTACCAAAGGTGGCTGAACTTACTGAAGATGGTAAGAAGAAGGCGAATTCAGGCAATGGTGGCAGTACGGATAAGTATACTTGGACACAAACCCTTGACGATGTCGAGGTTCGAGTACCCCTCCCAGTTGCGCCTGATACCATGGTGAAGGGCAAAGAAGTGGTTGTATCTATTCAAAAGAAGCATATAAAGGTCGGACTTCGAGGAGAGCCTCTATATATTGATGCGGATCTTGAAGCTGATCTTAAATCGGAAGATTGTTTCTGGACGATCGAGGATAGATCTGTTGTTGTTCTTAACTTGCAAAAGGTGAGTTTTTCTTGCGTTTTGTGCATTACCGTTTTTGGATTATAAGTTATCACGTATATTTGTACAAAAATTAACTACTTTATTGAATTTTTGTTCATACTTTACAGCTCAAAGGCATGGGATGGTGGAGTCGCGTGTGTACGGATGAGGAGGAAATTGATACGAAAACTGTAGAACCGGAGACTTCCAATTTAAATGATTTAGATGGATCTACAAGAGGGATGGTAGAAAAAATGATGTATGATCAAAGACAAAAGGAGATGGGGCTTCCCTCTTCGGATGAACAGAACAAACAAAAAATGATGCAGAACTTTATGGACCAGCATCCGGAGATGGATTTCAGTAGTGCAAAATTTAACTAATGTTTCAGCCGTGGTTGTTGAAGTAGGCAGTGTTAGGGATATACTTTCCCAGCATGTACGTTGGACTGGCCATGTGGATCATACTAATTTGGTTTTGCATGAATGCAAACGTCCAATCATCTTGGTTGGCTCCAGTCAAACCTGTACATAACACAGGATTATTTATTTTGTTTTGCCAGCAGGTGCGGTTTGTCAGCCTTCTTCTGGTAAGAATGGTGATAAGCGCTAGCTTGCAGATCATATTATACATCTTTGCTATTTCCTGGTGGTTTATTTGCATTGCGCGCCAATAATTTACCAAGAGTGCAATAAAGACTATAAATACAAAACATTAGTTTTCCTAAGTATTGTAGACGGTAATACGCAAATTCACGCGAGAACACAGCTCTTTGAACTTCCTTTCCCTATATCTTCAAGCCGCCCACATACCTGAGTGAATATTTAAGCCAACGAAAGAGAATAAATACGTGAGCATCGTTTGCTGGCAAATAAAAACATTTCGATAATAGCATGCGTGGAATGGGATTAGGCTTACACACTTCTTGCATGGTAGGCCGTTGGTCTGGGTCATGCGCCCAGCACATTTCCAGTAGATCACGCAAGGGACCTGGAATACCCTCAGTAACGGGACGGAATTTTGGGTTTGCTGCTGCATTTTTTGCTACATCGACTGGATTTTTATCCGACCCGTATGGCCGTATTCCTGCAAGACAAAAAAAATAAGCATAAGAGCGAGATTCAGTAGCTGTGTATATATAAAAGTATAAAAGAATCTATTCGCTGGTCAGAAACTCCAGTAGTATCAATATCGCTCTGAGAGATATAAAAACCAATACACACCGGTTGCCATGTAGTATATACACATTCCCAGGGAATAAACATCCACCTTAGCATTGTACGATTGATGCCTGATAATTGGGATAGAAGTGAGTATATCTATCGTGTTCGCTCTGACCGAAACAAAGTAAGTAAATAGGAGAATCACAGAAGCAAATCAAGAATTTCAGCACAAATTCAGGAAATACAATTAGCAACCTAGACCTCAATGGAAAAGGAGGGGCATGCGTGTATGATCCTTGCAATGGAATCCCACAGTGCAATGCACGTCAGAATTGAACGATTGCACATCACCATATAACGTACATCAGTACTTCAGGGGCCATGTATCGTAATGAGCCAAGCCCTCCGGTCATTTTGTACTTGTCCGTCTGTTGTTTACTTTGATCGACTAGTTTCCCGAAACCGAAATCACAAACTTTGCATGTGTCTCTGTTCGATGTGAGCAACAAATTGGCCGGGCTGAGATCGCGATGGATAACCTAAATTTGACATGTACAAAATTAGCGTGTAATATACTGATATCGCCTCTATGAGACATTCGCCCCAAGTTCCCTGTTACACGAGATGCAAGTTATATTGGCAATCTGGATAGAAACATTGAAGTATGCATTATGATTCCATATATTGTTTCTGTTCTTAATGACACGAATCTCTTACCTGAGGTGTATGTTTATGTAGGTAGTTCATTCCTAAAGCAATGTCCGCAGAGTATTTCAGTACTTTAGCCGCGCTGATGCGCACGGCTTTTCTGTGATTCTTATCAAGCAAAGATTGCATCGATCCACCGCCCATATACTCTTCAATAAGCATGGGTTTGTCGACATCGATGCAGGCACCAAGAAACATCACCAAGTTAGGATGCCGCAAGCGCGATAAAAGATCGATTTCATTAGAGAAGAGCCGCCAAGTTGCTGGATCTAAAGTCTCGTTCTCCTTAAAACGGGGACATACAACGAAAAAAGTGTTTAATATAAAAGTATACGCGCACGGCAGAGTTACTTTATTTTCGCAATTCTGTAAAAAAAATGTCATTGGGCATCTCATGCCAGACAGCGCAAAACATCTGAAGTGTACAAAGAAGTAAACATATACTATAATTATACGTCATGAAGACACACTATAATTGTGCATACCTTTACTACTTTTAACTTCTTCACGGCTACGATCAAACCGCACCATTCGGCCCTCCAAGTTGCGCCTTGAAATCCCTCTGCCTCCAATCGTTGATAGTGAATATCGGATGGGTTTACTCGCCAGTGCATATCGCCCCCCACAACACCCATTTGTCCACCAGCCGCTTCCAATACGCCGGCGGGCCCACTATGGCAATTTCTGACAGCATCACTGTAGGGTGTGCCACCCCATCGATCTTCTGCATTAACTTCAGCGCCACACGACACCAAAAACTTCACAATCTCTAGATAACCTTCACTCGCGGCTAAATGCAATGGTGTACGCTTGTCATAATCACAAACGTTTACGCTGGCTCCTTCTTGCACCATCAGCCGGATTTCGTTCAACCTTCCTGCGGATGCGGCTGCACACATGCGACCCTCAATACCGCCTAGCTCTTTTGTATTAAAATTCGCGCCATTTCTGCGAAGATATGAGGCGACTTCGTCGTGTCCATTCTCCACAGCATCACCCAATGGAGTGTTTCCCCACCGATCCTGAACATTAACGTGTGCGCCACTATTTACCAAATGCTCCACAAAATCAAGCTGACCCTTGGCGGCGCTGAAGTGGAGAGCGGTGCGGCGATCATAGTCACAAACATCCAAGTCTACTCCTTCACTTTTTAACAAGCGCTGTAACTCTTCCAAGTCATTGTTTAGAACAGCTTTACATACTTCAGGCACAACTTCTTGTGAAGACAGCGAAGATATACCGCCGTTTTCTTTCAGTAACGCGATCACCTCAGTATGTTCTCCATGTTCAGCTGCGTCCGTAGGGGTCATATTCCATCGGTCGTGTGTATTGACCTTCGCTCCAGCCTCTATCAAGAGTTTGGCTATTTGTAATTGTCCTTCGGACGCAGCAATGTGAAGCGCGCTTCTTCCGTCCTTGTCGGTCCACTCCGCTTTTGCATAGTTGGCTTCCAACATACCTGTAACTCTATCGATATTTCCAAGCCCACATTCTTTCATAAACCTAGACAGGATCACATCACCCTGCCCACCAGCGTCAATGTTTGCACCCGAGTGAATAAGATATTCTGCCACCTCCATGTGACCATTGTCAATTGAATCACTCAGAGCTGTCCCCAGCCATCGATCTACGGCATCAAGTTTCGCACCAGCTTCCACCAGTGCTATAACCACATCCAGCATACCCTCGCTGGCAGCAAGATGTAGCGGGGTACGTCGGTCATAATCGGCCGAATTGACTGGAACACCTTCATTGATTAATCTTCTAACTTCCTCAACATTCCCTTCACTGCAGCACGTGTTAAGCAGACCCACGACACTCGAGGAAGCCGCTGAGGCCTGCGCTCCATGACTGACAAGTAGTGCAGCAGTTTCTTGCTGTCCATACGTTACAGCGAGATCAAGAGGTGTATTGGAAGTGAAATCTACAAGGCTAGAAAATTTCCAAATAGATGGGCAGATGCATGACAATGGTATTAAAGTGTATTAGAAAACAAATAGTCATACACACGTTTGACCGTAGGAATCAATCAAATAAAATTAACAGAATCTTTCATTGCTACGGAAACAAACTTGACGTTTAAATGATAAGCACACCATACTAGAATGCGTTAGTTAGCCATACATACGTGTCATTGAGCAAAGGTTAACAGAGCAACCTATACGTGCACATCGCAGTCTTGTCTAGCGTAAAACAGTACACGTTTCACGCACATAAGATCAAGTTTTAACATTAGGAATGCGTGCCATTTTTCGACACACAGCGTGTGATATGCCTACGAAGTGTATACTTACTTTGCGTCCGCACCCTTGGACAGAAGATATTCGCATGCGTCCAAAGATCCACGAGCAGCCGCAACGTGTAATGATGTTTGATCCATAAAGTCACGCCAATTAGTCTCAATATTTTCTTCCTCGACAAGTTTCTTCACCAGGTCGACTTTATTGTGAGCAGCCGCGACCATTAGCTATAGTAATTACAACATGCAGCGAAGGGAAATGGATTATAAGTAAAATACTTGAATTTGTTCACAGGAGAATTACCGCATTTTCGGCTGAACGGGGCTAACGCAAAGTACACCCGTTTTATCTAATATTCCATGCATTCTAGTATATAGCTATTATAATTCACATTCAGAAACGCGAGTACGCCTTTCTCACATTCTATAATTTCTTTTTCCGACACAACTTACTTGACATCCCATAAAATCATCATCATAGTCACGATTCCTCACCATCGGTGGCTCGAACATTTGACTACTTCGAAAGACGGAATCGTGGTGCACTCCATGAGGTTGACGACTACTATACGATTTGCGTACAAAGGCCCCCTTTGAACCCTCAGACTCATCCATTGTTGTCTGAGCAATGTACAATCTGTTCTCTCGGCTTTTCTATTCACCAGTACCCGCGTCATCGCCTTCTCGACGACGTTCATTATAATATTGTCACCACTAAAGAAAGCACAAAACAAACAGCACACTAGTTGTAAAATTGAAAACTCAAAATAACAACACTTTACATCTTGCTGGGGCCTTGCATAGATATCTATTCGTTCACCTGTTATGATTGCACAAGGGAGGATGTTATGTGACCACAAGTAGTCCGGAAGGAGAACTGTATGGGCATCAACTAACGTGTTTTAAATGTAGACTACTCACGCCCATCACAAGAGTCGACCATTTTACCACTTCTATTAGTCCCTTGCTATGTATAACTCACATACTGCCAGGATTTGCAGCGGTTTGTTCGCACTCACAAACCTTTCGTTGGTCGTGTTATGTTCTGTAATTTTCCTGACCTTCAGGAACACTTGACTATCTACGAAACAGACCTCCCAGTTTGTCGCCCCCTTTTAATTTGGTTGATGTTACAGCAACAGTAGTTTCTCTGCCTAGGATTCTTAATTGTGCATGTAGAGGTGTGAAGTGCAGTTTGCTGAACGACTTGAGTAGTAAAAAATTTCTTAGACAAACGAAAGAAGCCGTATCAACTTTATTCACAAGTACGGGATTGTTTGTAGCAAGTATTGATGAACTTCCTGCATAAAAACAAGTGGGATGTTGAAACTGTCACAATGGCACAGAATGAGAATACTCACCCTGTCGCCTACGTAGCTATTGTGTTTTAGTTCTCTATGTACTCGTTCCATGTTGTTCGTCAACTGGAAACCGTGGTTTTGCTCGCATGGACAGCTTCCGTTTACACCAGTTTTCTGTCGGTCTGTTATCAAATATACTCGAAGGTCTTATATGTATATATAAGCTATTGGATAACAATCTCCTCATCAAGGATCATGGATAATTAGATAACACAATCGCATTTCTTACGTAAAAGATTGAACGTAAGCTCCATGGTACGTATCGGAGTGTACTTTAGGAGTTATAGTTACATTCCTAGAGTTTTTAACAAGTCTTGATAATCTATAGACTAACTTACAACTATCATTAGTTTAATTGAGTTATAATATGTAGCAAAGGGCATTCATTATTTCTGCTGTGTAGGAAATGTAATATGGGAATCTTTTCATTTAAAATCGAAGAGTTTAGCAAAGGAGGTACACATTTAAATCAGTCTTTCATCCAACTATTACCTATGCCATTGATACTTCCAAAGCAGATTTACATTGAAAAGTAGGATTTTACTTTTAGGCGTGTATGTGTCCTCATTGCGGCTTCATTACTAGGCATGCATTTACATTGCATCGCTGTTCAAATTATGTCTATCTCGGAACTGTGGTGACTTGTTACTGTACAACCACACTTTGGATAAGTTTTCATGCAAAAATTGTACGTAGATTAGCACGATGTTTAATGAGACCCTTGCGCACATTCAAACGCAAAATTACGATCGCCATCAAGCACTATATGTTTGTGCTAAACAAACGATAAATTGATGAATTCACGTGCTCGATATATATAATGTAGGAGGTGAACAAGCAACACTAACAATCCATAAATCCTATGAAGTTCTTCATACTTCGTGTTCGCTAGCTTAATAAATAACGAGAGGATCTCCAACGTCCGTAACCTGTTCGATTGTGCATCGAAGCTCGAAAGCCTTCGCTAAAATAATTTTAAATATCTTCTGAACATTTATAGAGTGTGATGATGAGCAGAAGATTAGAGGGGCCTTCATCGCGTCCGAGTATTTCTTAGCCTAGACAGCATGATTTTAAAATCAAGTTGGAAATGAGTGAGAAAAATCGTCTAGTGATACATATGTTCTCTAAGAAAATTACACAACTTCTACGATGAAAACCACCCGACATGTCAAACTATTTCAAATGTAAGGTTTACCAATGCATAAAAACTTACTCGGTTGTGTATATCGGTTTTTTCTTTCTGAGATAGTTCGTTGTATACATCATATTTTGTTCCAACGAGGAAGGGAATTGCCGTCTGCGTATTCAATTGAAATCGAAGAGTTTAGCAACTATTCTCATCTTCGTACTATATAATTGCAATAGAACCATTCAGAGTATAAATAGTCACTCGCTTACCTTATTAAATCCCCTGGCTTGTCTGTACCATTCTTTGATGCTGTTCAACGTTTGCTTTCTTGAGAGATCGAAGATAAACAGGATTGCAACTGCGTCATTACAAACAAGGGGCAGCATATTGATGAACTCTCTTTGACCTGAAATAGTAATACGTTGTTAGTGTATAATAAACAAATTGTGTATGCCAGCATGAGACTTCTAGAACATTTAGTGGGGTAGGCTTGCATTGTCGAAAATCGAGTTATCTTTTGAGTAAATGTCACCTACCCCCGAGATCCCAAATAGCAAACGTTATTTCGGTTTGTTGAATTGTAATAGATTTCTCCATGAAGTTGACACCTACAGATGGCGATACATGAATAATGCTCAAGTCAGTAAATTTCATCCATAGAGCATGAATCACCTAGTCTGTATGAGATACTTTTTACAATGATATTAGCGTACGACAAAGAGTTGCTCATGTTGTAAAGACTAAGTAAGTGTGTGCTACAGATTGTGTGTAGGAATTCTTCGTAAGGCTCCATTTGCTCTCATTTTCAGTACACTCGTCCTAAGTAGACGAGTATCTCAAGTCAAGCAGACTTGTAAGGAGTCAAAATATACAAATAGTCATCACGAGAGGAAGCGAAGGTCCAGCACAGAGTACCTTCACAGGATGAACATATATTCAAAACACATGAAGTCTGCACCACTTACCTAATGTCTGTATATAGTCTTCGTCAAATGAACCCTCGACGTACTTTACCATCAGAGTAGTCTTACCCGTTTGGGCATCTCCGAGCATTCCAACCTTGACAATCACACTATACATAATAGTATCAATAAATAAGAAGACGCGTGGATAGCAATGCGATCAGAAGCACACTGTAAAAAATAGTGGAATAAAACAGACTATATGACAAAGACTAATCGACTCATTTGGAAGACAGCGATAGTTCAATCGTTTAAGTGGACTTCGACTGCTTGTAACACGCCGAGTAACAAACAATGCTAAGCTAAGGATACATGAACGTTAAACTCCAACACCGAAGTTCGTACTTATTTTTCTTTTGAGTATTGTCGACAGCCCTCTTTTCCTTCATACGAGACACTGACTTTTTGTTACGTGTAGTTTCAGGGGATTCAGTCCCCTGTGTACCTTTACCAACGTCCTCTCTTTGGTATGAAGACATGTTTAATGAAGATACTCACGTTTGCGTGTGTGTGTGTGGTGGATGTGAAAGATAAGGAATATATAAATAACATTGATATTTTTTCGAATTTTTTTTTTTGTTTATTTTCACACTACTACTTCAGTTATTCTTTAACTTTCGTATTAACTACTGCAATAAAACGCAAAGGAACACATAAGGTAGAGATTCACAATACAGCTCTATGGATTCGTCACTCGACTCGCTGAAGTTATCGTCCTCTATCACAAGACTCATCAGTATAGCTTGTGATATGCTCAATAGAGCGAAGGGAATCTTGACGACGACGAGTTTGTTCCACGAGTAAACTTCGGTCATGCGGTGACTTGTCATTACATGTCCAGGCCACTAGTAGTATTCCCCTCGGTGTACGAATGTACACCTTGTCCGGCCATTTTTCCATCCTGAAATGTACCGAAGGGTAGATAGTGTTGGATATAAATAAATATGTTCACAATGACGCGACCATCTATCAGACAGACATTAACAATAACGAACACATCCTGAGTACCTTGCAGATCAGATATTCGTGTCGGAATTCATTGTTTTCAAAGAAATCTTCGAGAATTTCAAATACTCCAGCGACGTAACGTGCCTGGGCAGACAGAGTGGTTCCACTGTAATGAGGGGTCATTCCACTATTTGGCATTGTACGCCATGGGTGGTCAGATGGTGCTGGCTGAGGAAACCAGACATCACCAGCATATCCAGCAAGATGTCCAGACTCAAGAGCGGCCACAATGGCGTCCGTGTTACAAATCTTACCACGAGCGGTGTTTACAATATAAGCCCCCTTCTTCATTTTACTGATCAGTTCTGTGTCAAAAAGGTTCTCGGTTTCAGGGTGAAGAGGACAGTTGATTGTGACCACGTCAACGGTCCTTATCAAGCTTTCGACCGAGTCGTGATACGTAACATTGAGTTCCTGTTTGTAAAACGTGAAAATATTGTACCTTCCATTGAAAAAAGAGAAATGTAGACAACACAGACTGCCAATTTTGCGGTATTTGAACGTACCTTTTCAATCGCTTTCGGTAGACGATGATGGTCGTAGTAGTGTAGTTTAACATCAAAAGGATACAATCGCCGCAAGACACGCAATCCAATGCGACCAGCGGCAAGTGTTCCCACATTCATTCCCTCAAGATCGTAAGCTTGAGATGCGCATTCAGATATATCCCATCTTCCGCTGGACGCAATTTTGTTTGCCGGAATATAGTTGCGGACCAGCCCAAGAATCATCATAACAACATGCTCGGCAACACTCACGACGTTGGAACCAGATACTTCTGTTACCGTAATTTTGTGGTCATTTGCGGCTTCTAGATCGACATGGTCTGATCCAACTCCTGCAGTTATGCACATCTTAAGATTCGGACTCTGCTCAATGCGCTTACGCGTGATGTAGGCCGGCCAAAATGGTTGAGAGATGGCTATATCGGCATCACACAGCTCACGTGCAAACTCACTGTTCGGTCCCTCTTTATCTGACGTTACCACCAAAGTATGTCCTCGAGCTTCTAACCACTTTCTGAGGCCAAGCTCACCCGACACACTGCCAAGCAATTCCCCCGGGATAAACTCTCGTCGTGTCCATGGGTTCGACGGACACGCTTCCAGACCTACATCCGGAATGGAATCGCGGGCATATTTCGGTGGGTAGATTTGAGGGTCGGGATACAATGCACAAACAACCTTTGCTTGGCTCCTTGTAGGTACACCCAATAGTGCGGATGAGTTAGTAGAGAGAACACATTGACTTCGTTTAGAGACCATTATAATTATTGTAAATGCCATAGATCGGAAGTAAACGCAAGAACTAGCGAAATCGTTAGCCATTGAAAGTGCGCTTCAAGTTTCTACCCGCTTGTACATAGCTTTGGTTTGTCTCATCTATGCTGAGTAGTATGTAAATAAACCTTTCTAATTGATATTGTAAGCGCCGGTGTAGGCTAAACTGAAGGCTAAATTACGTTACCGGTATTGTTTACATCACATTCCAAATCACATTCATTGTGATACACAGACTACGATACCAAAAGTGCGATAGATACAGAAAAGAGATGCAGATTTTCATATGTTGATCAGTCAAATACTTGAGCTGCAATGTTAATAGAAGCAAAGAACAGATTAAGAAAGCACAGCAAGGTAATACCTGCCTGACGCACTAAAGAAACGACGCCCCTTGGCTGCAAAGGAAAGAATGGATTTAGAAGACTTCATTTTCATGTGTGCAATACAAAACATTCTGTGTAGAAATGCCTAAAAGCCCAAGCATATATGATACATCTGTGCACCCCAACAAGAGCATCAGCTCAACTGTAGCATATTATTTTTACGTGAAGACGCAATGCTTGATTGGGCCTTTTGTAGCATAGATACCAGCCAGCACTTGATATGGTGTGGTTTCCTCGTGCTGTCCAAACACATAAATAGGAGAAAGTCCATTAAGAAGTTTGGCCTCCTCGTGTCGTTCGTAGATATATCTCGAATCGTGCATAGATATTTTTCTTCATGCGGTTGGAGTTGCGAACGAACGCAAAGGCTGCGAATGTTCCTCGAAGCCGCGCTCTTCCTAAAGCTAAGGAATCGGATGTTCACTAAACGACATCTATTTCAAGGCAAAGGCATTGAATGTCCATCGAAATCGCAGTAAGATATTCCCCAAAGCCAAGGGGTTTCCCGTCCTCAATCAAACAGATGACTTTCAAAACGACGAGTCTCCTCATGCCTAACGTAAAGGCACAGCGGAGGTCCCGAATAACCTAAGAGAGTCTCTTCATAACGATTGATAGTAAGAACTTGGTTACAGAATGAGTGTGATCTCCCTCTCTCTAGGCACAGCAGATTCTTCATGACGGTGATGGTAGTAAGAACTTGGTTACCAGAATGAGTGAGGTCTCCTCGTGCCGCTAGTAATTGCAACGTAACGCAAACATAAACAAACAAACAAGTTTCGTTAGGTATCATATGTTTTAATGAACACAAGAAGGAGGACCTAAGATCACTCATTTAGTCTTCAATTTTTTTTCCTCCGTTCTGTGTGCGATGGAGGTAAACGATCTGCAGATGTCCGGGTGGATGCTGGCAGTGTGCGCAGGGGTTTGTGCTGCATCTACATCCGTGTTTATGAAGTTAGCATCCGATAGCACCTTCGAGGTTGAGACATCTATTTCTGACGTAAGGAATTTGACACTTGCAGAAATGCAAACATGTGTAAGTGTGACATATATAGTACAAGTATTCACAAAACTATCGGAACAATCACTATTGAGACGATCTGTGTATGTGGTTTAATGTAGATTTAAATTTAACTGTGGTTTAGTGTAGGTTAAATTTAAGGGTGTGGTTACGAACACTGTTTGTGTTTATTGAATGGCAATTTTCATCAATTTGTTCTTACGTTAATAAACCATAGTAAACTAAAAAAATCACATAATTGACTTGTCGTTTACTCGTAAAGGATATAAATTAGTCAATGCTGATATAAAAGAATTTTTATTTGATTCCCTTCATATTGTTTATATATCAAAATACAGAGCTCAATACCGCGCATCGTATTTTTACTCTCCAGCGTAACGTGTATAGTGTTGTCTCAAACTTTGATGTGGTACTTCTTCTCAAAATCTCTTGTCATATGTGATTCGGCGTTAGAAGCAACGGTCACAAACTCAGCGGCAAGCTTCTGTCTCTCGGTATGTGATACATTCTCGTTATGTGTTGTAAAAACCATGAAAAGTGTTGCCAAATAATGGGTACAATTTCCATTCTTTCCTACATGTCATGTGCCTCGTTGATGTACATACATCTGCATTGCAAGCTCACATATTTTTATCGCCATCTACCGCGTACAGGGAGTTTTGGGAATTTTTATTTTTGGTGAAAACATTTCCACAACTTGGTGGTTCGGCTTAGCGCAAATATTAGTAGGAGTTTACATGATCAACTCCCATTCCCGTGGCGCACAGGTAACTGCATTTTCAGACAATGTATCTCTTGGTCTATGAGCAACTGCATTGCTGCACATGTTTGTTTTTAAATTGACATTAATGAGTATTTAGACAAAACTAACATGATAGTAAACTAACATTATTGTCTTTTTACCTACAATTTTGTTGACATTTCGATTTCAGTCAAGGTCCAGTAAGACGGAGTAAATACGTAATTTAGAATAGTACAGACTTCAAAACGGAAATCAATTATATTAATTTGCTCTCCGTTGATCACAAGGCTTCCTGAAAATATGAGAAATGGAGACACGACTCTCTCCAGTTATCTGTCTATGGTAACGATCAGCATCTCCGCAAGATATTGAACTCCTAGTGCACTCACTTGCGCTCTGCTGAATATATTCATGCCCATGTAAATTCCGAGTGATGTGCCATTTTAATCCAAGAAACACCAGATAATTTAATATATATTGAAGAACTTAATTTTCAAATTTTCTATATAGTGCCTCTCGCATTTGTTTTGTTGGGCATGCAAGTCCACACCACAGCTCAAATTGGCAAAATGCTTGTTCAAGCAACATTTCTACACCCTCAACAGTCGGAATACCGGCGTCCTCAGCCTGCAAAAATGAACAAGGAGGTTGGTTATGTCCATGAAGAAGTACATTGCAGATAATATACTTGCGTACTGTTTGCTCTACCTTCATAGTTTCAACTCGTTCATATGTAGATTTTCATGCGCCAATATAGATAAATTAGACTATGTGATACACCGCACGAATGTACTAAGCCATTGTGGAAATGACTACCTGGCGTAGAAGGGCAGTGCGTCTAGGTAAATATGCCGCATCTAGGACGATTTTCACAGAGGCAATGACGTTTCGCGGTAAAGTGACTTCTGCGTTCGCAGGAATGGTACTGATTACACACTGTAGGAAGGCAAAGAGAAGTAAGAACAAGACAAATCTCAAATACAATAACAACGACTTGATCCTCAACAAATACAAAAATTGGATGTCGCTTACCTCAACATGCGAAGGACAGTTATTTAGAGTTTTTATAGCAGTGACTTTGGCTCCAAACTCATCTAAAAATATTTAATTGCCAAGGTAGCTAGTTAGTTTAACGATGTAAGAATTTTAAAAGCATATATAAACCAAAAAATGAAGCAAGGGCATGGTGCTCACGACAGAATAGGCCACCAAGCAACATATTACTCTTTCTTACGTGCTAATGTAGCAGACTTGTGAAGGGTGCGATTGTAGATATACACGTCTCTCACACCCATCTGTAGTAGAGCATAAACTGCGGCACGTGCAGTACCACCCGCGCCCAGCACCAACGCCGCGTTAGGCGGAAATTCAACGGAGTTCGCCGACGCGCAAGCCAATAAGGATTGTTTTATGCCTAACCAATCAGTGTTATCACCTACAATGAAAATTGGAAATGAACAGTGTGAAAACGAGTCTCTCACATCTATCGATTGCACAATACAACCAAGAAGGCATACCTAATAGTGACCCGTCATTCTTTTTTACTACAGTATTCACAGCACCAATTGTTTTAGCAGCTGTTGTTATTTCTGACAAGTGTTGCATAACGTTCTGTAAGATGTGAATATTTAAGGATTTTGGGTTAGAAATGTTGACTATAACTCATAACACATTTAATTGCAGGCACGAAGATTGGATTACACTAACACACGCTGATGTGTAACACTCGTTTTAAACATGAATACCTACATTGCTACTGGCAATTGCGAATGTAAAACTTTACATGACTTACCTGCTTATGAGGGATAGTTACAGAGCATCCACCAAAACTGGGATTGGTAAACACTTTCACTGCCACAGCAATATCGTCACTCTCATTCAGCATATACTTATGAGGAAGCGACAACAAATCAAAGCCCTAACAAATATTATATTAAATGACTATAAGGAACGAAGAAAAACCTAATTGCATTTTACTCGGTGTGTGTTTTAAAACCGAGTTGAAAATAGATATAACATGTTGAGCGGTACGTTGGATAGACAATTTATCACAATTAGATGAAGATATTCCAACTTATGAGCAACTGATAAAATTAGGTGAGCTGACGATGATGCAGTACCGTGTTGTGAATAAGTGGAGAGAGAGACTGTGAGATAGGACTACCCAGTAGATAATATTCACGAGCAGGAAGCATTCCAATTAGAGATCGTAGCCGATGGATTTCTCTCACACTAAGCTGCCCCGGCGCAGCTGTAAACGGAAGTGCCTGATTGGTATAAGAGGCAAACATACGTATTGTTAGAAACGAAGTTATGCAGTATTGTGACAATAGCAATCATATGGAATAATACTAGGAACACAAATGTGTGCAGGAAATATTTTCACTTATGCATATTTTCCTTGTGCAATCGTATTACAACATAGTAGAACTATACATAATGTTCATCCATACCTCGTGCGTTACGGGGGTCAGGAAAGTGTTCAAAGCACGGGATAGCGTTCCATTTTCTCCCATTGCCAGGGCGATAATTTTTGTGTTTTTTTCTGAGAACGGTAGATTTCCCAACAAGCTGCGCAATTTGTATACATCTTCGATTTCGATTGCCTTAACAACGACCTATTATTGCAATAAGCACAAGAGTCCAAAGGAAATAGACATCTTAACACGAGGTAGTCTACGGAGGAAACAAATAGAGTATGTCTTTACAAACACATGTATCCATACAAACAAACACATGTGCAACACATTCTTTTCAGAGATAGGATCTTGTATGTACATTTCCGACCTTCATTGGCCATGACACATGTCAAACGTACATACTTACTTTAACTACATCTACTCTACCCTCATGGTATGCCTTAATAAACTGATCAGGAATTTCACTCCAGGGAGTAGTCGGTTCAGCCACATGATATGATGCCACCAAGGCACTGGCCTGGCGATTACACAACAGTTCCTCACGAACAGAGGCAGACCAAATAGTCTCAAAATCTACGAAATCACATCCCAGCTATAAAGAGAGTTGATTTCAATAGTTCGTGATACATTAGACATTTAATCACATAGTAAAACGCGTGGAACAACATTCACCATATACTGACACAACAAGACCAAACACCAACTCGCGATGTGATAAAGCTGAGCAAAATAATGAAACATAGAAACGATAGTATATGAAATCTACAAGAAAGCTATTGGCAGTACTCCGCACATATAAGGCACTCATACCCAATTGCATAAGCATCTATAAACGGCCTGCACCAATATCAACAGACTTCACATTTAAGAATACAAAGCAAAACTTGCGGGCATTCCTGTCCTCGCAAGAACATATGTATGCAGTAACAACAAAAATACCTGCACACCCAACCGAAGAAGGGAGAACATTTCGGCTTCGGAGCCAACAAACTTTCCACCTTGTGTTTTTGATCGTACAGTAAAGACAATAGGAAGACTAGTATGTCTGCGGAGAAGAGATACCTATAGCAAATGAAGAAAGAAAACATGCATGCGCAATATAGTGTGCACGATGTACAGTAAGAGATATGTACTTGGTGTTTCAGGGAGGGCAAGGATGGAAACACAATTGAATGGCGAAGAACGCATTCGACGAAAAAGAAACTACATCGACGGTACAAACGGGATGGTGCTGAAGTACACGGCCAGTAGATTCTTATTATGATAAGTATGTACGGTGGCAAAGTGACCATCCATGTAATTCATACACACCTGCTCTTTTACGTTGTCTTCGCTATAGTCGTTCAGCAAGTCCACTCGCAGTTCAAATGCATTGGACCCTGCACCCAACACATCAAGGCCGATAGCTAGCGCGTCACGAATATCTCCGAAAGTCAGAGACAAGAAAAAGCTAGGGTTGTCCTGTGCAGTTAAGCACGTGGGAGTGGTTGACGTGATGATATCTAATAGATGCAGGAAATCCTTCACTACAGCAGCCCAGTCGTTCTCTCCTTTCACGATAGGGAATACGTACGAGCGGCACTGCTCATATCTTGGTTTTTTTTGGATTTGTAAACGTGCAAACCATGTTTGTAAAGCTAACGTATTAAAAAAACGCTAGAATCTACAATGGATTTGCGCTCATGTAATGAAGGTTCTTCGTGTTCAAAATCTACTTTGATTCCGGTACATGTGTGCATCCGCAATATATAAAAAAGAGAAAACAAAAAGAAAATATGATTTGTAACTTCATACCTTGATTTGCGTTCTAGGTACACGTCCTTGGGGTGTTGGCTGAAAGAAGGTCTCGTTTTATCCTTCATAAGATAATCACAAATGTCTTCTATATCTCGATCGATGTGAATCACCAACGGGTGTTCTGTTAATGCCTTGCATGCCTCCTGTGATTCGTCAATTTTTGTGGGTATGTCCGTTTTTAATCATAAAGACCGAAGTATGCAAAATTTCGAATACTTCTTACTTCTATATTCGTGTATGCTGCGAACTTTGCCTGTGTATATGCAAGTGTGCATGATTCAACTATAGGCATGTGTATGCTCTTTCATTTATGACTGATATACCTTGCTCTCAACTATTCCACCCCCACAGACGACTACCCAGGTCTTAGCATAGAAAGGCTCAGAGATGATAGATGTCAGCGCTGTTTGTTCTGCCTTTCTAAACTTGGACCAACCGTTCTCGTCCACGAACTACGTTGATGGAGAATAAAACACGAGAGGGAGAACAGCAAAATAGGTGTTCATAAGAAATATGCGTATTTGTTCGTGGAAAATTGCAAGCTGTACTAAATTGGACTACACCGATCACAACTGGATAGTAAACGAGAACATTTTAAGACTAGCAGCAGAAGTTGAGTGCTCACCTCCTTTATGCTACATCCAAACATAATCTCGAGGTATTCATCGATGTCGATAAACCGTCTATTCGTTGCCCTAGCAACGGCACGGCCAATGCTAGTCTTCCCTGCCCCCCTAAAATTCAAGAGATTAACGAATTGAGATGTGGCTACATACGACTTGAAGTGTCAACGCTACGCAAACCATGTCATAATACATGAAAATGAGCAGTATTTAATAAGCACAATGAGCTGAAGCCAATAAACGCTAAACGCATAATGCTTCCCGAGTTTTAAGATAACACTATCCATACAAGTACAGACCTGTATCCAATGAGGAAAATAGACGCGTCGACTTCATGGGTTCTATCTGTGTGCACAGGGATGAGTGCAGGCACTTCCAGGGTCTGCCCCAATAGATTTTGTAGGTCATCCCAGAATGCAGGATAGGTCTTCTCGACACAATACTGAAACGGTTGTTATATAGCGTGAGCACATTCTATAGACAATAAAAAAAACATACGACACAGGATGGAGAAATTCATGTGCTTTGTTCGTACATCTAGGTCCATAATATCTACATGAGAAAACAGGAGAAAAACAACACCCACTACAAACGTTGGGTCCCTTTGAAGTGAGTGTGTGGAACTAGTTATCAGGAGAATGTGACCAAATACGAAATATCACACTTTTGAAGTGGGTGTACAGCGTGTGCAGCTTGTACTATTCACCTTTTCGCTAATAATGATACCGGGAACCCTGCAGCCCAGGACACCAAAAGACATTGCTATACGGTGATCGTCATAACAGTGAATTGTCGCAGGTGTCCAGTTTCCAAGATCGGGGCGTCCTGTAATTTCGATTCCATCTTCCAACTCACGCGCTCGTACTCCAAGTTTTCCCAACTCAGTGACCATGGCCGCAAGCCTGTCACATTCCTAACGCATACGCAAATATGAATGATGATGAATAAGACGCACACGTCCACGTACACATTCGATACACTGGGGTACGATGCGCTGAGAATATTGATATAAGGAAGATTGGTGTAAATTCCTACTTGTCGATTACAACATACCTTTACTCTCTGGTTGGCGATACCAGTCAGTCTACTAACACCTGTACTCACACTGCACAGTACAGCAGCAGTCATGAATGCATCAGTCATTGTCATCATATCAATATCAATGGCTTGCAGGGAAACTCCAGATGGAGGTCCGGTTACAGTAGTGGTTGTAGGAGTTTGACTAATTTTGCATCCCATCCGCTCCAATAGACGGCAGAAATCGGCATCGCCTATGGTACACACGTAATGCAATGCAGAACGTCGATAATTAATACCAGAATACTACCCAGTGTTATATGCGCAAAGGCATTAACCCTCATGCTCACAAACAATCATCAAGAGTGGTTGTAGCATGGTGTAGGCAAGCAACAAACCTTGCAAGCTGTTCGAGCCAACGTTATCTACGGTCACTGTGCCACCAGTAATCGCGGCTACAGCTAGTGGATAGGTAGCGCTCGACGCATCCCCTTCCACTAAGAAGTGTGACGGGTTTTGTGGCTTAGATTTAGCGATATGGTAGATATCTTTCTCCCCTTCTCGGACGACATCCACTCCGAACTGAGTGAGGAGCTGGTTAGTCATATCAATGTAAGGCTGGGACACGACATCATCTCCAACGAGTGAGAGAGTTACCTCCTCCTTGGCAAACGGCGCGGTTATGAGAATAGATGATACATACTGACTACTTACTGCCGCAGATAATTCTATCAAACCACCTATATAAACATAAATACAAACACATATCGAAAAGGTCAGTCTACAGTTGACCGACAATCCTGTAACAAATACGAGCCGTTGGTAAACTGATGTTCTCCATCCTTATTTCTGAGGCACATGCTTGCGCGTGAGATGTGTGTGGATAGGTAGAATGCATGTGGAACTACAAGAACGGTTTACTCTATGTACGCTTTAGCGTTCTCACCAAGTACCATTGAGTCCACCACCGGAGATCTTTAAAGGAAATGATCCTTCAGATTCTTCGTATTCGATCGTGGTACCGTTCAGTCGAAGAGCATCCACAAGAGGACCGATCGGCCTTTGTTTCATACGACTGTTGCCTATAATTTATGTAAACAGTGGAAGACGAGTTCACCAATATGACAATGATAAGTATTTGGTTGCTACTGACTATGATTTTCATGAAACGTAAAATGAAGAAGTTGGAATGCGGCGAAGCGGGATACCTACACATATATTGGCTCATGGTTTATGCTCGTGCTCATACCTGTAAGAACAGTTTCTGATCCTTCTTGTACAAGTGTCACAGCAGAGGTAAGAAAGCGAGAGGCGGTCCCCGCATTACCTAGGTATATCTGCATGAAAGAGTACAGCGGACTGAAATTTATATCGCTAAAAACAAAATAGTGGAATGATGTTCAAGCACTACGTATCAATAAGACGGTACACTAGAACTATAGTTTAAAATTACCTCATTATCAGTTGGTGTAAGTTTTCCTCCCACTCCAGTTATGCGGATTACATCACCTTCCTCTGGATTTGATCGTTGACTAGCAGCAACACCCAAGCTTTTAAGGGCATCCATCATAACCTACACAAATGCATTTCATGAAATGGGGGTTTACTTCTTATTCATGGGCTGTGACTTATATAATTCGAATAATCCTTGTGGTTCCCAACATGAATACAAATAGAGAACCAAAGTATATATGCAAATGTCAACCAACGCTATCAAATATTGAGTTGGGATGTCGTCGTGCAGAACAACTGAAGAGTGACAACCAAGAACACATAAGGAGAGGTACGTCAGTTTTTTGAATTACACCAAGCATATATATTCCTTGGTAAACATGCATACCTGTGTGTCATCTGAATGAAGAAGACCACTAACATCACATTGACCCTCAGCCAAAGCAGTCATCAACAATGCTCTATTTGAGATGGACTTGGACCCAGGCACGCGTAAAGTACCCTTGATAGCTGATAATGAGAACGAACACAAAGTGTCATTATTGCGCAGTAAGTTTCCATGCCACGTTCAGACACGCATACTTTATCCGAAAACTAACTGCCATGTGTACATATAATACTACTCACCTACAAACAAGGAAGGTTAAGGACACACTTGAATATAAAGCCTGGATTCAGATACCTTTATCAGTGGGAACCACCCTGATGTACTCGGATAGCACCCTTGTAATAATATCATCCCCCAACAATACTGGCTCACGAGAGTCGACCAATCCTAGGCTTCGCAGCACAACAATTGCCTTGACGCCCCCTTTATTCTTCTTATCAACGGCCATCTGGTGAATATTGTTTGGCAGTAGTAAAATTGAATAGCTGCGCGTAAAACTATCCGTAAACGTATGCGTTAATTGATGACGAGACAACAACTTACGGGTGAGTACGAGAGCCACCAGATCAGATAAAACATATTAAACTCAAGCTGCTATCGAAAAATTCTCATCTTGACTCACCTTTTCCATCATATCAGGGACTGTGAGATGTCTTGGTGTGACAGTTGGCAAGCGATACAATTTGATACAGCGAGCCAGGCGACTGACATTTGCCTGAGACAAGATTCCCATCGCACGTGCTATCTCAGATTCACGCATCATGCCGATCGCCACGGCCTCACCATGAAGCATCTTTGAATATAAGTATTAACAACATTATATTGATCGTTTACCCTTAATTTAACGTGTTGAGACAAATATGATGAACGTACTATTACAAAAAAAAAACTCTTTACGATTGTGGAGAACAAAACAAGGTTGTTAGCTACTATCGAGCGGCGTACAGCAATACGGACAAAAACGAAATGTTTGAGAAATTCACCTCAGGTTGCGAAAGGGCTTCGACAGCATGACCAACAGTGTGTCCAAAATTCAATAAACCTCTCAAGCCACCTTCTTTTTCATCTGCTGTTACTACTTCTGCCTTCACTGACGCACTGGCTTTGACGACGTGTAGCAGAGCGTCCGGGTTCAGATTCAAGATTTGCTCGGAACTGTGAGAGTTGTAAATTAGGACTTAACGAGAGTTTCTTTTGCGGGCTTGGCACACGTGTGCCTAGTTGTACTCAATATAATCTGTAACATAATTTGAGTTATGACATACACAACATAATATAATATACCAGAAAGAGATTTGCTTGCGACATATTTGCATTTGGTATTTTAGTGTAATATTATTCATATGTCGCACACCTTTTCTCGAGATATTCGAATTCATCATAACTCCAAATGGCAGCGGTCTTGATGACCTCTCCCATGCTAGGGTATTAGAATGAAACAAGGAAATGAGTAGACATACACGCCAGTGTACTAAAACATGGGAGTTGGGAAGTAAATACAACGTCATATAAAGCGTAGTCATACCCATTACAAATTTGTCTCATTGGGAGCGTTGACAAGAAAGCAATATTAAGATAAACACGTGCTGGTTGATGGAAGGCACCAATCAAATTCTTTCCATGGGGAGTATCAATTCCAGTCTTTCCTCCAATGGATGAATCCACCATTGCAAGAAGAGATGTCGGGATCTGAACAAATTTCACTCCGCGCAGATATGTAGCGGCGACATAGCCGATAAGATCACCAATAACACCCCCGCCTAACGCCAATAGACATGTGTCTCTATATCAGGATATGTGTGATTGTGTTGAAGACACAAACGGCCGAACGTAAGAAATGTATAGATCAGTGTATTTACATCTGTGAAATCGACGTAGGTAAAAGTGTCACAAATTGCTTTCACGTCAGTATGCACTCACTTTTCATTCAAATACACCGGTGGACGACACATACCTTGCACATCGCTGTTGTAGCAGCCAATCCTCGATCTCAGCCTTTACCGAGCGGCATTTCGAAGCTTCACCAGGTGGTATGATATACGTAAGAACGTCAACTTTGTTCTTGGCGAATTCGTCAACAACGTTTTTCAAAAACTATACAAGATCATAAAATCGGGGTTACAAGGAGACAATGAGGAGGGGTATTAGAGGGAGACAATCTCTACACGGTTTTACTTTCGGTAATTATATACAATTTTAATAAATCTGTAAGTGAGGACATTAACAAAAATACAAGTTCGCCGATTAGTAAGTGTTCCTTTATGTGCAAAGACAGGTGCGTGGCGAGATATTGCACTTACCAATGGTTCGATGTTTGAGTCAGTGATAACGACGTAACGTCCTGCTTTCACATTTTCAATAACATCTTGGGCAATGAAAGCAAGCAAATCCTGAAACGAGAGAAAATGGTGCCATAATACGGTGGCATACATAAGAGGATTAGAACCATTCATTCGACAACACTCCAATATCAACTTCTCACTTGTAAGTGCTACGTTATCATACACCTCTCACACCTTGTTGCTTGGGATGGCGTTGCGTATATTCATTCTTCTTGCCATTAATAAAAGCACACAGCAATTTTATAAGCCAAATCAAATACAACACTTGGTAACATATATAACCTCCTACGCAAAGAATGCATTGCCCAACTTTGAAAGCATGTGATTTATACGTGGTTTAGAAAACGAACATGGGCTTTGAAAGGCTTGCATACCTTTCCCACAAAAATAGTATCTCGGCCAAGAATAGAGATAGGCGTTACATCATTTGGGACTGCATAAACAAAACAAAACACGATTAAACAAATGAGTGTGAACTTCACAACGATGGGTGTATGCTATTTGTCGTATCGTCATTTCCTTATTCTATTATGTTCTGCACCAACACACATTTTCCCGATAATAAAATACTACATGGTTCTATTATAAGCACTGGAACACATTGACTCTAACCATTCAAATATTTAAAAATAGATGGTTTATCAACACGAATTATTTGACAGTTGGTATACTCATCTATTCCAATCCTTCATTCAAAAGTATCACAACCTACGATTTAAGTCGCATTTCACAAAGTAAAATACGTACACCAGAACATCCGGTTAACTTTCTAGATTCTTTACATGGTACACTGAGGGACCAAGTGGATGATCGTGGTATGACATCACTGGTTGAATATGCGTGAGTTCAATAGTGTCATAACCATACTGATAGGTTCGCATCATTACCACAATGTAGACTTTATAAGTATGGGTCACAGATAAATGGTGGTCTGTTCTAGATATAAAATCAACACGATACAACAAGCTCAACATTCACGAGTGATGCAATGATTCATACCAGTCATTGTCGGCTGAATGTTTGATGTGATACTGATCAAAGGTGATGTTATATAACGGTACTCGTTCTCTTGCATAGTCCTAATGTAGTGTGTGTGCGTTAGAATGTCCTGATGTCATGATGTCATGCCAGACGACACATGAGAAATGCCACAGATTTAAAATTTTGATTTCGTAAATACCCTTTTCTTCCGTTGCTTACAAACAACCCCAACATACACTTACTGACTTGTTTGTGAACTTGACACTTGGTCATTGAGCTCTCTCTTTCTCCTTCGCAGTTAGTTGGAGTTGGAATTGAACAGAAATTATCGCAAGTTCGGTTTAGTGACAAAATTCGATTTAGTGACAGAATTTCAACTGAAGGGAAAAGAGCTTCGACGACCATTCACTTTTTTTTGTCATCTTTGAGTTTCTTCATTCTATATTCTTCAAATTCTTACTAGGGTTTAAATCGCCAAAGCGTTTCACTCTCGCCACACTTTTGTTCCCCATTCGGATGGGCAGATTACTGCAATATTAACAATGTAGCAACTCAACAATGAAATTGTAATCACAATGAAAAGCTAAATTCAAAGCCGTTGTCACAGACTTGAATTCGAACGGTTTGCAGCATCAGAAGATACACAAGCACCAAAATCCAAAACAAAATAGATGTCGTAACCCTGTTATGTTTTTTTCCTCTTGTTTTTTGAACAAATTTATATCTCTTGAGGAGATGATCAGTATTCGAAGTATTATCCTGAATATCCGAAATACCACAACTACCAAAAACTTGGTGTGAGATTTTGTATAGCACACATTACGTGTACACCGCAGGAATACTAATTGTATAACAGTTCTCTTCACCGTAAGAGTTATGTGTCGTTCCCGGTGCAAAAGGGCAGCTATGATACTCGTAGCGTTGGCCGACGCTCGTTGTTCTGAGGTCAAGAGAATAATGCATTCTAGTATTGTGTTTTCAAACTGCCATAACGAAACAATTGCACAGAGTAGGATGGGTACATATGTATCAGTTTAAAATTGTGGCTTGGAAAGATGACGAACGGGTAGAGTAGGTACAGAACTAGACAAGAAGACAAAAGATCGTAACGCATAAACACCCACTGGTATCTACAACAGCGAGTATGTCTTGTATACTGTGAGATACTCACTACTTCAGGTCGTTGTATTTCTAGGTATTGCGTACTTCGCTATATTTTTGATTAAACGATGAAAACTCGAAGAAGTAGATATAAAGCGACATGGCCTTCCGGTCGCTATATTTCTGGGTATTGCGTACTTTGCTATATTTTTAAGTTTAAACGATAAAAACTCGGAAAAAGTAGAAATGAAGCGAAGTATACAAAGCAATACGCAATACCCACTTGATAATAACTATTAGGGCTTACTAAACTTTGCTGCAGTCCATTTAATATCAGGATATTCCTATTTTTGTAGTAGAACGAACGGGTGAAGATAATAACTTATAGCGAGTTACAGAATATATAGGACAGAAATCTTGGTCATAATCAACATTGTGAGTGCTTATCTGCACACATGATTTCAAAAGACGAAACAGAAGATGCGCATAGAAATGACCAGTAGAATTCAACGAGCGACCTTCTAAATATGCGATCCGCTTCCTCAAACGTACTATGTAGCAGCAGCTACTATTGCTTTTGAAGTGCTTTATTAACATTGAAATACTGCAGTTGAATTCAGACTATTCAAAGAATGCTTCAACGAAATTAATCTTTATACGAATAGCATGTCTAACTTCCACAGCTTCTCCAACGATATACATACATAGAGAGAATAAGCTCTTCATGTATTTTGTACCGCGAGACCATGAGGATGAAATGGCATTCTCATTTGTACAGAACTTCGAAAACAAAGACCAAAACGCCTTGTTTAAAGACAGTACAAAATGTTACGTTTGTAGACATGCATAACAAGATCGTTCGTGCCTTGGTAATTCAGAAATAACAGAAAACTGCGTTCATAGTTTAAGCGTACACCTAATCAAGAGACTTTGGGTTCAATTGAACCAAAGAGCCACCCCCGTGTATAATCAGGTAAAAACATAATTTAGTTCCGTATCGAACACTTATTTTTCAATTGTTCGGTAAGGGTGTATTTTGATGAGTTGATAACAACCATTTGAGCAAAACGGCTCTTAGAATAAGTTCTCTTCCTGTGTTTGCCACAACTGGTATTCCAAGTAGATGGCTACAACCACTTGGAAAGAAAACATCAAAGGAACTTTAAAACGTTTCACGTATACATAGAATACGGCGATTGCCTGAACGGCTAACTTCTACATCGATAAATCATACTGGTATCAGTGTATAGTGAAGATTTCAGTTCTGTAAACGTAACATATATGTAAACGTGTTTTTGATTCCTGCATGTACAGATATGTACACTTGATTTAAATTCGAGCTGATATTTCGTTTTGCCTTATCGACAACTATGTGGATTAAATAGTTGTTAGTTTGTATGAGTCACTAGCTACCAAATCCCTAACATCGGCATTGTACGAACTTTTTTTTGCATTCCCCCTCGTCGCAATTTGTAGAGAATCTAGCAAACCTTATCATAGTAATCAATTTTTGATGACGCAGAGCACATATTAAATTTACACAAAACAAAATTTTCGGACATTCTTACATTCTACAAAATGAACTCAAGCGACAGTGAATTTCAGGAAGAAGAAGGGTGTGTGCAGGCGCTAGAATGATAGAATGTAGATGCTACCGTGGAAAGCGAAATGTTTTATGCAACAAGCACACGCATAGCATGTTTTAAATGTTTGTTGCTAGCGTTTCCCTTTTCGTCTGCCGAGGTTTAACCGTCGAGTTGTGGGTATTGCAACTTGACGAGCTAGGCCTAAATTATATGCTCATTAACTAGTTTTGTGCGTGCTTAAATATAACTAGTTGTTAAAGTAGTCATAGTGGCTGAACTGACATTGGTTATGTACTTCTTATTTATAGGCTGCTTCACGGTTCCAATCTGGGCGGAAGTCATCAGTGGTGTCAATACGGAGATATAGAGAATCATTCCTATTTTGTCCAAAAAATGTATTCCTGGATTTATCAATCTCATGCTTATACTATGAAAATGTTAACACCACTAGACCGTAAAGGTCGTCAAGAACACAAACCACTTTTAAAAAAGCCATGGAAGTCTTTACACCGTTTACCGCCGATAATTCATCATCTTCTTATAGGCATATATCTCGCAGTCGTGTTTTTCGTGATGGCTATTCTTTTGTATTACGACACGTACGCTGCCACTACAAATTTCGGAAAGCCGCATAGACTTGATTGTGGGGATAAGTATGGGGCACTAAGCAAGGTTGTTAGCGATCTAGATCAATGGGTACCCGTCCGATGTCCCGCGTATTGTCAATACAGGGGTGCTGGGAAAGCACACCTGTGGGATGACACCACAAAATCGGTCTTGCCAGCAGCCACGAATAAGTCACATCCGCGTGAGATTTATTCGTTTACATACGATTCGCCTGTTTGTAAAGCAGCGTTGTCTGCTCACGGTTTAATTAGCCCGTTCGTTGGCGGATGCTTCGTAGTACGTGTACCATCATCTCGCACGGATGCGGCTGAGCCACCACCTCTGTTATTACATAAGACCACAAACAGCCACGGAATCCATTTGGATATGGATTCATCTTCGAAGTCTACGCAAACTTCTGCGCGAGCGACTGCGAGAAACATGCGTATGAATCTCAATGATCCTTTGAATAGACACTCTCCATTTCAGGTGCAGGAGTGTGGTTCCCGACATTGTCAAACCTTTGGTTATTCTCTTTTGGTAGTTATGGTGGTATTTAACGTAGGTCTGCTCTTTCTGTCTCCTCCAAAACCAGCATTTTTTGCCTCGATAATGACAATGGGTTATTGGTATGAACTTGAGCGTTTTATATTTAGTTGAGTACTTCTATACCATTTGTGTACCCGAGTTCATGCCATCATAAGCACCTGTTGTAGGTTCTTCAATTCATTCGGTTCCTCTTATGCGTTGACAAAGACCCAGCCATAATTTTGCATTCCTTAGGTACGTCGTGTTCGTCGTTTATCCCACATACACTGAGGCTGGACTGGATCGAGTGGATTATGCCCTTGGTACCTTCTTCTCATTTATTGTCTTCGTCTATGCCATATATGACTTTTCCATGTCTGAAGTACTTTATGACACTGCTAGTGGAAGCTTTGCTTTCGATACCATGCTCTTGTTCATGGTGCCGTACTTTGGCATGCTACACATGAGCTATATCAAAGTATGTTTGAATAGTCTAAACCCGTGCACTGTTTATGTATTATGTTAATATTTCAAATGTTCGGTGGTGTATTTAACTTTCCCTATTGCGCTTGAAATACTTTTCTTCGCTTTCTCTAATGGATTTTGTTGTTTGATTTTGTTTTATAGCCATTCTTAGACTATAGTTTTACTCCAGGAGGCTTTTCTGCTCTTAGCGGATGGCAAGTTGCTTTTGCCGTGATAATTACGGTCTCTATCTGCGTTTTGGGAGCCGTCCAGTTGGCAGAAGTATACCAACACGGTCTTCTTCCATATTATCTCTTTGGTTATGTTGTAGTCATTTCGATCTTTGGATTGATAACAATTCTTGTGATGCTTTCAAACCATCTTTTATTTCATCTACATCATTACCAGCTGTCCCTGTTACTGCTACCAATGACACGGTTCTCAAGCCGGTTTAGTGTCTTTTTGAGTGGTGCGTTGCTTGGAATGTTTGTAAATGGTGTTGCCTGCTATGGGTTTGACTCCACTTGGGTGATGAAACCGTGAATGAATTTTAATAATATTGTTTAGAAATGGACACAATCCTTAATGGAAAAGTTCAGTTCTAGTAAATAACCATATATAATGCAAAACAGTAAATATTTTATATCCGCTTTACTTAAATTTCATTTAGTTCTTACGTTTCTTGTGGCGGGATTCCAACTATTTCCCAAGTGTTATATACATGGAATATCTAATTATCATGCAAGAGAGTGCATTCAGTGTTCTTCTTAGCAATTCTTCTTAGCAATTTGGACGTAAAGAACACTGCGCTTCGAATTCCTATTGCACCCGTAACTGATAAACTACGCAGCGGCATTGGATATATGCCAGATGTGTAGCAGATGTGTTCTACTACGTAATTGTGACACTTTTCTTGCGCCCGTATGTATCTTTGAAGTATGCAGATGTCAACATCTTCTAAAGATTTAAGACTCCACTCTTGTATGTCTTTCTATGTTATGATGAGATACACTCTTTGATAAATACAAAATACATAAGTTTTCATACCATTCCAGTTAGACACACAGTATAGCAAAGGGACAAAGTAAACCTCCGTGATCTGCTCTGATTATACATAATCCCCGTCTCTATATACCCTACGACTACTCAATTGACACATTCTTAACGGAAGTTCACACAAACCATCTTCTAAATTCCGGCTCGGACACAAAAGGAGGTCACAGCAGCAAGTATTTTCAGCCGGCTTGAGAATATAACGTAAATCCATGTCATGTCGAAACCAGTGGTCCTACAAAACTCCTCCCGAGACAGTTATAAACCCATCCATTTAAAACGTCTTGCTCTCTCCGAACAAGATCAACTCTATTGTTACACTCTAACATAGAGTACTTTTTAATTACTTTTTCCTTCAGCTGACGACGATTTTCTTCTTTTCTCCGTACTAAGCCGTTGTAATACAATCACTGTATTGTCAATCATGTGCGCAGGGTCCTCACTCTCTACCATGTCTCTGTTACCCACGCCACTAAGATATGTATTCCATAGCACTGCTGCGCCCGACCCAAAAATCGGCCGGTACGCGAGAGAGACAAGCTTGAACTGTAGTGCGGACACGAAGGGCCAATATAAAGAACCGTGTGCAAACGTACGTGGCATGTCGCTAATGACCTTTGTTTGTGCGTCGGACAGTGATTTCCCTTGCAACAACGTGTTAGTAGTGAAGTTGATCGATATCAGAGCAGGTCCCATCATTGTGTTTACCAATACCTTTTGCAGTACACGAGCATTACTATTACCAGGCAGTAAATGTTCAATTTTTATATGAAATGCTTGCATAATTGGTCCCATGAGCGCGCCGACGCCAAACATACGCAATGTTCTAGCCTTATCCCAATGATAATTGTCACAGCTTGTGATCATATCAACGTGCTGACATATGATGTCTCCAACAGCCGTAGCGGATGCTATAGCGAGAGTCGTCTTCGAATATAGCTTTAACATTTTAGCCAAACCACGTCTAATACATCGTTCGCAACGGAGGGGACTGTGTAGCTAACAGTCTGTGTGCGGATGTGTGTGTATGTGTGTGTATGTGTAGGTGTATGTGTATGTGTATGTGTATGTTTGTGTATATGTGTTTTGTGGTGAGCGCGGATTGGGAGAGGCCACATTCTCCCATCATCACACCCATAGAAACAAAGTTCGGTACTTCGTGAAAGCTCGCTGGGCCAGCCCAGAACAACGGCATTTGATTCGTGCGTTATCAAAAACTCCAAGGAGATCTTTAGTTACGCCGTGTCATCATGTTTGGCATATATAACTTTTAACTACTCGGGTCTCCTGTGTATGCTTTTGTGTCAGTAAGGTAGGGTTTGAACTAACACGCACGGTTTGGACGTACACACAACCGCACCAACGACGTACAATCCGTTGTTATCGAGGTACGATAGGTGAACTTCAATAATGAAGGAGAATGAGTCGATTATTGCTAAAGTGATCGGTGGAACGTTTCGCCGAGGTACTTTGTCCTCATCCAAAGTCAGTACAAACAAGAGCTGCAATGGGTTAGGTGTCGAAGAAAGTAGTGTGTGTTCTAAAAAGAATAACGAACTATCAATTAGTAAATCTGAGGTGAGTATCCAAGCTATGTGATGTGCTACTAAATTATGTACGAATCCGCTGTGACGATATTTCGCGTGTATATTTTGAAACTGTATATGCTTGCTATTGAACTTTAATTTTCTAGCATCGATCTATGGTTAAACCATTGGAAAGTCACAAAATTGGTAAAGATTCATCTGGGAGAGATAAAAAATGGCTGAACTTCTTTCGAATGAATAACAGTGAGACTGTTAGCACTCAAGAGTTGGATGATTCATCTTCTGTTTCTCGGTGAGTTAGTTGACTTCATTGAATTAATTATCGAAGAAGTTCTTCTTCCATTTAATGTCGTAGTTCGATACTATCTAGTTCCTTATGACATGTAAAGAGTAATAGATATCTAGGGGTGCTACACATAACTGCTAGTTTGATATGTGCACATGGTCTTGTTCTTAACTCCTTCGTTTTGTATTGTGTTCGGACGAAAACTGGCAGTCGTGGTTCTATTAGCTTAATCTCAAGCAGATTATCAAAACTGGGATTAACGGGAACTACGCCACCAACTGGTTTAAAAGATAATGATCCGTATGGTAAAAAAACGAACGGAGAACTATATGTAGTACAGAAGTCTAAAGAAGATGCACCGACTGATGATTTATATCATATTAAAAGACTAGGTTTATACGACGTAGGAGCTACAATCGGGAAGGGAACTTTCTCCAAGGTATGGCATGGATAAAGTTGCTTATGCATATGCTGTACATACACACACATAATCTATTTGTTGCGTTCAACATGTACTTCCATTTATACAACTTTCTCATTGGAATCCATGGCAACGGGGCACGCAAGTAGCTAACGTTGACTGTACTCAATCAACAGGTGAAGATGGGAGTCAATTTAATTACAAAACAAAAAGCTGCCATCAAGATTATAGAGAAGAATGAGAACCATAGGGGGTTCACAACCAAACATATTTTCCAAGAGGTGAATGTTCAAAAGGTAAGTCGTCTGCGGGGTTTAGATGTTATACAACTGTTAGATTACATATGGTGTTATAACGCTATTGTTCTCTTTTAAACTGTTTTAAACTGTAGACGATGTTTCTCACGAGATTTTTTTTGAAATAGTTGAATTGATGTTATTGTTCTTATCTCTATTTGAAATAGATATACATATATCATGAAAGTATGTAAGAATATCTACTATTATCAGTAGTAAAACAAAGTTACTTAGCATTAAGCGTGTTGCGCATTCCCATCCTCAGTCGAGCATGAGTGGACTGACTATTTCATGTCTCATGGTCTGACTGTCTTGGGACCTGTAAGTGTGCAAACCACAGGCGCGTCTGCCAAATTCTGAACGTATTCGATACTGGATCCTATGTTTGCATAGTCCTAGAGTTTGCCCCGACCGATTTACTGCAGTATATAAACTCCACGTGGACCAAGCGATTGACTGACTGTGAATCTAGACGTCTCTTTTACCAATTAATAGATGGTAAGTATTAGAAAGTGAAATACACTTGATAGGTTTGGCATCACGTGCTTACAAGTAACTTGAATAATTGACAATATCATTTCGTTACAGCTGTTTCATATCTTCATGACTTGAACATAGTACATCGAGACATAAAGCCACAAAATGTTCTATTGGACAATGAATTCAACGTCAAGCTCACTGACTTCGGGTAAGTATAGTTACCAAAGGTCTGATACGAAATTTCATGCTTTATACAATGTACACCATTAGAATAATCTCCATTTCTACGTATGTATCTATGCAGTTTTGGAAAACAGTGTACAGAAACAAATGGAGATATGTTATCGACTGTATGCGGCTCTAATGTCTATGCCGCGCCTGAACTTGTGCGTTACAAGCAACCATATAGTGGTAGGCCGGCAGATATATGGGCCTGTGGTATTGTCCTATATAATATGCTAGTAGGGAAGATGCCATTCAAGGATTTGGGAGATCGTGTCAGGACAGAGGCAAGGCACGTACTATACGATCCTCTTATTTCTGAAAATGTTCTGGTCGAAAATCTCACCTTCCCAGCTCATGTCCATGCGGCAGCCGCCCACCTTTTGCAAAAAACAATTTGCATAAATTTTAAAGCAAGGTAATTCACTATATATCACCTTCCATTGTTGTGGGAGATGCAAGCATCTTGTTTTCCTGGGTCGATGTGTCATTACGAAAGTTCCGATGCAAACATATTTGGTGTTGATTAATCCAAAATCGTAATACTTTGAACCTACAATATAGATATACGTCGGCCAATATCTTTGAGCACGAATGGATGCAGTTGTCTTTCCCTAATGGACCTGATCCAGCAATGCGTACACGGTTGAAAAGAAGACCTTCAAAAACGGGAGTTAGCAACCCTACTGGGTATCGGCCAATGCCAGCAGTACATGGTCACACTAAAAAGGGCTCGGAGTCACAGCCACAAGTTCCTAATAGTCCATGTGCCTCTAGAAATATCAAGGATTTGAACAAGCTCCCATTTACGAATAGCGCATCTGCCAGTAGTGCTTCATTTGAAAATAATTTAGAATGGCCACCACGTGTTCATAAAACTAGAGGGACAGGCTGCAACAGATTCAACGGCTCTCCCACCACCACAGTTCGAACATTTTCAGCTTCTTCGAATACACCTAACCCTCCAAGCGCAGAACATGTGACTACCCGCTCAACTGAACCACATAAATTAAGTAAACTGGGTCGATGAGATATTAAAATATACAAATATATTGCTTACAAATTTGCATATTCATATAATGATCCCAAGTTAATTGACACATGCAGGCTAAACTTGGACACCAGGAATCTTCATATGCAAATTTCTTTATCATTATTTTCAAAGATGCATTTTGGTAATCATAGAATGTAGAACTCTACATAGGTATTTACTAACAAAGCATGTCGACTATTAATTACTTGTTTACATCAGTGGTATTTAACGACATGTGCATGCCATAGTCTGCTCATATACACATACACAATTCCTCTCTGTATGTTGGTCCTACATGCAGTTTATCTCTCCATATTGCTCAGAAAATTTGTGTGTCGTGGATAATAATGTTCAAGTATTTAGAAAGCTTGATTGGTGTATTTGACATGATGTCCATAATGTGGCGCTCAGAAATACTGCTCTTCCTGCGAACTCGTTACCTACAATATTTACGCTCAATTGCAAAAGTTCACTTGACCCTACATTATTTGGACATAATGTACGATGCATTCACTGTTGCGTAAAGTCAGGTAAACTACTTGTGTTATGAGCCATTGTCAACTATCCACTCCGTCATATGTTGCATCTGTTATTGCTCACGGCACCAGCAACGGGTATTTCGTTAGTTTCAACTGTCTTCTCCGTATCATTGTGACTGTAATTTTCAACTATTGTAATTACATTCGCTTCCAACTACAGCGTATGTGGGTGATTTGGTGCTAATTTAGTATTAATGAATGAGATACAAACATAACACTTTTGTTTGCATCCCAAACTCGAAATCTCCACGCTACATACCCTATGTGAACAACTGTGGCCACAAGCCATGATTTAACATGTAAAGCGACAAAAAATGTAAGTGGGGTGCAGTCGTAGGCATGTGGTAGCATTTAGTGCCCTCCACTCTTGGTAGGCTATTCCCTGCCTGGTATTAAGTATACAACATATGCTTGAAACTTTAAGCCCAACTATACATAAGACAGGGTAAACGAACACATCCACACACCCATCCCACATCCGCACTTTCAGCGATGAACCGATCGATGTGCGCGAGTGGATTTTGGTTCACAGTTTTGTGTTCACTTTATTGGAGCACAACAGGAGGGTATCATAAAATCCTATATTATTACCTTTTCCTATATTTTTTAAAACTTTTCTTCAAGTATCGATCAATGAAATCAACCAGAGCGGTGGGGTCGCTATACAATTCTTTTGCACTTACCACTCCTACGCTCAGTTGCTGTCCATTTGAACGGACCTGTTCAAAGAACAATAACAAAATTAAAACAAAAACTAAAAACTAAACCCCAACCAGGTTCAACAGGGCCCAAAAAGGCCCACAAAGGCCCAAAACATAACCAAAACATCACCAAAGAGCGGGGAGGGCAAGGGGAGAGAACTGATCAATCAAAATTCTTGATCGAAACCGATAAACACCTGCCGTTTTGGTTCCAAGGCTGGAAACGTATGGTACTACTATATGCTATGCTGCTCTTCAGCGTGTCATCCTAAAGAGATGAAATATGGTGAACGTACACACTCGACTACCTCACTTCAATACTTGTTAAGCTTAAGACTACTGAGCTCTCTGCCAGTATCAAGTACACGTACAGGTGTACACAGTAGTTCTTTTGGGTGTAGTTCAACATCTATTATTTAAGACTTTGCACAGGAGGGAAAAATGAGAGTCAAAGTCAAGAATTTGGTGCAGTTCGCCCACGCGAATGCAAAGAGCTCATTTGGAAGAGGAACTGCTACGAAAGGCACTGACAAAAGACACGATGTTGGATTTTCGGATGATATAATAGTTTCGTAAGTTGTATATTTTATTTGATATGCGGTTGTGCTAATATCAATCACTGTTTTCCTCATTCGTTCATTTCCATTCTTTACAAGAACATCTTCGATACTTCATAGTAGCAAGTCGAACATGAAGTATCATTCCTTACTCATCAACCACATCCAAATATATAGAAGTCCTGCCTTAACCAAAAGAAACCAAGGTCACCCACCTTCCCAACCAGGTCGCGACGAGCCGCTAACTCAACCAACACAGCAAAGAACCGCGCTGAATGAGCTACCAGTCATAAATGTAAAAGGTGATTTATTATTATTATTATTAGAATTAATATTTTTCGAGTCGCACTATATACGCAGATTCTGATCCCTCCCTTATTAATTATAGATGATACCAATTATGTAAACGAAACTTACGAGAACCATGAAAACCGAACTCCTGATGAGTCAATGCCAAATCCTGTTCGAAGAGCACGTAAACTTTCTAATCATATGGTGACGAGGCCATCACCAAATGATCTAGTTCTTCGAGGGATTCTCAAAAAAGGTTGGTTACCTTTAAATAAGAGTTGCATGTAATTTAGTTTCAAGCATGATTCCATTACCGTTTCTGGAAGACTTGGTCGCTTGTCATCGTTGCATGCTAAGCAGTTTCCCTATTCAATTCTCATGTCTATGTAGATAAAGGCGATGGTAGTGTCGAATCCCTAGCTGAAATCTCCAGACGCCTAAGCGTAAAGGTATTGCTATATCAATATCTAATTATTTACTATCATTGCGTATCTCTTTGAAACATCCATATATGTATTATTTACTCACGTCGATTCCCACCTTGCGAACACCTACCAGTTATCAGAACGACTTCAAATAGACGAACTCATAGAACGTAGAATACTTTTCAACGAGAGTGTCACAGTTGCAAGAACATACACTGCATCTGACTATAACAGAACAGCGGAAAAGCCGTGGACAAAGTTAACTATGGGCGACAAGGTATTATTCTTCACGAATAAGCAATCATGGAATCTCTAATGTAAAACTTTACAGAATTGTTTGTTTGGATAGCACAACGGCTCACTATCACTATTTTCGAACTCTTTTGTTTCACAGGAGGCAATCAAAGCTGAGCTCAATCAGTTTAAGGCGACGGAAATGGAGGTTCATGCTGCTAGCGCTCGATATACACGATTCCATTGTTAAAACGTAGATTATAAAAAAACCATCTATTGTAAGTCAAGAAATTAATATACAGGCGGAGATCATAGATCATCAGCTGTGACGAAAGCAGCAATGTTTCGCTATTTCGTCAATTTTCCTACCGTTAGAGCTCGGTACTGGGAATAAAACTTCAAATATACTTCTAATCTTTATGTACTTTATGTATTATGATGTTCAGCAAAGCTGTAAATACATACTATTTTATAAGTTACTTAGACAACCAGGTTACAGCAATTACAAGTTCGCTTCCTTCATCTCTGATATTTGTGCTATGTCTGAGTAACAAGTCTACAGCTTTCCGTAAGACTGCGGACGTCCAATACCGGGTGTGCGTATACTAGTTTTGAAGCGAAGGTTTTGGCATGAGATACATGCGGATATGCACATACATGATTGGATTTAACTAAATTGCAGAGGAGCTTATCCACTCCCGCTCCACTGGTGTACTGACAACGTTGACGAGGTGAGTATGGCTACGAATTCGTTTCCTTTTTCACGAAGATGCCTTACATCTCTGGCGCTTTTGACGTCTCGGCTCGCACGGTTACAGTCTATCGCCTGGCGCAAAACCTTTCTGCGGACGTCCCATACTTGAACCTTCAGAAATGAATGAATACAAAAAGTACAGTTCAATTCATTGATCAACACCAAAAATTACGTCTCATGATAGGATTGTCAGCTTGTTCAGTACTTACTGCTTTAGACCGTTCGTCCGGGATAGCATAAAAGAAATCTTCCGCACTGGGGTCACTACCAGGAGCTTGAAACATGGTTCCCCTAGGCATACAGTTCTAGATACAACACACAAACATGAGTACCAACTCAAAATATCATTTACTTGAAAAAAAACGAAACACGATATTTCCGTCAAAAATTTCCACGTACCGCAACTGGACCTCCATACATTGTCACGTCTATTTTCCCTCTATCAGCATCCATGTCGAACAGCACATGCTCAACGCGACTCTGAGCGCTTCCAGAATTAGGCCGTACTGTAGCGACGCATTTTCGGGAGTTGGGTGCAGCAGTCGACCATAACAAACGGCCTGAGAATCATTTTATGATACATACAATGAATAACTGTAGACCATAATAACAATCTAGGGACGATTGTAGAAGATGTTCTATTAAGTTTGAAAGTTGGGCGATGTAGTGGCATTTGAAGTCGTAAATATAGTGCGTACTAGCAAGAGTAAGATATTGCAGGAGAGAGACGGATGTTTACCTTCTGGAATTGGAAGCGCGATTGGATTATACACATTACTTGAAACTTTCTCCATGAATGACACACCAGTTAAAGTTCCAACCAACAATCCGCTGTACCCATGACCAATTTCAGCACCCTAGCGGAGCGAATTAAAAGTCATTAGACGTTATACATTTGTCACTGAGAGTGAGAAAAAATTGTGTGTGTGTATGTATGTTTGTGTGTTCACTGTTTAAGCTGGACAACCTCGAACAACGGTAAACATTCCTTGCAAAGTTCTGGCAAAATATATAGACAGACCATTACTCACCTGATCGACTGACGAATAATCAAGGGATCTCACTGGAGGCAGTTCAATTATGCTGGTTACTGGTCTTTCGTGAAGAGCAGTAATTTCGTTTACGTGCTCCTTTGGTGCACGAATGTCATACGTACGTACTTTACCCTGCATGAGTCCAATATAGAAATAATTGGGGTCCAACTCGCTCCAAGCACACGACCATGCATCAAGAGGCATCTCAAAGGTACGAACCACCTTCTTCATATCGACGCTTACAAGTTTGGCAGTCTTATCACGTGAAGCCGTAAGAATAACATCCCCCGTACGTGAAAACTTTATATCCTTAACGATTTTGTCGTGCACAGGAATGGACACTTTGGCCCTCATATCATCCTCCAGATTAGTTGTGACGAATCCATACTTTGCAGTACAAAATCTCGAGTACTCTGCACTAGCCTCGTTGCTGATCGCAAATAGTTTCTTGTTTTGAGAATACTGAAGCACCACGGCCTTGCTGTCTGCTGAAACAATACTGCTTAGTTTATACTTATATGATCCACGTATCGTCGGCAAAGAAGGTGTGTGTGTGTACACGTTACTATCTCCGATATTGTCTCTTGGTGATGGCATAGAATCAACTCCAATACTCTCGCAAACCCGAGTCCTTGGCGAGTCATTGCTGTCAATATTGATGACGGAAGACTCGTCCTGAATTATTTCAATAAGACTATGCGTTCCTTTTGACGGACTGTCATACATCAAGTTTGTGGGTTCCATGTGGGGGGTTTCGGCGAGAACAGATTCGTTGCTCGGTGTGGTCGTACTTAAATTTGGCCTATTACGATCGATGTTTTTGAATTCTCGAGATCTAAGAATTTCGTTTTCCGCCTTGAGGCTATTCAGAGCGCTCATAACTTGGTTTAACTTCATCTTTACCAGAGCTAACTCCTTGTCGCGGGCCTTCTTCTCCTCCACCAACTGAGCTTCCTTGTCTTTCATCGCGTCTACGTTCGTTATATCTACCGCAGATATGAGATGCGGCGCAAATACTACACGCAGATCCCGTGCATTACTCATTGTACCACAGCTTGGACAACTCCCCTGCCCTGGCTTACCATCCTTTTTCTTATCATCCTTACGTAGCCACTTCTCTATACATTTTTGTCCGAATAGATGGCCACATTTGGTCACGACGAGACGATGCTCCCCAGATCCAGTCCAATACTCCATGCATATGCTACACGTTATATATTCGGGATCAAAATGTGTAGGCAAGCTCTTGTCATTCTTGTCATCCACAGATTGCGCTGCTCCTTTCGTCGGAGTTTGGAAATCACTGTAGGAATTTTGCGATGATATTGCTCTACTGTTTACATTTGATAGCAGTGACTGCTCGTGCTCGTGTTGACCAGTGCTAGCACCCTCACTCCCATCGATATCTATAGCAGTTCCACCAAAAGTCGATAAAATTGTACCTCTAGGCCTGTGTAATGTCGATGTGGAGCGCCGAGACAGTCTTCTTGTATAACCAACGCTGTTCTTTCTTGTACCAGACGTTGATGAGTCTCGTCTGAATTGCTGTAGACTCTCAAACAGAGGAGCAGATGTCTTTGATTTCGAAGGCGAGTTTGATTCAGTAGTAATTGAAGCTTCTAAAGATGGAACAGTGCGTTGTACAGTTGACAGACCCAAGACAGTCACATGAGAATGAGAATGAGGTTCACTTAATGATAAACGGGACCGTTTGTAAGGAGACTCAGGTTGGACTAAATTAATGGTCTCGAACGCGGACGAGCCTTTTTCCACTAGAGACGGCGTCGTGCGAACATCACTTCCATCTAGCTGATAATGGCTGCTATAATTTGAACTGTCTGTTAAATCAGTCGCTATTGGAGTGACACTATTATTAAGAATAGGTCGTATATGTTCACATGCTACCAGTAATGGATTAGAGTGGTTGCTTGATATGGAGCTTCCCTCCTCATGACTCAAAGCTGGCTGCGAGGAAGAGGTGCATTCGACATCTTGTTCTTCCTTTTCTCTCTCTCTTCCTCCCTGAGGATGCTCCTGTGACATTGTTCATTGCACACGCTATGCTAATTCGTATGCTCTCCATACGCAATTCGTATGCACTTCATACGCACTTCGTATACACTTCGCATGCACTTTATATGCAACTGCGTATGCAATTCGTATGCAATTGTGCTTGCTAATATGTTCCTTCGTATATACTTCGTACACACTTCGTACGCACTTCGTATGCTATTGCGAGTACAAACGACTGTGTTACTTTCGTATGTAGTTCGTACGCACTTCGTATGCAACTGTGAGTTCAACTGCGTGTGCTAGTTAGTTAAGTGTGCCGGTGTGTGTGCTTCCTTGTATGTATGCTTTGCTTTAGCACTGAATGGTAGTCGCGTGCTTTTTTGGCGGGGGTTTTTAAGTCAGTCTATTCTAATTACTTATCGAGCAAAATACCGAGGTATTTACTCTATAATAATGGGCCTTTTATCCGGCCTAAAGTAATAGAAAATTTCAGTGGTATATATATCATTGTTTTCACTTATAACAATATATTTTTCATGTTTGTTGAAGGATCAACATGCAACGTCGCTCTCTGTATCTTGATCACTGCCAACATGCGATATAACGAGCATTCGTTGTAAGTGGCATGGAATAAATAAATAATTGGAGTGTTGACACACAATTCGATATAAACATTTTTATGGATTTATAGTTATAAGTACAATCTAAGAATGATTTTCCCTGAGCTACAAGGAAAGAAGAAATGATGTGATTGATTTTTTTTTGTTGGAAATTGTGACAAGCACAAATAAACGGGCGTCTTGTTGTAACCAAATAACTAATTATATTAAAAGCCAGTATATATTTCAGCCCTTGTGTGAACTTTTCGCCGACTCGTGCTATTACAGTTTAGATTGAAGGTATGAACTGTTGAAAATCGATGACTTTCAGTCAGGTTCTAAAGCTCAGCGTAGGCTAGGAATCATGCGATCAACCCTCAGTTTTCAGTACAGCATGATCATCCAAGCCTTTAAAATTCGCTTTACGCGTGTGACTACAACCACGACAACGATTTCCACGGCGATTCCTCAACACAGAAAGACGAGGTGAGACACAAAATACATGGCTCCATATTTTTCCTGAACAGTGATCGCAGCAAATCACAGATTTTAATTAGCTGATTCGTATTTGGTTTTGTGTCTGGACTCAGTGTTATCGCAAGACGTCACAGGAGTAGAGCTATCCTTCTGTGTGATACTACCTCGATCCATTTTTCGATAAATATCCTTCATACAACGGACTAGTTTCCGTCGAACCGGTATCTCAGTCAGTGAGCGACATTTTACATCCGAATTAGGTAAATAGACGCAAATTGATAGAAATACCGAAACAATGCAGTCATTTGTGGTATAGTACATCTTGCAACTAAGGGTGGATAAATACTTTCAGGTCATGCAGCAGCGTGCACCAGAAGAAAACGCCAATACAGTACTCTGGATCTCTGCATGAACAACCTACAACTGCGTAGCTGGTAACACAAGATCTGTTACGCACTCAAAGAGTGTTATTGTGATTTCTTAAAGTCAATCCTGGACACGTTGACCTCACCGTCTGCCTGAACTGAGTACACAAATAGTACAACACTTGTTCCTTGGACGTCCATCAGGACGAAAGATGGTGTTACTTCCCTGTAGATAAAATAATTAGGATGTATTGTTAATTCGTTTATGTGCAGGGTAAACAAATGTAAGCTTCAAGGCTATAGTTTGCGTTACATTTGTGAACGTACTCTTGTAGAACAGTGTAGGCACCCGTTGCAGATCCAGGATTCACGAATAGCTTTCCTTCTCTCTCCCGAGTTCCAAACTCATGTGTATGTCCTGCATATGCGGAAGCATGTTAGTAGTGCTTATGTTGTAAAAGCTTAAGTGGCCTTACAGGAACGTCGTGAACAACATACCAGTAATAAGAATATCCACATCAAGCTTTCGCTGAACGGCAGCAAGACTTTCCTGGTCACCCCACGGAATTATCTGCGATATAGGATGTTAAAATTATTTTAAATCCCTCGTCTACATTCTTGAACATCACGTTAATTATTCACGCAATCACGAGTACCTGATAGCCGTTGCAGATTCCTACTTTAAACAGCCCGATTGAAACCACCTTCTCATCTGGATACTCGGATCCCTAGCAAGTCAGATGTAAACAAACAAAAAGAAAAGACAATAAGAAATCCCTTTGACAATTCCTTAAGCCGATATCTCTTCGTCAAGAAAACTTTCTCACTTACTTGATCAAACTCGCCACGTACAACGTGCACATCATTTGCCAGTGTCTTCAAATAGCTGAGGACAGATGGAGAGCACAGATTTCCGGTGCATACAACGTGTTGAATTTTACCTGGCACCTAGTGCATTCAATATTATTTGTGTTAAATGCATGATGGGTAACGGCAAGGAGTTAGACAGAAGGCTGGAGCACAAAGTACGGGAATAAGCAAACTACAAATTCAAAGTTAACCTCTTACAATCACATACCAACAATTTTTTGAATTTCTCGGGTAAGTCGGACGCTCTGTGGGGAATATGCAGGTCCCCCAATACCAGGACAAGCTGGATACACAGAAAATATGATTGTAAGAAGTATGAGCAGAAGGTTTCATAATTAATTGCTATTTACGTACACAATGTACCAAACTGAGTGTGGTATGCAGTGCATACTAATGTCTATAAGCAGGGCAACTGTTACAAAAGCATGGTTATAACCAGGAAGGACAATCTTCATAGAATATAGCAGATGGAAAATACGAGTTAACTTGTCTTATTACCAAGCACATGGAATCGACCTACCATTTTCTCAGTATGAAGCAGTGGTCAACAAAATGTATGTAAACACTTTGATTGCCATGATGTAAGATCACTTTGTATCAAAATATGTTCACATTTTTGCAAATAATTGGGACGGACACAGGGGACTCGACCCCGAGCTTCATGCTCGTGTTTGACAAACGTCGCTATCTTTTCAACTGTGGTGAAGGATTTCAACGTCTGGCCACCGAGAGTGCAACCAGGCTGGCAAAGGTCGAGTCCGTATTCTTGACTCGATTGCGTTGGCGTCAATGTGGTGGTCTTCCTGGTCTTCTCCTAACACTTGCCGGGGTAGGACGCACGTTTGTGAATGTGCATGGACCAACTAACCTACATCACTTTTGGCACTCCACGCGAAGATTTATGGGCACTGGAAAATTAGCGGTGAATGTACATGAGTATGGAACCCACATAGAAGATGATAAGAATAATTGTGTTCACGATGCCGATGTGTATAAAGACGAGTTCATTACCATATCTCCGATCTGCATTAGACCAGAAACTGCCGAGATGCCTAGTCGTAAACGTTGTCGCAAAGATGATGCACAGATTGATGGACGACGCGATAGTATAACAAAGCGTACGAGAGATATTATGCTATCACACCTTGACGGAGGATATAATCGGTACTCTCAAAAGCAACATGATTCTGTTCCTCCGCCGAGAACTGATGCACTTGACCAGGTGTTGTGCTACGTTTGCGAACTATCGTCCCCACCGCCAAAGTTCGATGCGAAGAAGGTACTTTCTTTTCTTGGTAGTGTGTTTTTTTGTTTGTGTATGACCAGCTATCATATGTATACTTAGAAGAACGTGTTTCTTTATAGGCTGTGGAACTGAACATCCCAAAAGGCGATGTTAGAGCGAAATTGGTTAGGGGACAAACCGTGACACTCGATGACGGAAGAACAATTACCCCTGACATGGTCACTGGTACCACACAGAGAGGTCATGTGACCCTTGTGATTGACTGTCCAGGGCTGGATTATATATCCGACCTTGTTGAACCTTCAAAGTGGAAAGAATTGTGTTGCGACTCAACTGAGTCTAGCAAAACGCCTATCCTTTTAATACACATGGCATCAAATGAAGTATTAACGGATGATCGTTACGTTCGATGGGCGTCTGCATTTGGTATTACTGCGGAACATATTTTTATTAACTCTGAACTGTGCAGTCAGTCTGTCATTTTCAAAAGTCAGGCACGTGCGCAAGCTAAGTTGAACGTTGTTGATGAGAATATATTTGCCCCACCCTGCGAATCTCATGTTAACGTCAAAGATGCACTTTCCTTATTGAAGCAACCCCTGGTAAGTTTCCAATTATTTCAAGTACTTGCATTGCTCTAAGACTTTGTTTTCTGAGAATTTTTGTATGTTTGTTCAGTATACTAATCAGGGCCGGGTCGCGGAGCCAATGTTAAGGTATCAGCTTCTTCCTAAGAAGAGAGCTGGCTTCTTAGAGTCCGAGTCTGACACGCACCAAACACCTCACGAGATGAAGAAGGTCGCACAGCAATTGTTGGCTGATCATGCATATGATGGCGTGGATGAGAAAAGTAAAAAGTCTCATGAGTTCCCCCATACTGACAAAAATGTGGAGATAGTATTTCTAGGTACCGGATCCGCTATTCCCTCCAAGTATCGAAATGTTAGTTCAAGCGCAGTGCGTATCCCTGGCCATGGTACTGTTCTCATGGATGCTGGCGAGGGAACTTATGGGCAGATAAGACGGCTCATAGGTAGAAGCAAAATACAGGAGTATATAGACAAAATCCGATGCGCGTACATCTCACACATGCACGCCGATCATCATCTAGGGCTCATCCGAATTTTGTCAATGCGATCAGAAACGGCGGTTCCGTTGCTTATCGTTGGGCCATTGCAATATAAGAAGTGGTTAGACGATTATTCCGCTTTAGAGCCTTTACGTTATTCGTTTGTTTCTACAAACTCACTGTATCCCAAGGCAGCGAGTGGTACTTCATTATATTCTTCAGCAGATGAACATCTAATGGTGACGCTACGAAAAGAACTGGGAATTCAGTTACAATGTGTTCCAGTCATTCATACAAAAGAAGCTACTGGTATTGTTATAGAACACGAATCTGGTTGGAAAGTGGTTTACTCAGGAGATACGAGACCATGCAAAGAGTAAGTTGGTCGACTTGATATATTTTCAGATGAACAAACCATCTCTATATTCAAGTTTAAGTGAAATACTGGTTTTCAATGAGTCAAGCTGCTTTTATTTACTAGTTATGTATTTCTCACCATTTGATAGACTAACGAGGGCTGGAAAAAATGCTACAGTGCTGATTCACGAGGCTACGTTTGAAGAAGACATGCTTGAAGAAGCTATTTCAAAGAATCACAGGTACTCAAGTTGAACTTGGAAGATATATCCGTATAGTCACCATCATTGTCTTAAGCTTTCTCTTAACTCACTCATGACCATGACAACAGCACTACGCTCGAGGCTGTCCAGGAAGGTGTGGAGATGAATGCCGGACTGATAGTACTAAATCATTTTAGCCAAAGGTACCCGAAAGTGCCCAAGATCGACGCTAACTTCACTGATCGGACTACTATTTCATTCGACTTGATGAGATTTGGTATGCTTTGCAAAGATATTATAAATGTACATTAGGATACTAATTACATATCTCGTTTCGATATTTAATGCGTATTTCTGATATACTAAGGAGTTGCTCATGATGAAAATCTTAGATATGTATTTACGATATTTGTTTAAATGCACGGTTTCTTACGTTCCTAAAAAAATCTCATCTTCTTGATGGCGAGGGTTGATATGAACTATGTGAACTCATTTTATGATGGAAATCTGTTCACAGGTTTCAAAGATATTCCAAAGCTTCCAGAAATGATGAACAAACTGAAGGCTGTTTTCTCAGAAGAAGAGGCGGAGCTGCATGATTCTGAAAATGAGACTCCGCAGATTAGTGTTAATAGCTTACGTGGTACAGAATAATATTAATAAATGTAACTCACATATAATACCAACCGCTTTTTCAGCCAAGATGCTTGAGAAGAAATCGCTATCCTTCGTTGATTGCTTCTTGAACGTCCGTTAGAACCGACTTTTATTATAGTCGAGACGTATAATACACAAATGAAATCATATATTCATTTTCTGCATGGTTTTTTTACTTTTGATCTTGGTGATCCTTAAGGGAATTGAAAAGACATCTGGGCCAGGTTGAACGTAATTTACAAAGTGATATAGTACAGTTCCTGTAGCATTCCAGAAAGAGCCACATGTGCGAGCCAGCAACATAGACTAACCATAGTCAAAGCGTTATTAGTAGCGGGTGTTGATCAAACGGTGACGAGCCACATTTGAAGCTATCGAAGACCTTTCAAGCAGAATCTTAATCTACATTTAATTTTGACGCTTGCAACATAGCCGGATCCTTCGTTATACTTTGATCCTTTTCTTTCCTTCGAATCTTCTTTTTCTTGCCTACATTGAAGATAGACTCTCTTATTTCTGGATATGTGCACATACAAAAATATAACAGACAGAAAACAAAAACTCGATGTACAACGGACAAAGAATACCTTTGTCCATGAAATTTCGCCAGTCGCTCACTCGCGAGTCCCGTTTATCCTCCCACACTTTATCAGCCTCCGCTTTTCGTTTCCTTTTCTCTTTTTCTTCGTCCTCTTCTTCCTTTTTGCGAACTAATTGAGAGAATATGACAAGATTAATAATATGATACAAAAACAATCATGTGCCAATAAACACTTCTCTAACATACTTTCTTCATCTGCCATTCGTTTTTCTATCTGACGTTTGCGCCATTCGATGTCTGCAAGAATTTTATTCGCTCGTGCTACGACAATTTCCTTGAACACATCAGTCTCGGCCACTTTGTCTCCTTTTTCATACTTATTTTCATGCATCACCATCTCTAGTGCATCTTGAAGAGTTCGTTTCATTACTCTTTGCTGATTCTTATCTAGACAAAGTTTCTAAAGTTCAAATACAATGGCCATTTTGTGTATTAATTACTGCTTATCAAATGCACCAAACAATCGTGGTTTCAATGTTTAAACAACAAAAACAAAATTGTGCCTGTGTATTACGGAGCAATGCAGTATATAACATCCTGTATATAAACATCCACTCTATAAACACACAACATGTATACATGTAAAATGATATCTGGATTTATTATAATTAGTCAATGTCTTTACCTTTGCCTTTGCCAATATTGAGAATGCTGTTTGGGCGTCCAGGTGTTTACATTTATCTGGATGAATCAACAAGGATTTCTTCCTATAAATCTTGTTCAGTTCCTACAATGCATTGTCACGGTTGTCACGGGTATAATAGCAGGAAAGGAAATAATAAGCTCTCCGTATATTTCCGCCAAACTAACAAGGGCGCGTAACAAGTTTGGCTACACTTACCTCGTCCGTTATGGTGAAATCTACACCCATTTGTGCCCAAGGATTCAGTTTAAAAGCAGACATCACCCGTTTAACTTCCAGCTCACGCTGACCATCCGAAACCTTATCAATACAAAATAGATTCATAGCACATATTAGCAGGAGTGGAGAGTCATTTGTACATTTGACCTAGAGAGATTGGGACTTGCGCTGTGTTTCTCACGATGCAATAAAAGGTAGTATCCCGACGAAATATAATAAAGGTTGTCCACCGTGGACAACACAATCAAAAAACGCAAATAACTCTGATATCTCTCAGCGAACTAAGCTGGATGTATTAATTTAAAATTCATCATATACATGCACGCAAGTATGTTCTACAATAAAACACAGGTATCAGCAAAGACCGAAACATTCTTATCAATGATAATGTCAGCGTACCTCTCCCATGAGTTTCCGAAGCTCCTCATCCATATCGTCGGCCGACATTTTGCGAATGTGCAATTGAACAGTACGTACCGGTGAAGTTGTGAGTGAATACAGACCAAGACACGAGACGAATGCAATTCGAAGTTGTGTGTGCGATGTAGCTGTGTGTGTGATGCTGTGTGTTTGGAGGGTGTAGTTGTGTGTGTGAGTGGTGGGTATGGTTAGGTCTCTGTGGTGTGGTTAATGTGGTTGTGCGTTTAATGTAAACGGTGACAACAAAATCCATGGTTAAATGACACGCGATGTTGACACACACACACACTCAAACAAACACACACACACACACAAACTCTCCTCACTCACATGATCTGTACTTCATGGGTGGCGTGAACGGACGGTTGTGGGATGGTATGTGTTAACGCACGTCGCACCTTTACGGGGGTGCGTCGGCGTATGGTAGATGTGACTTGAGCCTTATTGTATGTTGTTTGAGTAGAGTTTCTTTCTTTCGTTTCTGTTGGATTTCAAGTACGACATTTAGACTGAGTAAGCAGTTCGCTTGATGTTGTTGGTACTTCGAAAATAATCATTAACATTGTCTTGTTTGTCTTGATAAATTTCTAGTTTCGTGTACTCTAATGAATTTTTAAGAGCGTGGAGCACTTGAGCTGATTTAAACAAGTTCCTCGTTTGTTTGTTTGTATCCTACTTTTCTGCCCTACGAAAGTGATTGTGTACGTCTCCACTTCACCTAGTTTAAGGATCTTTCAATATTAAGTTTAGCACTCATATGTACTCCATGCTATTGATTTTAGATAATGAAGGTGAAACTATCTACTGGTATTGTCTCTTGATCATTTTTTTTCGAATGTACCTTGATTTTCACGACTTCGTCGTATTTGTCCTTAGTATCATAGCATTTATTTTATCAAAATTTGATCTTGTTTCGCCTTGTTGCTTGTTATCAGATGTAGAAAAGCAGCGACCGTTCAAAGCTTGTCGAGTTTGTATTGTGTATCGCAACTAAGTAGCATTTGTTCACACCTTCGTTTCGTTCTTCCACTTATTTCATATCATGAAAAATTATACGGTATCCCGGTCGACGTACGAAATTATAAATCTTTGTCTATGCTACAGCCGTACAAGCCAACAATCCCATTGGGGTATGTTTTGAAGTATTGTTCTGTTTGTTTGACTTCTTAGTACATAGAATGGCATTGACATTACGTGTTGTGATGGGTATGTATTACATAATAATGTAGGAGTTTCCAAAGTATCAGAATAATAATAAATCTACGTACCACGAAGAGCAGTTATCTGGATAGTGGTGTGTAATGACTTCCTCACCAATCTCTGATTTCTAGTAGTACCACCATCAGACTCCTAGTATACATTGGTTATGAGGGGTTTACGAAAAGAACGTTAAGAGGACAACAGCTAAGCCAGTATGTTTGTTATCACATTTCATCTTCACACTCGCAGATTGACAAGGCAATCAGAGCTGGTGCAGATCCCAATGTAACTACACAGTTCATGCGGAATCGCGGCAAGACAGACGCTCGTCAGAGCAGCAATCTCGTCTACGAGATAGAGGGTATTGGAATGCATGTTCATAGTATCTTTTATATATTTAAATACATGTATGATGGAAAGACCCTTGCAGACGCAAATACTAATCCTTGTATGTTTGTTTGTTCCAGAATGGACACCTCTGCACTTCGCCTGCGATCGAGGTTTCAGCCAAGTGGTTTATGTATTACTGCGAAACAAGGCCGATATTACGAAACGGATTCAAACAGTATGGTACGTCATTTATGTACGCATACATGCGTGGGTGCGTGGTATGTATGCGCATGTGTGTTTATACCTATATTTATAGTTGCTTGTCCTCTGCGCAAGCAATCAGCGTATGTAGATTCTCTTTGTGAGTGCACGAATCGTAAATCACTGCTAGTACTGAATGTAAACATAACGTCTTGTGTCCTTGTCACCTATATTCTTGAGCGTCACTGAAGTATGTTATATAATGGGGCGTGGAATGTGCGGCTTAGTTTCAATGCAATTGTTCTATATTAGATCGTTCTTTAGCTATTCCTATTGAACTAAGCAATGTTATCCTTAACCTAGGGCCACGACCTCGGAGAGTGTACTCACTTATGAACAGCTCCCAATCCATCTCGCATGTAAAGGTGGACATTATGATGTCGTACAGGTGCTCATTAATCACTCCCTCAATAAGTGTGGCATCAATTCCAGGGACTTCGTAAACAGTGAAGTTCATGAATTAGGAATCACAGATAGCCCACTTTCAAATCGAAATGGTATTAGCGGCAACGACTTATTGTTGAACGAAAGAACTGCGAAGCGGACGAACAGCAGTAGCTCACATCATCGTAAATTCGCACTACCGTAAGATTTTTTCTTCCGTTTGTAGTAAATACCAGTGATTCCTTGTTGCAACTTCCAGTTTGCTTTTCACATCTAATTTTGCCATTTCTTCTTGGTGGATATATACTACACAGTGCCGCAAGTCAAGATTTTGTGCAATCCGATTCCATAATCATATCTTTATGCGGCAGATTTGTTAATTTGATAACAATGTGATTTATACAGGTCGCTTTGTGGTTACACCCCCCTTTACTACGCCGTGGCAGGCGAGTACCTTCAAATCGTCTACTATCTACTGGAAAATGGTGCCGATTCTTATGCCATTTGTGCTACCCCTGTATACACAGCAAGCGAAGGGTGGCATGGCAAGAGCTCGTCAGCACAAACACCTGTCGGTAGTGTTCATATACTAAATGGTCATTTGATGTATTGGATCTGTACTAAAAATCGATTTATTATAGTTTGTTTTTTGACCCTGACGTACGCCTCTTGAGTTCAGTACATACCAACTTACAACATATATCATAGGCCTCGCACTTAAGTCTGGCCATGATGAGCTTGCAAACGAACTAGTTTCAAGACATCACATCTCGGATGAAGGGTTGCTGCAGCTGGCAATGCGTGGCCATCTTAACACCGTTCAATATATTGCCGAGCACGGTAAGAGTGTTGAATCACTGTAGATGTATATTGAGGTTCTGTTAACTTACAATAGTCCTTCTTATAATCTATGTACTGTGTTGACCTGGATCATTGTGCAAATTTCCATAAGGACATTTTTGTGAAAGTACGAAGAATTATTGGTTTCAAAGAGCGTGCATCATGTCGCTGCTTGTGTTTGCACGTTTGCAATTCAGTTGGCATAGATTGAAAACGATAGTCTAACCAATTATATGTTTCTGCAGATCCTGAAGGAGGAGGAGCCTTGGTTCGCTTTACCGCCCAAGATGCTCTCCAAAGAAAACAGGAGCTAGCGTTTATCTGCCAACACTTCTCGCGTACAAGCAATGTCGATGTGCATTCTATGCTGTACGAGGTATTGTGTCGAATTTTGTTTCGTATTGGACTTTTTCATGCGAAGGATTACTATGTGTTTCATCGAACACATTCCAAACATATCATAACCGGTGTATCTGTTCTAAGTTGATTTCGCTCGACGCTGTTTATTTGCATTGTTTTTTAATATATATCCTGCGATATTTTCTCTAGTCATGTCGGACTGGTAATACAGCAATAATTCAATACATACTACAATTTGCCAGCATCGACGAGATTACGATTTCTAGTGGTGAGTATCTTTTCTGCTTGAATATTCATGTAAATTTAACGAACGTACACTTGGTTATTGCACTGGAGTATCATTTCATTAGTATTGTAGTTTGTATTTTTATCAAACTAGTACACTTTCCTTATTACTGGTTTCACCAATTTATTGTGCAGTACACCCGTGCTGCCATCTTAGGCCGTCACTGGAATGCAAGACAATAAATCTTGTGCATAATGTTACACCTGTTCATGCGGCTGCCGTTAACAATCAGACAGATGCCATTGCTCTGGTGTTATTAGAACGCCGCGGGACAGGTTAGTATTGTACTGGTTGCAAGCAATTATATCACAATTAATCATCTTTGGTTACTCCTGTCTACAACACCATCCCTCTCAATCTTGCTGTTCATCTTGACCATTCGAATTCTACTAAACACTGCGGTGATCAAACTGAAGTTTGCATCGTATTAAAACTTTTCAATGATTGTTATAGCTGTTTCGTTGTGTAAATGTTCTAAATTTATATACCTCTCATATAGTATTCTTCAATGTTGACACGCCGAGCGATTTCAACACAACTGCTCTACACGTCGCCTGTATTATGGGCCACATCGATGCCGCATTACTTCTTCTGAGTATGGGTGCGAGTATAAGTAGCAAAACCTATATTGATTTTGACAATGAGGTATGCGGTATAAACGGAACAGTAAATTTCCAGTTGCAGGTATTTGTGACGCAAATCACTGCATGATATGAATCCTCCCTGCCAAGGCATGTTTACTCTATGAACATAAGAGCGTGCATATAATACCATGGATCATTTATCTTCTACTAAATCCAGGAACAAATTGATGCTAACCGTTCAAATTGTGATATGCCAGTACTACCTATGGAAATTAGAGATGAAGTGCCAGCGCTTGGAAGGTAGGTGAGCATGAAATTTCTGAAGCTATTCGTTAATTAATTATTACAGGGTGTTGATTCGCTCTGCTTAGTACAAACCATATTAAATCAATATGTTCAGCGTGCAAGAGTCTGTTGCCATGCTGTCTTCGTGGGGTAAAGGTCAATTGGAAGGTGTATCAGAGGCTATCCAACGCACCCTTGCTCTTCGTAAGACTAATTCCAGTGATTCGATTGGGGGATCAAATACTCCTAAAACAGTCTCTGATGATAATATGGATGAGGAGTGCATATCTGATGTTAGAAATATTACATCTTTACCAATTTCTTCTAGGTACGTTCACTCGTGCTCGAATTTTCAAGTTTTGAATGTATTAGAAACGGCCTAGAGTGGTTTGATTCGGAGCGTACACATCAAGCGGGATACACCCGTATTGATATGTGAATGCAAAGTATGCACGGTATTCTAAATGTTTGAACGTGTTTTACCTACTGATATGCAGAAGTGAATCTGAGTGGCTCTCTGATATTGATGAAGGAGCCACAAACCCACAGATTCAACGCGAGTATAAAGCACCTCAGACTATATATCGAACAGCTATTGAGCTTGCCCGCGATTTTGGACATGAGGTGACCATGTTTGATAATATAATTGTTGCATGTGTCTCTTGTTTCCCAGTTCGCGATTGGGTTGACTGACGGTTGTCTTCATTGTTTCGCTGGTGACTCGCAGAAATTGGTAAATCGACTAGAAAATTACCGCCATGTAGATCCCCATCAAACGGGAAAGGAGACAATACCGATCGAAGTTGCAGCGCCATCGAACACAGTGAACCAGACTAGCCTCACACTGTCCGACCGACTTTCACGTTTACTGGTCCAGTTAGATTTGATTCACTTGGAGGTAAGTGCTTAACGCTCGTTTCGCGTGACATTTTTGTGAACGATAACGTTATCATATGCTGGTTGTCACAATCTGTGTATTTGTGACGGGTAGCCTGATATGTCGCGGCCAACATATACGTAGCAGTGAAATAGGTCGATTTCTTGGTACATGTTCTGTAACGATGGCTAAGAACGAATTAGAAATGTTCTTGTTTGTTTTTGTTGACGATATGCTCAAACAGGGCGTTTTTGTGGCGGAAAATATTACGGATGTGGATACGTTGACCCTTTTGAAGCGCGAGGATTTAAAAGACCTTGGCATAAAGATTGGGGACTGCCGAAAGTTAATGACTTACATCGAAGAGTTATAGGTTGCGTATTCACTCTCCGTCGTATTCTTCGAGTAAACAATATCTCTCATTAAGGATAGAAAGATACCTGTTGCTCTGCTTACAGTGGTTCACTACTACATAGTATACACAGGAGTTCTTGACTAAATGGTAGATGGTCTATAGACTGGAAAACTGAAAAAAGCCTTGTCGTGATTTCTCCATGACCGAAGACTGCACACAGGAGTATGTGGAAAAATTGCGCCAGATAGTACACTTCTTCCATAAAGGGAAGTTTTTCACAAAAGTCTATAGCAATGTTGCATGTCATAGAATATCACATGAGCAACACACGCACACGGGAGTTCTGACTGGAATATTATGAATGTGCACCAGCTAGTAAGCTTATTCCATAAAGGAAAGTTTTTTACAAATATCTATGCAATGCTGCATGGAATAGAAGTGATTAACACAGACAACACAAAACATAAAGGCAAGTTTTTCACAAATATCAATGCTGCATAGAATAGAATAGCACGATAGCAGTACAGAGCCCCCTTCATGAAAAATGAATCCTCTCATCAGAGCATATTTTGCGGATTGAAAAGAGTATCATACAAAAGGTTCGGAAATTCTGTTTAGTATATTAAATTTACTATATTTCATTAGTTTAAACTATTCTAAACTTTAGCTCCATCGATAAATGGAGCCTGAGAACAGCACTGATCGACTTTCCGATTTTCAAAAACAATTGAAGTTATTTAAGTAGGGAAGCTGGGATTCCTCCTGGATTTCAACCATATCTCATACTGCGAGTAAGAGGTTCATGTATTCAGGCAGTTGGATCTATCACACCATATTTTCACAATTCTCTATCCCTGGCTACTCCAGCACTCAAAGCAAGGTCAAAACCAGTCATTGGAATTACTCAAAGATAAGTTTATCGAGTTGTGATTAGAACCTAAAATCAGGCAAGCCCTCAACCAACAAGACTGATCTTTATAGAGTTCGATCTTCCGATCTTGTTGCATCCATCCACTGCCACACCGTATGACTCCGTTTCTAGTGTCGTACGACAAGGAGAACTAAATGTCAATCGATAGCTATTTTGTATTTGAAGTGCACTTCAAGTGGAGGTAACGATTTCATGGTTAAAAAATACAGCGGGGGAGATCTACTGAATAGCAATGAACACATAGCAGATTCCACAAGTGACAAGTACTTACGTTCGTCTATAACAGAACAATTGTTGTCTAGGAAGTAGCTCTTGCGAATCACGTATTCGTCGTTTCCTTGTTGGCGTCGCCACTCGTAATAAAAAACATTTTCGTCTTCTCGCTCCCACAAACACGAAGCTAATGGATATGACTGTAGCATGGATCAATTATATTGTTTTACTAGAAACATGTCATAAACGTTACCATGGACGTTGAATGCGTGTATACATTGACTATAATATTTAGCCAGTGTTTGGCATGCCTGGTGTTTATAACTTCCGAATCGCTACTACAAATCAAAGTAACAATTTTTTAAAATACGAAAGAAAACTGTCGATTGAGAATATTTCTGTGCATATGACCTACAATTAACTATTTAGCGAATTGCGAGCTACGCGAGTTAAAAGTGCACAGTTGTGGGCACTTGACATATCTGTCCATTTCAACTATGAACTAAGTAGATAACAAAGGCGCATACCGGACACAAACTACTGGTTCCAGAACACTCGTTGTTCTCATAATAGCAGGTTTCCACGTTTAATCGTTCACTACTTTCTACGACTACTTCAGGTGTTGACGTTGGGGTAATACTCTCTTCAGCAGTTGATACAGGCCTGTAATTCATGCTCGTAGACTCCCCTAAACTGATACACGTGTTTACTCTTATTTTCTCGATCAAAATAGTATTGTTACATTCAGCATCCTGAAAGTATTCAAGATTGAGGCATGTAACTACCACTGTGAACTCAAGATATTTGAATGATGTCCAGATAAAAAAGGGTGTAAACTTTTCGATATATCAATACATATGTGGGTGAGAAACTATAGCTTCTAAATAATCTATGCAACATGTAAAATATCACTACAATGTTACTAATAGAAGGAACATAGAAAATCACAATACACCCTACACTTATACACAGGCAGCAACCAAGATACAAAAGGGTACCGAATGCTTATACAGAAAGAGATGTTTGACACCGTCCGCATCCAAAGCTTGCTTGATAACGCTATGCGTGCCATCCCCACTTTCAAAGCACTGCAGAAAATGGTACGATAAAGTATTTAGTAATAAATGCCACGATAGTTTTCGTAATACGACTCCATACATAAATCATGTAGACAAAGGAATGTTCTTCTACAATCCTACATAAAAGCAAAAAATATTTTCGCGATTCATAGAAACACACAGGTATACTAATCTGGACGTGCTAATTTCTGCTAGTAATAATTGTACATACCTCTTCCAGTCTTATTTTTTTTGAGTTCATTGATCCTGTGCACGCTTTAGAGTTTATGTAGCGTTCAATGACCACTGTCATCTCGTCCAAAGAAGTAACATGACGAACACCAATAAATAAGATGGCAATAATGAATAAGTAGTTCATATGTGTGCTTAGATCTAACTAATACAGGCGAAAATGGTGCAACTATTCGTTCGTAGTCTCCTCTCTTGTCGTTAGTTGTTTGTATTTAACAACATATATATATCGATTGTTACGGTCAAATACACCAACAGTTATCTTTTTATGTATGTCGCTTATCTTCCTCCACCCATACTGCACTGAGTCATAAATGACATCACTATGACACGCCGAAATATAAAATTTTATTCAACTATACGGGCACAGACATAACATTTTAAAATGACTGTTAGTATGTACTATATACATATACAGCTTTGCCACACTCATGGAAGTTCCTTTATAGAGGCCGCTTCCTGATTGAATTAGTTTCGTCCTCTTTGCTGAATAGAGGCTTCTATTGACGAACTTGAGATATTCATGTACAAGAGGCTGCCTCCTGTTCGAACAGTCAGTCTCACTGACGCTTTATGTAGGTTTGACGTTCCGTTGCATGAGTGCATCAGTGCAAGCGGTCTAACTGACGTTTCGAAAAAGTTGCCGTTTTAAATGAGATTATTTCCTTTACACACATCATTGTATGGATAGAGATGATGTAGCTCCAGCAAAAAAAGGAGCTTGTTTGTGGCATGCCATGACTGGCTCCTCTGACACAAGTATTATTCAGGCTTCAAGGTTTACATGTAGAAAGAAAAATATTTTTACGGTTTGAAGCTTGCTCACGATAAAATCTGTAAGCATTCTTATGTATTCTACGTTCCCAGAATATATATAACCCCTCTAATTAATGTACAAGTGAACGATAACGCTTTCCATTTCTAACGTTAACTTCGACTTTTCATTGTATTAAGAATCGACTGGAAAGCTTAGCAAGTAGTGCAGCATTCTCATAACGGTTTTATTAAAACCCTTGAAGTACATACATATCAAAACAAACCCTCATGATAAGCATAAAAGCACGCTAGCATACCTAGCACTACTAGTAGTAGTAGTAGTAAGACTAGGACCAGTACTAGTACTAGTAGTTATGATTATCAACGGATAATTCCATTTTACCATGAGCAAGCAATGCAAATTCGACCACTAATATATACTAGAAGTTACGTAATTCACACTTTTATTCTATCATAAAATCGGGTGGAGGGGGTGGGGTTTGAACTATATGTATACTTCGCTGAGCTTGTGAACGGCACAGTATCTTACAACAGGAAGAATTCCTATATACATACATCTACTGGATATCGACATCATTTTTGTTGTAAAGAGAAGGACTAGTCAGTCGTACTAAATATATACATTATTCATGCCTCGTAGTCTGGGTTTTTCTTCAGAATAACAAACCCTTCAAGCGTTGGAGTTAACGGTATATCTGAAAAGACGAATGGATCATCAGAACACGTACCAAAGAGATAATTAGCTCGTTTTTCATTCAAACGAAGATGACAAAACTACACAATCCTATGAACATGCTTGCATATGCATTACACACGCAGTGAAGAATATACTATCACACGACGACGATACACATTCACAGATGCAAACGCGAACATGTACGTGTAAAATCGTATATACACACACACCCTCATTCATTTACAGACATTCACGATATATATTGTATTGAACAGCATCAAACCAATTAAAAAACAGAGAAACTTTGCAGCCGATCAAATAGCCTTAAAACATACATTCGTCAGTAGCAAGTTCGGCTCTTTCCAAACTTGCCAATAAGACCGGCGTAGTATGCGTTTGTACACCAGTAATAGTTTTCGGTTTGCCTGCTTGCCCTACGGTATCGACGGCCTGTTACATTAAACAATGCAAGCAGAACATTTCAGTGATTGTTGTTAAATTGGATATATATATATATATATATAACGTCCTCACGGCTCGTACTATGAATTGGTGTCTTACCTGGCCAACTCGTACGGTTACCGGGAGTGGATTTAGGTTCTCGTCAAATGTTGACAGCATACGCGGGAACATAGCTGGTGCCAGCAAATATATCAAATAATGATGTCTAGATAGAAGAGCTGTGGGGAAAGTTAACAACGAAAATCAGTATTTAATCGGATACAGAGTACGTACGAATCTGTACAGCAATTGAAACTTATGCAGGATATCATCGGTAACAACGTAAGGCGACAAAAAAAAGTAAAACAGAAACGAGTCATACTTTTTTTCACGTCAAGAAGTGAGACAAGCACTGCCAGTAGAGATGACGTAGACACAAGCGACATGGTGGACCGATCGGAGTGATATGGAGATATGGTCATGGTACCCTTTCCCATATGTAAAAGTCCTTGCGCAAGTCTGGTCATGAAGAGGTTATTCGGGTCCTTATGATAGTAAATGGCCAGCTGACGCAACATAGCAGCAATACGTGCATTATTTGATCCGCAACCAACAACACCCATAGCGAAGATAGCGTTATGTGACACTTCAGGATCTACATCGTGTGATAACTTACTTAGAGTATCGAGTACACTCAGCTTGGGATTGGAAGCACATAGTAGTGCAAGGGCAAGCGGAACAGCACGTCGAATCACATCTTCTCCGTATTGTAGAAGATGGCTACATGATCGGAGAGCCATATCTAAACCAATTTCTTCACCCATCGCCACCAATGCAAGACCAAGAACTGCAAAACCTTGGTATCGGCTATCTTTATGAGGTTTGGTGGCTGGCTCTTTCTTTGCATCGGCTTCCTCACCATCCGTGCTTGCTGAAGCTGATGATGTAGCGGCACCGTCAGGTAGACTGTTGTCAACATCCGCACCAGCACTGGCGGTGTCCTCGTCCTCGTCATCAACCTTTACATGCTCACTGCACATGTGTAACAATTTCTGCACCTTAAGAACGTTTCCAGAGCCAGCATATGCACATACTTCCAGTAGGACAACGGAAAATTGTTGAATCGACTCTGGAACAGCTTTAAGTGCCTCCATCGTGGTATCTGCGGCATCTCCTCGTTTGAGATAGCACAAGGCAAGACCAAGGGATATGAACATAACTTGGACATCCGTTTGATTCTTGGCAACCTTCTCGCTCATGAGGCAGGACAGCAAGGCCTGGACCACCTCAGTGTTCGCCGTACCCACACACACCATACCAAGGGCGACAGAAGTCATACCTAAGACATCCATATTGCTCTTCGAGTCGCTTAGAACTGGAATAAGAAGATCAATCACCTCTTCACGAGAGGAACCTGCATAGGCAATGCCAAGTCCCATAATTGCACCAACACGCATGATATTACTGGTGTGTAGAACATAATCCGAGAGAAGAGCTAACGCCGGATCACATTCGTTACGCACACCAGCATTAACAACACCACATGCCAGTAAAGCACCAGCTTTGATAAAATCATCGTTTGAATACAAAAATTTATCGATTTGCGTTAATCCACCGTCAACATCCCAGAGTAGTACCATCCCAAGGGAGGCAGCAGCACTCATCATTCCATGCTCTTTGTTCTTATATAGCCACACGTTGCCCTCAACTGTCATTAACTTGTCTTGGCCGAATCCAGCATTAACGAAAGCGTTGACAAATGTAGAGGCAAGATTCTGGCGAGCCGAGTCCACTGATGATCCAAAGGTAGATCGACTGGGCTCTAGGTGACTCTTATATATATCTTCAGGGATCTTTGGCTCCATAACATCCAAGTCACGACCTAGAGCAAGGAAGTTCTGGTTCAGATGAGAGTTTGCAAGAATCTCCATTAGCTCCTCGTCCACTTCATCGTCAAACTGCAACGGCAGCATTTGGCGAGCAAGAATGTATGCCATCTGCTTCTTAACAACCGGGTCCGTGCACTTCTCAAACATGCCTTTGTAGACTGCGGGCTCATTTAAACGTACTGCGAGTTGAAGAGCGTGAACTTCCTTTCCAAACTTCACATAAAGGTTGAGTGCGGTATGTAAAAGTCGAGAGCTCTCTTCATCAGGTGTATAAGGGACACAACTGACTAGGTAATGACACACGCGAGCATAGGTCTCCTTTTCTACATATTTTTCTAGCAAGTCAAGTCGTTCAATTTCCATTAGAAGGTCACAAGCCTCAGCCTCAGCATTATGTTTTAGACAGTACGGGACTATCTCAATTGTCATTTGCAGGATCTTTTGTTTCTCAGTCTAGATTTGAATGTATTTGTAGATTAAAAAAAATATTAGATTGCAGTCTAGTTGAAAACCAGAATTCAAACTATACACGGGTGGCATAGAGCAACAAAAGCACGTCTTGTCATACGGAGCCACATTCTAAGTACATTCGGTTACTTTAACAAACGTGGTCATAACTGAAACAACATTAACAGTAAGGCCACATACCTCATCAACTTCTGAATCTACCGCAAGAAGTTGCTCGTTGTGAAGGATTCCTATCTCCATGGTAAGATGTCTCACATACTCATGTCCCCACTCGGCAAGAGATCCTTGAGATCCCAAAAGGCGATAGTTTAAACAATCTCTTTCGCTCGCGTCAGAAGCAGTCATTGCCAATACAGACACGACATCTGCAGCCATCTTCTTCACCTCTTCATTGTTTATCTTCTCATGAACTTCTTTCAGCGTCTTGTAATGCGGTTCTAAAAACTTCAGAGGCTTCGGTACAGACGTCATACTAGCTGTAGCAGATTTTATAGACGTTTGGAGCTGTTCCAACGCCTCCTTCTGTTGTCTCTCATCATCGCCCGCGGTTAAACGTTCAACGCACAGTTCAAGAGTTTCTTTCAACAAACGATCCTCTTCATTTAAATCAGTATCCTCCTCGACATCCTTTGAAGCTTTACCTTTGTCTGTATCCTTAGCCCCGACCTCTTTTTCGACCTTCGCGATCTTCTCCGAGGCACTCTCTTCGGCTGCTTTTCCTGTCATGATCAAACAAACTAACTAACTGTGTGTGTGTGTGTGTGTGTGTGTGTGTGTGTGTGTGTGTGTGTGTGTGTGTGTGTGTGTGTGTGTGTGTGTGTGTGTGTGTGTGTGTGTGTGTGTGTGTGTGCGTGTGTGTGTGTGTGTGTGGTGTCTGTATACACTTTGTTTACGAAATAATGTGTGTTTTTTTTCTTCTTTTTTTTTCTTCTTCCGTTTTTCTTTTTTTTGGGGTTGGGGTGAGGCCCGTGAAAAAAAAACAGAAAAGATATTTTTTCTTCCCCTTTTTTAAATTTTTGTATCATGTATTCAGCAGTTTTCTTCCTATTTTCAAGTTTGTAAGTTTTTATTATTATCATGTATATATATATGATAGAAATGAAAATTGAAACCCCGAAGGAAAATATAAAATTAAAATGATTAAAATTCGAAGCCTAACCATCGTGTCGCCTCGTGTCACTAAATCGAAGCTATGCACCGCTCTACTCTGCATTATTTAAATTCATACACAAATCTTACACGCACAATCACTGAGAAGCACTTAGTTTATGGCTACTAGCACGCAACTAATAGTTCTGATGATCCTAGTGCGTATGTACGTGATTCCTGTTCTTGTTTTTGTTGAATTGAGTAGTCTAATAGAGAAATATTTAATGCCCAGTAAAAACCCTACAAACCCATAGCTTTAGAAGTTTAATTTAATAGAATATACACAGCTGCGCATGATGTAAGCAAGTTGTATGTTAGTTGTGAGAGTGTCGTCGCTATTCAAGTGGAGAAGAAGAGGATTAAATCTTGTTAAAAATATGTCTTTCATTCACGCTTTCCTATAGTGAACATTGACACAAACAATGGACTTTCTTGAGCTTTTGTAGTTGTAGCTTAGTTTTATGCTGGTGCGTCGAGCTCACTATTCGCACTTAATATTCCACTAGCGGGCTAAAATTTACCCAGGGAATGGTCTCGTCACTACTGTTGAAACAGGTTGCATTTTGTATTGTACAATGCTGTTTTCTTGTGCGTCATTCCATGAGTAAGAACCAAAAAAAGAAATATATCTCTTCAAACGGCAAATACATGTTGACGGGTAGGCTAGTTTCATAGAAATTCAGGGTGTTAAGCCTAAATTTATTAATCTTTTTCACTGACAACTATGCTTGCAAAAGAAGGAGTACAAGTTTTTCTTTTAGAGAAGTATTTGAAGTCGTATCCCAAAATAAACGCGAGTTCTGCGCTACTTTGCAAAGAGCAAACATATCATCAACTTTGGATGGCAGTAGACTTAAAGTAGGATCCAAGCTTACACGATCTACATCTACATCTGTATATAATGATTCTGTATTTGGAATTAGCTTAATGGATAAAACGCATGTGCCCTTTCTGATGACCAGAGAGAAATGCGATGACACACATTGGCGCGAAGTATCTTTTTGAAGAAGCGTCCAACCAAGTTCACGGGCGCTCACCACCATTGCATCCATCTGTATATTGCGTCAAAGTAGAGAAAAGTAACATAGTATGAATTAGAAACAGTGGCACAAACGCCAGACTTGCATGGAAGAACGGCTTCACAAATAATATTTAAGGTTATAGTAACAAAAAACCCGAGATACATTCATACACAGCTTACAACGATGGGAAAATCATAATGTACCTGAACTGTAGCTAGCTGGGTTACTAGAAAGGAGGTCAACTCATCAACAGAGAAATCGTACGTGTCGCCGCTCTCAGTAATGACACGAAGGTGTGTTTGATGGACAGTTAAAGAAAATGATCTAAATTCGGCCCCATCGTTTGACAACAACATATCAGCAACTCGAAGATTCACAGTTGCATATGATGTATTCAAGCAATTCGTTGATTGCCAATGCACAGTTATCTGTCGGTAAACCAAAAAAAAGTTTTCAATTGAGCTCTGTAAGATGCGAATCTGCACAATAAAAAACTACTAGTGAGGTGTAAACTCACTTACCGTAGGATCAGAACTGACAGCCGAAAATGCTTCCAACTTGGATTGTACTTGCCGGCAGTATGATACATGCTTGATCACATCGAACAGTAATGATAGAATCGGTGAGCCTGGAGTCCAGTATTCCTTAGATGGGCTGTACGGTAATAAGACACAGTAGTAGAGAAGAAACAAGAAGAATATTGATAATCACGGTGATAATGAATGGAATGAAACTCACGACGACGAAAAAAATCCTGAACAGAATGGACTACCTGAACGAATGATGGGTAGTGCTTGCATGATGCAGTGGGGGAGCATGGCTCGTCAGATATGACAAAGACTGTTCTTTTCGAGCCAACGTATGCAGGATAACACTCATGGTCGAGTTATATGAGTTCATAGCCATACAATTGTTTCGGCACGCTGGGATGTTACCGTTTGCTGTTAAGTCATTATTGACCAACTCTTTACTATCACTACTACATAGTTGAATCAAAAGTTTCGTATGTGTGTCGACTTCCATGCGTATCGCATTGCCGGATGTTGAAATAGGTACACTAGTAAGACCAGTTGAAGTCTGACTTAGATGTGAATATAGTCCTTGTGAAAACAGAAAATGTTGAGTTCGTCGCAGCCTAGAGATTGCTGAGTTTTGTTTAGTGGGAGCACATGTAAGTGGCATAACCGGGGGCTTCGATCTCTGCGGATGATTACACTAAAAAGGGAGTTGGTCAATCAATTTTGTGAGGACGTGCTGTTAGCGAGACAGTCTGAACGACCGACTTTTCACTCCATATATACACAAATACCATTAAATCTTACCCGCCTGGTTTCCAGACAACAGAACATAGATTTTGTTTTGCTTATCTCTGGAGGAAGCACGAATGTAATTGCTCGACCACCACTGGCAGAAGCTATAAGGGTATTAAAAGAGTGACATTATGAAACATAAAAATCAACAACAATACGAGCAAACTAGGTCTTTTATAATGCTGATAACAATATACCCTGTATCGGCCGTTTAACAACGGGAAACTCCCCTTGATAACTGAAAGTAGATCCGCACGAACGAAGCGATAGGTCCAGAACAATGTCATTGTTCTTTCGTAGCTTTAAAAGCCAATGACGCTGTAATTCTTTTGTTTGAACAAAATAATCTGCATCCTGCTGTACTGCCAGAGCAAGGCGGTCAGCACTTTGTTTCAGTATTTTGCTCGCCGATGTAAACTGTTGTCGCTTTGTAGCCATCCGTAGAGCTGCAGATGGCTTGCGCGCATCTTTAAATGGTGCCATAGTGAGAAAAGCATCATCCAGAACCATATACTGGTAAAATATATGATGGGAAAAATGTAAACAAGTATTAATATACGCATGTGAGAACCTCTGTGAAAATGAGTGATGTATAAGGTAGTCCATATGCGAGCTAAAGAATGTATATAAATTTATACAACTCTCTGTACGCACATGGTTACATGCTCAAAATGTGTACCGGTGATAAGTTTGTACTTATGAACACGTTTCAACTCTGCGTTGTGTGCTGCGCATGTACCAAATGTACTACACGTGTGTATAATAGAAGATATATGAAATGTTACCTCTTTATCTTGGATTAAGCGGAGTAAGTCAGCCGTAATATCTACTTCGCTCTTTGCCTTAATCAGATTCGTCAACACGGGTTGCCACTTCCAATCTTGCGTTTCTGCTACCTTATTTCTAGAAGTTTGGGAAGTATTAGTCTTGCTAGACTTTTCACCGGCATCAGACGCGTCCTCGTTGTTATCAGGATTGGCTGGTTACGAGGATAAATCTAGAATTAGAAGATCGAGCGTGCGAGAGTGACACTGAAGATGCTTGCAGGTAGTGACACAATGTCTAAAGTTAATAGTACAATAAAATCTAATATAAATCTACTAGAGGATGAATAATAAAGTATTCACAAGTCAGGGGACACCAAATAGTATGTACAATTCCAGTTGCAACAGAGCACGTATAGAGTGACATCAACGTGGAAGAAGATGCTCGCGTTTACCGCGTTTGATGCTCTTATACGTACGGCTTGCAAAACTCCACTATCGGATGAATGTTAATAGAATCATATGTGAGGTAACATGGAGTGTAATCTAATTCCATTATTTGTTACCTGAGGGTGATGCCTTGCCCTCTGCGTTTCTTCCATTCTTGCCGCTGAAGTCTACCTTAAGAACTTTGACCGAAAAGCTTGCCGAATTCTTCGATTCTAACTCGAACTCTCCGGTCTTCGATATTCGTAGCAAATCGTCCTCTTTCACAGGCTCAATGGAGAGTTTTAGACGCTTGTGAGGTTCCCCTTCCATTCTCATTTGAATGTTACCAGCACTGATCAGGGGATACGATCAATGTATATAATGTGTGCTGTTCCGTGTATTTAATTAAATGTTGAGTTGTGCGTAAAGCGTTTGAACTGTTTTTTTTTTTTTGACTTTCGGCCTAATTCATAGGGATCTTTCGATTTTTGTTGTTTTTGTTTTTTTGGCGGCAGCCAGCCACCCTTGCAAAACGAATACTCGACACTTACAGAGATGGGAGTTCCCATGAGTGGATAGGTGATTCCCACGGGTGAATGGGTGGATCCCATAAGAGGATGTGGTCCCCATTTTTACTGTTGATTATACATTTTGCTAAACATTCTCATTGTACAGAGATAAGATTTTTAATCATAACCACCATACTCCGTCTAGCAAAACGAGATTACAATTAAGCAAATGGATCTTTTCGTCTAGCAAAACGAAATTACAATTAAACAAATAGATCTTTTCGCTTCTGATATAATGATTCATGCCTAGCAGTATCGTGTTACAATGCAATGAAGAATTGATGGGAAAATCCCAATTGAATTCAATGGAAGAAACTTTATAGATGTATTATTATACTAGTAAACTATGTTCCTCCAAAGTTTTCCGAGTTAGTTCATCGTGCCGAACACTGGATTATGCCTGTGAATGAGGAAGTTGTATTAATAGGATTAGGACATTATGGGGCAAACTACTGCGCGGGAACCTCGTTTATAAAGCACACAGAAGCAGATGGCAGTGCTTCTGCTATCTTAAGCAAAATGCTAGAACGCGTACATTGCCGAATCTAAAGACTTACCGAGCAATAGATGGGCCATACTCATCATAGTCTGCCTTCGAATGGCACACTGAATAGAACTCCGGCTGCGTGAATAAAGAAAACCAGGGTTAATCCTTTCGTTTTGTAAATAGGTAAATGTAGAATAATCACAAATCATTTGAAAGCAATGAAACGTATTTACACACCACACATACACATACCGTAGATGCAAGCATGCTTCCACCAAACCACACAGCATAGCGCTGCATGCGATGAGAAATCACGTTGACGTCCATAGGAGTCGGTTGAATACGGCCTTGACTTAGTGCTGCACTTTGTTCTTGTCTTTGGGTAACAATCTTCTTCACATCTCGTTGCAAACGCCGGCCAAAGTCTTTGAACATTGTTGTACCACCCGAGAGCACGATATTCTGAGTGGTTTTTGTTTGTCGGAAATTATTTTATAAACACAAATAAGATATAAACCACAGAAACAAACCTAGTTAACGCTGCATATCCATTTTGTATTCTTTTTTCCAAAGAGCAACCACAGAACACTACAATCCTGACAAACCTTGTATAGTCCACGTCGAACATCAATAGGACATTGTTGAATTACATTATCTGTAACGTCAGAAATAGAGTCAGTGAAGTCCGGATTTGAAAATTCGGGGCTAAAGAAGATTTCAGGTCCAAGGAACCGTTCGTAACCGACATCAACCTATACGTTAAAATAGTTGAAAACAGATAAATACTTTGGTTCGAGACTACAGTAAGAGTGCATGAAAAAACTGCCAAAACTGCCCACCCAATCGTCGAAGTGTAACTGACATTATGAATGAGATCGTAGGATCGCCTCCACGACTCGGAATTCTAATTAAAATCATACTTCAATTCGAGAACAACATACCACAATCTCTTTCTTAGTCACTGAGTGATTAAACGTATGCTGTTTGATCCATCGTTCGGGATCAGAGTCATATTTCTTGAATTCTTTTGCGATGTCAGGACACACATAACTGTATGACTCCTTAATTCGCTTTGCCTCCTCCATAGAGTCTTCGGGTGGAATTTGTGGCTCACGGTCACGAAGCAATTGCTGTATAAACTGTGTTATGTCTCTTCCTACAAAGAAAAAATCGTTCAAGTCATCGGTGAATATAGCGTACAAAAAAATACCGTGAATTGTTCAGGGACCATTAGCAACCTGTTTGCTGCGAATTAATCCTTCATTTATGTTGGATTTAGAAGCATATTTAAAAATGAATTCTATAAACTACTGACAACTGCCACAAATACACATAGGTTGAGGGCGAAGGTATATCAGATATTCTAAACCCACTCCAACAGAGACAGAAATGTTAGGTACCACAAATTCGTACACTACACATTAAAATTTACACCAAAGAATTATACACGTACACCAGATATTGCACCTTGTATACATCACTACACAATCAAAGTTTATCATACCAGCGATGGGAATATGCTTGATGGCACTTCCAACAACGTACCCTTCGGCAACAGGAATAATGTGTGTAACTCCGTCACCCGAATCAATAACTGTACCGGTGAGCGTTCGTTCGTTTACCTACACAAGAAAGCCAGAATAAATTTAAGACTTAAGAAACGACAAAAATTAAATTAAAAAGATGGCATGAGCAGCTATCTGTATGCATACCGACTTTGCCGTCCACGAAGCAGCTAATGCCAGCACAGCCTGAACAGCTATGTACAACCCGGGTACATTAAAAGATTCAAACATGATTTCAGCTGTATACTCTCGATTCTCCGGTGTATTGAGAGGAGGTTCCGTCTGGTAAATAAAATTGAATGGAGTTAGTTAAGAATAAAGAAATCTGGACATGTATCATAGCAGCCCAAACGAAGTGAATGACTTACTTGATCTCTCTTCATACAAACAAAGTTAAGCAAGAATATAAATACACAATTGCAAAAAACTACCGAATAGCATAAAATTTCAAGAAAAGAGTGCCTTGACATGCAAATATACCAATAAGAAATAGTGATCTTCCGGTTCGGCTCGCAAATGTTTGAAAATTGCTTGCTCCCAGTACCGCTCCATGAGATCCCAATCCTCAACAATACCATGACGAATTGGATAATGCACACTGTACGATTTTTGATTTGCAAGTGCGTCCTCCCCAATGTGGAAGTCCAAGTCTTCAACGCCTTTACCAACAAGCCTTGAAGCACCTGTTCATAAATATACGAAATATAGATATAAATGTAGAGTTCATGTGATGCTATTCTTTTTGTGTGCGTAAAAGGTTTATATGTCTTGGGAACAATTCTTTGATTTGGTGATGTCTCAGAATTTGAAGTGTACTGCAAATTTTCATTGTCAACAGTATTGAACCCTTGCGAGCATGTAATGGAGTTTCTGCTTCGTACATGTGTATTAATTAATCAAGGAACCGGTTTTGCTACTCTCCCATCCGATTGCAACACAACTGGACTAGTTCAATCTGATGCACTGATACAGCGTGAGATATCACTAAGGTAAAAAAATGTACCACCAAGATTCGCAGTTTCCTTTACGCCAATACAGGAGGGTATAATATAACTGGGAACTGAATTTCCAGCAAACCCCATTTTAGTATAGCCCGTGCCATTGTCAATGACACATGCAGGCATACGGTGTGCCATAATTGCCTGTTCGTTGTCCAGACAGAACAAAAGTTACGTGCGAAGAGGTTAGGTTATACTTGTAATTATATCGAACGAGCTTTCAAGCTAAGATGGAAGTTCATGTATGGAGAGAGAGATTGATTCCTTTGAGCTTTATTTACCCTTTCGTTGTGTTTCTTGTTGTTTATTTTGTTTATTTTGTTTATTCTGCTTATTTTTTTGTTGTTATATTTTGTTTATTTTGTTTATTTTGTTTTTTGTTTTTTGTTTTTTTCCGGGGGAGATGGGGGGTCAGTTTAAAACCATTTTGTGTGGGTGAGTGAGTGAGTGAGTACAGGCTCGAAAGTGTTCAAATTGTTCACACGAGTTATTTATAGAACACGTAGCTCTATTAACTGTAGTACTTGGCTGTACATGAAGTAGTCTTCGCAGCAACTGAAACGGTAGAAAGCAGGTAGGAAAGAATGAGAGAGATCGCGAAGAGAGAGATCGCGAAGAGAGAGAGACGAACGCACTTATCTAGATTGTTGAAATAGTTTAGTGATTGCTCGAAGAATAAGATTGTGGTTATATTTACGATATGCACCGTGCAATAATGTACGTAGGGTCTTTCATATTCACAACTGGTCGAGTATTCAACAGCTCGGTCATGCATATTTATCATTGTTATTTTCACGGACTGGCGTTCATGCTGTCTGCTTCATTCATCGGAGAAAATCTCAAATGTCCCCGCCTTTGACCATAAGCATACTACAATACACACATTTGCATTTATGCATGATTCCTAGACATTTGGTTCTCCGGATGTACATTGAATTGGTACTTAAAAAGACAATACATACCGCTCAACTTGCCAAACGAACGAACTTATTGTGCACATCAACCACCTACCTGTAAGTGAGTAAACTGAGCCAAACTAAATTCGTGTCAAAATGGTCAGTCAGTACACGTAGTAAACTGAACCAAAATAAAACTTGGTTTTATATCTAGATGGGTGGGTACAAGTACTACCAACTGAACCCTAAATAAAACGTAGTTTTTATAGATAAAAATGGTTCGGTCGTTTGGTCGTTCGGTCGTTCGGTCGGTCGGTCGGGCGGTCGGGCGGTCGGGCGGTCGGGGTCGGGCAGAGGTCGGGTGGAGATGAATGAGATCAAAATTGCCACCCCTATCCCGCCCGTCAGTCAGTGAGACCAGCACAAACGAGTATTAGAAATTCCTTACCCAATCAAATACTCCATTTTCTTTCTGCCATGCTAGGTGGTAGAACTACATTGATTTCGATTGGATGATAGGAAAAAGCAAACTATTTTTTATATATATATATTTTTTTTTCTTCTTCTTTCATTTAGGGTTTTATGTTCATGTTTTCATGTTTATTATTATTATTATTATTATTATTGTTTATTATTGATTTTTATTATTATTGATTTTGGCAAATTATGGTTATACCCTCCCCCCTTTCCCCTTGAGCAATACATACCAACAATACTTACACAACCACATCTTCGCGTCTTGCGTTTTGAACAGTTTTTATATAAGGGAAGGTTAATATCTCGTCTTGTAAGTTAGAATTCAACGGTGCAGGATGTCAGTGCTAGAAGGTGATATTTTGAACGCTATTGAAAGAGGAGAGGAGGAGAGAGAAAACGGCGACTCGCCTCCCGTGTCCCCCACAAACAGCCTGAATGACGAGGATCAGGGAGTTCTTCCAGACGATCTTAATCTTCAGTTAATGTTTGACGTTGTTTTTGCCGGAAAAATATCTAAAAGATTTATTCAAGAGAGAAACGGATCATATTATGTGAGCAGCCATAAGCCAAAGCCGCTCTTCGCCGTTGTCCGCGGTCATGGTTTATTTTTTTACAAGGACCCGTCCTGTTTTAAGCGCGTCAAGGTATGTATTTGTTCATGGAGTGAATCAACAAAGTGCATGGCATACGATTTGATCCATATAAACACTATGGTAGGATGCCCAAAAAGGTTTTGTTTTGTCAAATAAGGCTGCCGTGTGGTCTAGACTGACTGGACATTCGCAATATGTTTCCATCCTAGATCTACCTGTAGGAATAGCATGCCACGAAGAACATAGAACATAGACATGTGCATATATTTCCACCAAAAGAATCCAATGCTACCTATTGTCCAGTCTATCCATGTTATGTCGACCTGTGATCATTTTGCATTGTTGCTTGGCATATTCTCACAATACAGGGCGAAATGACTATTGATACTACTCAACGAAATAGAATTTAACTTATATACCGCATACCTTTTTCTATCGTTTGAATAGCCACACGCGGCCATGTCTCTCCGGACGTGCTTCATTGACGCAACCACTAGACTGGCGCACGAGAATGGAAATAAAAATCCTACTGCGTTTCTACACGCTAGGAAGGATAGGGGTAGAGAGAAGGAATACTATCAACATACAACCACACTGCACACATCTGACAAGGCTTTGGCCATAACCTTTGATTGTGCCGAAGATGCACAGCGATTTCTCAGTTGCTCGCAAACGTTTGGCTTAGAATCTCGTCCAGAGAAGGTGGACTTGAAAGACAAACGTAAAAAGCTTGATCCTAGAAACATGCTTGTGGCGTGGCTCCCCCGGGGTTCAGATAAAGGGGAAGAATCAAAGGTCACTCAGACAAAAACTTTTGGTTTGTCCTTGCAGGAATATCTTTTAATTCGTGCCGAACTAACAATACCCGTTATTGTGAGAAAGTGCATTGACGAAGTCGCGGCGCGTGGGCTGGATATTGAAGGTATCTATCGAATGGCAGGGGGAAAGGCGGTAATACAAACTTTGCGAGACGCGTTCGATGAGAATGAAAATGCAGTGAACTTGTCAGACGACGATCGATGGACGGATATACACTGCATAAGCAATCTGCTAAAGCAGTACTTACGCAGTCTTCCCGAATCACTTGGGACTAATGCATTATATCAACACTTTATTACTATTGGGACCGCACTGACTGGAGAGAACCGTGTTCTTGCCATGGCTTATCTCGTCCAGAATCAATTACCAACAGAAAATCGTAACACTCTTGCAGCCCTAATGTCCCATCTAACCTCCGTTGTAGAGATGAGCCATTTGAATAAGATGAAGGTAAAAACCATTGAATTGTGTTTAAACCAACGTGTATTATCACTACACTGTTACGTGACGTATCCTATATACGGTCGTTTTAGTGCAGTCTATAATCCGACAAAATTTAGATTTTCACCAATTAAATACACGCATATGTATATATATCTCTAATCCATCTCTTTGCAGATAGAAAACCTTGCAATCGTTTTCGGTCCGACCTTGTTTTTCGCGAATAATTCCAATGCACTAGAAATGGCGCAAGACACCGCCGCTCAATGCAAGGTATGTCGCACTTATTTGTTGTCGTGCTGTTTCGTAAACAAGGAGTGCACACTAGCCCTTAAAAAGTGAGGTTAATAGTATATACATGCACAGTCTCTGTACCGCATGTATTGCTATGAATTTCCATCACTGTACTCACGAAAGCCGTATTTTATGGGTGAATAATACAGATTGTTGAGATAATGTTAGACAAATACGAGCAAGTGTTCTTAACACACTTAGACCCCTCAAGCTTGTCGGATGATCTCAAATCGGTATGTGGCGCATTTGACTACGAAGACACAGGCACTGCCGATTGCCTAACGGCAATCACGTCGCCGGATCCTGGGTGTAGCTCTCCACTTATAAATAACGCTGCTCCTCGACGAAAAAGTAAGTAGCTGTGATGTGCGGTAATTTTCAAAGAATGGTTTTCGTAGTCACGTGCCCAAAATGCGCAACTGTTCTTAGCTAGTATCAAACTATAGTAAGCCAGGGGCGTTTGTTGTTATGTACATCATTTTGCCGAACTGCAGCAAGTACGATTAAATAGTCACTGACTTATTTTTTCCCAAACAGCAACGCGGCTTAGTAGTATGGTTTTCGGCGACCAAGAAGTTACCCTTGCGCAAGGATTATGTAGTGGAGACAATGAGTCACTTCATGAGCTTTCGTTTAGTACGGCTCTACCATTAGATACTTCCGCAGAACACAGTTCTCAGCCATCACCTATTGATTACGTTGAATGCGATTCTCTAACATCTGAACGACTCTCGCAAGTCTCGAGTGTTGCGGAAACGCTAGAAAATGGTTTTACGATGGAAGAAAATATGCGGTCACAGGGTACTTCCAATAACGCTGGCAGGGATTTACATATACAGATATCTGCAGATGTAGATGACCTTGACTTAGATACAAATTCATTACATGTTGCTGAAGATGGAAACGAAATTGCTGTCAATACACACGTCACAGAAACCAGTGTAGAGAGAACTGGCAGCAATGGCAACAATGCAATGTGTCTCGATAGTACAAGTGCAACGGACTCAAAGTGTATACACTCGGATGCGGGCCGGCCAATAAACACGCATATCAATAACTGTGAAGAGACTGGCGAAATTGAACGCGGCAACGCTGACCTTCTTGTTCGTGAAAGCTCGCACATTGCCCTTACCTGTCTCCCCGAATGTTCGGAGCATGAATCTGTCGGAGAATGGCATGCAGAGTCGGGAGCTGTTAAGATGGGGCAAGATGAGATATTAACCAAGTCTTCAGAGCCTCTGGTTACGCAAGTTGCCAACGGCGATGTTCTTCCTGATCTTAAAACAGTTCTAGAAACATGCGGCACCGATAGCTCCTTGATTGGCAATGCACTCACTGAATACCTGATACAAAGTGTCAATAAGAGTAAACAAGCTTCATGCACATGTCAAAGACCCGGAAATTATGAAGACATGGATGTCGAGAGAGATGAAAATGTCAGTATAAAGAGCTGTAGTTGTGTGAACGATGTGAAAGATTCAGAAAAAGAATCAACGAAAATAGCAGAGGATGTATTCAACTACGCCGAGAAGATTGGCGTTTTTAGCTTGAGTAGTGTCACACCTCCTGCAAAGCAGACAGATTTATAGTTTTAGGCTCCGATGATTGAGGTCAATAAAACTTTTAAATGGAGTTCATGGATTCTTCTATACGTGCAAACTGATTTGTAGATCGAACTACTTTTATTTATAATATACAAATTTTATCTACACGCAAGTCTGACGTGACTTCTCTGCCTGATTGGAAGTAATTCGTGCTATTCGGATTTAAACTGCTTGCGGTTGTAGCACCAGCACCACCTTGGCCTACACCATGCACCATCGTCTTCTCACTCTTTTCCTGTTCTTCACTCTCAGTATCTGGATGTTTCAGAGGGATGGCCAAGCTGGTCCACTTTCCCGGAAGACAAATGAAATAGTCCTATCGGAGAATGAATATAATATGTATGTTTGAATGCATGGTAATCAACGTCGGCAGTGTCAAAGACTGATTAAAATATACGGTTTACCTCTATTGCCTCTCTGAATCGCCGCATGTATACATTTGGTGAGACCACAGTAGGCATTTTTCCGCTACCTCCAAGAATACCACTCGATTTTACCCATGTCTCCATTTTCTTATCCAGTGTATATGTCCTTATGTAATCTAGTGGTGGCATATAATCTTTGTGTGAATGAAAGCTAAATACACTGTTCAAGAAGTTCAGGATCAACATAGCAATACCATGAAGATACGCATGTGAACTTTGAATAAAATAATCCATTAACACGAAACGAAGAGGTCATTTCGAGCAATCAAGTCTATAGAAGAAAGCGTTTGGCACGAAAGAGAGCTGAAGAACTGCATGTATGTACCTATCATTCCCACAACCAATTCCTTAGTTTCATGATTTATCCCGACCTAAATACAACGGAAATCAAAGTTATATAGAAAATAACCAAATAAATCTCGTTAACACGCACAATTAATATAAAAAAATTGAGCTATCAGAATTGAGTAAATCAGAAATTGAGAATCAGAAATTGGCTTACCAGCAGCGAGTAGTCCATTACATTGTGTTGATACAGGAAATACGTATCATTCGCAACTGCCGTGTCAAGAAGTAGTTTTGTATGTCCACGAAAATATATAGGCGTATCCTTGATGACTGTAGAAGAATGTACGAAAGAATTTGGTACGAATCAGAATGATTTTAGAATAAATTTCCTTACTACACACAGCGCAAGCAAACTGCGCATGTTGATCGTTCTACGAAGAATCTGTTTCATGCAAAAACGAATGGGACTAGTGTGTGGCAATGTTAAAGTTTTGAATGACAATAAGAATTAATTGCATAACATACACTCGGCGAAGTTTTCGTCAAGAAGAACATTGTTCTTGTCCGACCTTTCTACATATCGGGACCGCTGAGAACCCTATGTAACACGGAGAGAAAATTTATCATAAAAATATATACAAGACGCATAGTACTCCTGCGTATGAGCAACAGACATGTCGGTATTGTCAATAAGACATTGGACACTTCAAACAAGTAAGGGCGCCTCGCTTGACACCGCCTCCAAACAACCACGAATTCTAGTGTCGAAATACTTACTTTCAGGTCAAATGCAACATCGATTTTTCGCCCGTGAAATACATTTTCCATCACAAGAAATGCAACCTTATTCATTTTGTTTGTTCGCTTTGTCAAGATACTTATCTGATATATTCCGAGCACTTTTGCAAGCACAGTTGGGCGCTGTAAACAAAGATTTACATTTAAAATCAAAGCAAGGTAATATCTAAGCAGTTTCAAGGCTACACAAAACATACATAGTTAATTACGCGACAAAAATATGCGGTGTGCTTATTACTTACTTTTGTTTTGATGCTTTCGAACATATACTTCAAATAACCTTCAGAAAGATCAATTACTGATGCAACTTCTACACGGGACATTTGTTTAAGAATGTATCTTCCATCTGCACAACAACAGAATCGTATTAGCATGAAGAACTTCAGGGTGTACATATCATGTTCAATATATTAACCGACTTACGCGTCATGAAGTATGATATATCTACACCAGTTCACATACGCCATGCCAATATAACGTATTTCTTTGTATGCGCGAACAACTCACACAATGTATGCATACATATATACTCCGCCCTACCCAAAGTTCGAAGGAATGTTGAACCACTTTTCCCACCAGTAGCTTCCCATACAGCACATCGCGAGAGCGATCGCAGAAAAATGTCTTCACCCTCAGTGCACAATTCTCTCAGTCGATGGAACTGACGTGCCCAAATAATGCGAATGGTAAAGACGGCAACGCCGTCAGATACCTGGAGTTGGATGTGTGGATCTCCTGAACTCGTACGTAATAGTTGTACGGACAGAAGGATAAATAAATGTACATTTCAGTGGTACATAATAAAATATGAGATCTCGTCTTGCGCAAAATAATGTACTAAGCCGAGCATATTTGACGCACACCTGTATGTTCAAAGATTCTCCCGTTAACGTAAGATGTCTCATCTGTTTGTGCCTCATCATGGCTCATAGCTGTAACAAACGAACCCATACTATTCTGCACATCCGCAGCTAAACGCGACACTATAGCCGTAGGCGACAACTGTCCACGACCGACGTTGAGATTGAAACTAGGAATCTCGTTCGTACATGGTGATAAGTTTGATTGTACACTGTTGATAGGACTGAGCGATTGTCGCTTTACATGTCCTTTCGTATTTATACCGTCGCGTGGAAAGACGAGCAATCTATTTGCATGTGATAGTTCTGGGGTGGTGGTAGAACTATTCTGACCTGACGAAAGGTTCAGAGGCTGGATTCCGCGAATGTCGCTTTCAAATTTTGATGGAATTCGACCTTCATGTACATCAGTATGCTCAGAAGATACTTTCGATGTAATGTCTGAGATATCCAACAAAGTTTCCTCATTTGGCACTGCATTGTCTCCAATGTTGCTATCATTGTCATACTTACGACTAAATTTTGTTTTTACCACTCTACTTTCTTTCTCTGCGCGAGATGTACGTTCGATCGATTGATCTTCGATGGTTTTATCTACTACTTCTTCTCCATTTGTAAGCCCGGCACGTACTCCAACATCGTTAATGTAGTGGCTACTGTTACTGTTGTTGTCCTTGATGGAGAAATCTGTTCGCATAGTATCTGAGTGTGATTCTCTGAGTCGTCTACGATACGGCGTCGATGCTAAAAAGTATGCAATCAGTGTACTCGGTTCATCATCTCGAAGTACTATATATGGTAACTCGGTTTCAGGCAATCGATAGTGTGCATTCTTTAGTGAAGGGATCGACAGACGTCTAAATGGTGTCGGTGGTGTTGGGGTAGCTGATTCGCATAACCTCTCAATGTCATCTCGGACATTTAATGCTTCCCGTTCATCCAACATGTTGATATTAAAGTCTGCATCATCACGTGATCGTGATATTGGTTGCACTGGTGAATGCAAATTCACGCTTGACGTGTCCGCTTCCTTCTTCATACCATCCACATTTACAATGGAAAACCCTAAATTCGGAGAACTGCCACTGCCTTCAATATTCAGCGGAGCAAACGGCAGACCTGTGTGACGTTGCAATTCTGTCGCTGATTGCGTACTTTTCATAGCATGAATCCCTGCGCACAAATCGCTGGTTAAAGCCTCCTCAGCGGTAACATCTTCTTCTCTTTCGTAACTGCGAGAAACTATTCCGCTGGCTTGAGGGATTGTGCTGACCAGGCTAGCATCTGTCTGGAAGGATAGCCATGGCTTAGACAAACTACCTTCTGCGTTTACAATTGTCTTTGCACTTGAGGGTTTTCTTGCCGTTTGAGGTGAAAGCAGGCTTGGGTGTTCTAATTGGAGCAAGGATTTTTGTTGTTGAGATTTTTCCACCAAAGACGGCCATGAATGGTTGACTGGACTATGATGATCGTACGATAACGCCGCTAAACCTTTTGTTGATAAGTCAGACATGGGTACTCTCATGCCAACGGAAATACTTGCTAAACCTGACATGTTCTCATTTGGGTATGCAAAACGGCTCATTGTCCATATCGGTATTGCCGCTGATCCCGATTTCTTGGGTGTAATGAATGATGGGGTTGTAGAAACCGTTGGTAGCGAGCGCAGATTTGTTGGACTATTGCTCAGTGAAGGCAGGTTGCTCATAGATATGGGCAAGAACGAATCATAGTCAACACCTGTGTCTGTAGGACTTGTAAGATATTGCTCAAACATGTTGGACGACCCGTCCAACAACCCTTCTCGTTTTCTGCGTTATAGTGGATATTTATATTATGTATGTCGACAAACGTAACACTATGGGGTTGGCTGAACAGTTGCAGACGTTTAAATATGCTCAAAAGAAACATACGTTGGGCGTGCTTTACGTTGTAAATGCTACCTCGTATACTTATTTAATACCTGTAAATGTTCAGTTCACCGGCGGAAGAATCACTAGTGTTCTCCAAATCCTTCTGGTAGAGTAGAAAGTATGGTAATGATTAGCATTGAACCCAGATAACCGTTGTTCAGATATTTGCGGGTAAGTGGACGTGATTGACATTTGTGTGAGGCCACGTTCCCAACACATGACTTCAGAGAATACTCAAACAAGACCGTTACCCAATGGGGAAAAAAAAGATTATCTGTTTACTCCTACTTCACTGTAAACGTGTAAACTTATAAACAAATATCATTCAGAAGTAGGAACCAAGTTAAGTTACCAAAAGAGCTACAGATTTGATCTCACGGAATGGAGACTGCGTCCACTTCAAACTAGAATTCAGCATTAGCTTATCAGAGTGCTGAAACCCAGACGATTTCTCCGAAGGAGATTCACCTACTTCGAGCGATGGCCTAAAAATTTGACCCTTACTCGAACTCGTATCGACCCGAAGATTAAGCTAAAGTTGGATGGTTATACATAAAGAGTAATTGGCAAGATGTTATTTTTCAAAAACCCTAGCCCTTTATGGTGTTATTAGCTCGTACATGCGCATTAAATTTGGGTAAATTAAACACTGGCCATGAACTTTACAAATTTGAACATATAGATTATTCGAATCACACGAAGTATAACCATCGACGTCTAGTGCATTCAATGAACTGCGCAAATTGGAACAATCTGCTAGTAAGAAATACTCATCTTCGCCAACTGTTAAAAAGCTCATATGTCGACTTACACAATCAGCAGGGGTGCCCCACTCCATGAACGCATCTTTCTTTTGCTGCAGAATGAAAAGAGTCCACACACCACATGTCATTTGTTAAGCACAGTAAATTAAGGATAAATGCAATCATTCGCCCAATACAAATCTCTAGCATGGAGCAGCATATATTTACAACCTTCCCAAATCATCAACATCCAACTTATTGCCACACTTGTGCGGTCTTACATACGCATAACAATCTGATTAAATGCTTCGTATACAAACGAAAACAATACATACCACTTTGTTGCATATTCTCCTTCACATAACAAGAACAGGAATCTGATAAACTCAATCAACATAAAATTACATACTGCTTTGCTTGCAATTTCTTTCTCAGCCATGGCAGCGCTATTCACGCGACGAAGTTCAACATTCCAGAAAGCAAGGCTTTCATCAAGGCTCCTCAAGAGTCTAACTTGAAGAGTCAATAGCTGAAATGTGTGGAATTTCATTTTGTTATGACAGAGAGTGAGAGAGGATTATGTGGTACTAAATAATGGTTGTATATATTTGAATGCAGTATGACTGAACTTTCATATGGTGTTTGATATGCAGTACAAATGGAGTTCTAGAGAGGACCCACTACGAAGTCTGTCAGTATGTACATACCTCCAAGTCTTCGAGCGGCACAGGATTTTGAGAACGTGGTATGTCTTGGACACACCGGTCCTCCATCTCTCTGCCGGTTCTTTGTAGTTCAGGTGAGGAATCATTTAAAGACTCTGGTTCCGCAAGAACAATCTTGGGGGTAGGCTGTTCAGTATGAGATGTAGTGCTATCTGTTTCCATGCCTTCGTCACCAGAGTAAGCAAATTGCATGCTTTTCTGACTGGTGCTCAGAATTTTCGACGGACTCATACTCCTGTTCTTCCTTTGGGTGTCAATATTGCCTACTTGCTTTCCCATAGGTGTTACAGTCTTAATAGATTTTGCAGATTTCTCAGTATTTCCGGATCGAGGGCTGGGTATATCTGCTACTGCTTTTGATGGAGCTAACATTTGGTTTTTTGACAGATCCCCAATCATCATCTCATTTGGCTCAAAAACAAGTTTGCAGTCTGATGTGTTGGACTGTGCTTTGCCTGTGTGTGGAGGTGTTTCCGCATATGTTTGGGTTGCAAATTGCTTTTCATGTGTGTTATCCACAGGTGTGCTTGGCAGAGTGATAGATACATGTTGGGACGACTTGAGTGACTCTGCATCCTCGTGTATTTGAACTTCCTCACATGTCAAGAAGTCGGTATCATTTTCAGTAACGTCTGGGTTGAAAATTTCTTCACCGCGAAGATCAGCGAGAGATATCTGCTAGATATAGGGATTATGCTTGTGAGTAAATCGCACAAAACTAATACGTACGATTGCCTGGTACGCAAGCCTTCATGAAGAAAATGAAGAACGATAAGCTAACTCCTTCGAACATTCTTTCTTAGATAATGAGTTTGCGCGAGAAACTGTTTGCATAAAGGGGAGAAACATTATCCTAGTTTCGTCTTTCGTGAAAATAGCATTCTGCGCACATCAGACCATACTTTTACATTCAATTATGCTTTCAGTGTCATTATCATTAGTACCAATGGATATATATTTCACTTGCCGAGTTACATTAATAGAAAGTCTATTTTCAAAAAGGCAATACCTTTTTCGACATTCGGCGCTTAGGCGGAGAAACACCTACATGGTTTTTCAAGATATTTTCGGCTGAGTTTTCCACATCCATGTTTTCGGCCTTGCCGTTAACAGCTGAGTAATACATATTTAGAAATGTGAATTATGTTAAGAAAAACGAATCAACAAGACGTGATTGATCTTGTGCAACAGAGCAACAAGATAAGCATTTTCTAATATAGTGCATATATATAACATACATACACGCACTGGGCACAATTGTTGACATACGATTTACTTGAGTGCAATAAGAATTCAACTACCTTCCATGTGAGACTCCTGAAGATTTTGTGTATTACTACTCTCCAAGTCATCTGTCATTCGATGTGTCTGCACCTGTACGTTTTTAGATAAGAAAAGCATGAAAAAAAGTACACGAAAACTACTGTATGAATTGTGCAAAGTATATTAAATTATCGTATACCAATTGTATCATTAATTATAGTCCGTGTCACAACAGTATATTCTATTGACATTCATTCTCACGTAAATACGGTATAAACTAAACCATATGTGCTCAACGCATATTTACACGAGTACATGTGTGTAAACTTTCATGCGTGAACGACTCGAAATAACCTCGGAACTATTTGAGCATGAGGAAACCGAAGACGACGGCGGGCGCTCACTTGTTCCAGATTTGTTTGAAATAGGATGATTCTGCCATTCACCAAAATGGTCCACGATTGGCGCTGATGCACGCATACGCGCAAGCTGTATTTGAGGTTCTGGATTGGAGCTCAGTTCCAGACGTTCAAGTGATTGTTGCTGTGATTGAAACTGTGATGGCGGATTTGGTTGTGGAGTAAGTGTTTGTGGCTTTTCTGAGTCATCGTCGCCTTTAGCACAGTCAGTCACTATTTCAATCCTCTCATGTGAATCACCATCGACTTCGTTCGAGGATTGGCAAGACGTATTGAACACAGCCACCGATTTCTCGCTTGAATCTGCGGATACCCCTGACATTTCATTATCTGCCTCCACATTCTGCAACACTGGAATACATGAATTGTGGTCAGTAGCTGAAGTCATACCCGAAGACGAAACTCTTTCGCTACTTGGAGGCTGCTTGTTGTCACATATGCTACTACTTTCTAGAACGGCACATTCACGCTTCGAAGTCTCGTTAGATGCTTCATCCTCTCTCTCCGTATTCTTCTTCGGTGCACTGATAGTTGGAATATCTTCGATTGCATCGAATGTTCCATCATCCACCATTGGTTCTCCAAAAATAGCCTCATCGTCATTCAATTCTACAGTTGGGGGTAAAATATCTTCGAAGAGCAGCAGAGATGTTGACGTTTCCCTGTCAGGGAGAGTTCGCAGAGACCTTTCGTGTCCATGACCATCTTGTCGAAAGTCTAGCACACCTGTTACGTCCTTGTGAGAGGCAGAATCTGGAATTGAATCAGTCGTAAAATCCGTTGCATCGTATGAGTCCGCCGAATCCTTTGAAGGGATATCATCTTGTGATTTCGTTTCCGTATGTACACAGGAGGTCCCGTTGCCTTCCGCTGGGACACTACTTCTGAGTATGCAGAGCTCGGAAAGCTTATCCACATTCGGGAAGCTACCATTGAATTCAACTCCAGATACTCGATCCGGTGGAGATATAAGAGGATGACGTTTTTGCGACGTAATACTTCTGCGCAAAGGAGCTGTGTGAATCATTCTGACCCTTTCCGTCTCACCCCTGTTGATTGATGTGTTGAATAAGGGTGCCCCTATTATACTACTTCGCTCAGTGTTCAATTCATTTTCAGAATCTTGGTGATTTGTCAGTCTTGATGTATCGTGCGTCGATATTTTAGTTCTTGTCGGAGACAAATCTGTGGGTGACGCAGGTGAAAAATCTTTCGATGTCGAGGTCAGTACACCAAACGACCGGTTGAATGTATTACTTGCACTGGGATTATGATTAGGGCTAAGTACATTTGGTATAGATGGTTTATGTTTCGGATTGTATGATGGAGAAGGTAAGTCGGTGTATGGCATATCAACGGGGTCATTCTCGTCGTCAGATTCCATGGGCAACGGGGGCGGGATCGGGCGGCTTGGCGCACTAATGATCCCTTCGTCCTCACTAATGGTCAACGGCGGCGGTAGAGCTTTACCCGACTTGCACATGACAGACAGCCCAGTGGATGCTTTCCGAGTTAGAGAAGCCTGTTGGATGGAGCTAGGGTCGGATTCCATGTTAACATCCACCCGATCAGTCTTTACTGTCTCTCCTCTCGCGCCTCCTCGCATAACGTTGCCGTCAGTCTCTGCCCGTCTATCGGTAAAACCCACTACTGATTCCTTACATGCAGATGTGCCCTCTACGGCGTCAGTCATACTACGCATCGATGCTTCCTGCACAATCACACCTAAAGAAATGTTACTCGTGTGCTCCCCTGTACTCGCTTGTGATTTCTTAGAAGCCATGTTTTGTGTGCGTACAGCCTTGTCGGACTTCGTCTTTTTCGTCTGTTCGACTTGCTGTTTCATCATTTGCAAGTCCATTTCCAAGGCTCCGGGAACACAGGGACTGGTGCCAGAATAGGGACTCGCACCCAACACATTTCTACCGGGAGTAAGAAGTACATCCGGCATACTCCCGACGGCATCGCTCACGCTCTGTGGTTCTTCGTATTCGTCCGTGTTTTCACTGGACTCTCCTTCATCTTCTTCAGCAATGAAACTGGGTGGACCTTCTTTGAACGGGTGTCCCTCATTGTCAAAATCGACCGTGCTCTCATCCACTAATGTATTTTCTTCTGTCTCTTTGCCACCATCTGACATATCGTAGTTGTTTAGCTCCAAACTATTCGAGTCACTAAAACCGTCCACATGTGAACAAGATTGCTCAGTGACAATGGACGGTTCGCGTGAAAGGTTGTCTTCAGTGATGTTGGATGGTACATCTACTGTTTGTGTCCGAACATGATAGGATGAGTTCAACAACGACACTGGTACAGTATATTCCACATCGGGCTCCGTAATCGAACCGACTTCTTCGATGTCGAGCTTCGCATGTGCAGCAACATTGCATATCACATCATCAACAGTCGAATCGGCAGCTGGTTTAGAAGACACCGTATTAGTCAAAGAATCCGAAGCACGCACAGGCCCCGTAATGCCCGTGAATATGATTGGTGTTTCAGATAATTGTGGTTGCGATTGAAGGACGGCACCCACCGAAGAGTGACGACCGGTACTTGTTTTCATATCTACAGTTGCGAAATTTGACATCTCCTCGCCCTTTCTGTCCTCATCTGCAAAAGACATCTTCTTGATCTCGTTATCTATTTTAGTGGGCATGGGTTCTTCTTCTGAATCACTCGGTATAGCATGTCCAAGGGTATACGGTGCGTTGGCTGAATGTAAATTCGTAACGGATGTTTTTCTTCTGGATCCATAGGATTTCTCTGTCACGTCCAATGACTTTCCGACATTACCACTAGCAATATTCGTACTTTCTGCTGATTGTAATCAGAAATGTCACTTACTACGAAAAGGAAATTCAAGAAACCGATGCATTCCTCAAGATGTAACAATCAGGCATCACAATTACAAATATATCATCTATAAAATCAAAACACCAGTATGGTATGGTACACATTACTGTACGTCAACACTGTACCAACCTGGAGAGAGATGCTCCTGGACACAAACTTCTGGATCAGTTGTTATTTTATCTTCACTCTCAGAAATGGATACACAAATTTGCTTCTTGTGTATGTTGGTTATAATTGCTTGAAGTCGATTATTGTACAGAGTTGCTGTAGACGACGAGCAGAGGAATATATATATAAAATCCCTCAGATGCTATATGAAATACTCTTTGTGATAAAAATGCATAGTGAACTGAACTTTGTATTGCACAAGTTGTATCGATTTATGGTCAGGCACAAATGATAAACCCAAACATAAATTTATGTTGGGCTTACGAAAAATTATATTTGAGGTGAAAGACACTAGCAATTTACATTACATGCTCATTTTCACTCATGGTAATCTATGACTAAAAATTTGTTATACTGTACTGCATGAAAAAACGGACACACTCGCATGTAAAAACGTAAGCTTACGAAATGTGAGCATGTGTTTCGTGATGTGGATGTTTATGTGTTTCGTGATGTGGATATTCAGCCAAGACAGAAGTAGTACGAAAGTTTATGTGTATACATACACACATATAACTTCTGCTCGCCCTGTGTTCGTATGTAGTGCTTACATATAAACGTATGTATCGTTAAAATTGTATTCTTCATTTTTTTTGCATCGTGCATACCTTCGACAAGGCAACGTCTTAGCAAGTGTACCATTGTTGAAGCAAAAGATTTGGATCCCAGCTGTCTGGCACGAGCGTACATCGTGGCAAGTTCTGTGCTGATGGAGTTGAAAGTATTTTGTATTTCGACCTGAAGCTCATGGAGATCTTGGCATGCACGCGCAAGGACAGTTCGTGCACATGTAAAGGCAATAAAAGAAAAGGGTTGATTACAAATTTTTGCTTGTGCACAAGCAACATAAAGGTACAACGTGTGTGTTCGTGTTTGCATAAACGTATTTATGAGGTTTGTAGTATGCTCTTCTTGCACTACTATAGCACAAGTTGTATCGCGCAAAACAATATCCCTAGCGGCACCAAGCAATCATTCTACGGTAACTTGGGACATACATATTACAATAATATTCACGCCCCATCAGGATGGGAGTGTTTCGAATAGTATATAACTATGAGTTCGATTCAAACTGACTTTACAAAACTGTATGCCTTGGTATATACGTTGTGTTTTACAGCACCAAACGAAAATTGAAGAATATTCACCTGTCGACAGTTTATCGTACGCCATCGATAAAGGAGTGCTTCGAACAATTGTAGCTGGTATCTGTAAATGTTCAAGTATTAGTTAGAATAGAACAGCAGTAGAAATAAAACTTTTGCAATGATATATAGCTGGGCAATTGAAAGTAGCATTTCAGAACTAAACCAATGCATTCGGCTTCATTCTGTTTGTTTCTAATAAACAATACTACAAAGAACACACTTATTGTGTCTTCCTATCAATAAACAGAACAAGGTACTTTCTCAAGATATCCATAATATATGCATTACTTTCAAACCGATCTGAGATGATTGCGTGAAATTTTTGTTTTTCTGATTGGGTGTGCCACAATACCTATGCACATGAATATTGTCTGCAATACTTTTGAAAATGAACTTACCACAACTTCGAGTAACATGTCAATGGTATCGTACTGGACCACTACCGCTTGATCATTGAGTCCGAAGTAGCGGTTGTGATTGCGATGGAAAGAATGTGAATCTTCGTCCAAGCTGATCTCGGGAAACTCACTCCCTGTCGTTATCTTGGTCACTCGACATCCGTACACGCGCTCGTGAAAGGAAAGTTCAAGGAATTTCCCAAATGACATGCACCAGGTTTCCTCTGACATAGGTATGCAAGGGCCATACTAGCATGTATAAAGTTAACAGAAATGGAACTTAAAGTGAATTCACAAGGGGACTGTACAATATGTATGACAGTTCGTGATCAGCGAATACGCCTCCACATCACAAACTAGTCAAACAAAACCATTCACTGGCGCCTGAGTGACAAGTCTCCAGTAATATATATTTACATAATTTTGTAACTGCTGTATTGGAAAAGTACGAATATACAGAAAGGAAATGAGAATTGTACCGTAGAATATGTGTCATCAATTAAAAAACAATGTAACAAGAACATGTGCACGAAGTATGTATTAGGTAACCAAGATGACAAAAACCGAAAATCCCATGTTCTGCACTTGCTACAAGTACGACAAACACGACTGCACATGAGCACCCAGATGACAGTAGCCACATGGGCTCATGTTAGGTAAACCACACAGAAAGACTTTTGTTTGATATCATCGAAGTCAACAAACATAGGCAGAGATCAAAAAAAAACAATCACTATATATGCTTGACAGATCACTACATCAAATAATATATGCCCAAGACCCATCAAGACGGATAATCACTCTACATGAGTGTTGGACTGACCAAGAACCAGAGTGTAAAAGATATTTACCCACATACAACGTAATTGAATGAAAAACGCAATCCACAATGTATGCTTATGCTGTAGTGGGAACAGATCTGCATATGTCTGTCGTGTATGTAGCATAAAGCAGGAAAAAATCAAGTAAATAATCACCTTCATACACTCATGGCAGATAGACCACATCAGAAGAACTTGCTCTTGTCCCACGATAACATTACTAGAAATGTTTACTAAACTGATCCTAGCGTCTTCGTGAGAGAATATACGCTTATGCTCTGATAGAGGTCGGTCACATGCGCTGTCAGGACATTGGTGCGAGTTAAAGCAATAGCGCTTTAAAAACGTACCCAGGCTTAGATCCCCCTCGCCGTAGTATCGTATCACTCGTTTCATCGGGGGAAGACACGTTCTTGCTGGCTGTGCACCGTTGCCTGGCAGCTCCACGCTATATAGAACCTAAAATAGAACATTACACACCCTTGATCAGATCATACGCATAAATCGACAGTAGTTCATGACGAAATTTCACTTTTTCGTACACGCATTGTATAAAAGCTTCGTAGCGAAAGAAAAGTGTCGAGTTCGCACGATTAGCTCATTTTGACGTATTCGATAATTAAAAACGCATGCATGCACATTGGTATAGGGAGGGTGTTTTGCGTGTGTTGTAGTGTGGATGTTAAACCCTGTAAATGCTATGATGGTACATTATGAGGGTACACGTTGGTATTCATACATGACATATACTTGTGTGGTTTGAAATCACTGCCCATCGCACAACATATGCTTGATTGAAGAATTTCACGTCATTACATACAGTGTAAACATCAAACTGCAATATGTGATAACGAACTTCACATTCGTTAAGATAAACATGCGGAGCGTGCAAAACACTGATAAAGCCAACCTCGATGCTTTGATGTAATGCTGGATTCAAGGCATCAGGCCCGTTCAAAGCCAAGGTAGTACTACGACAAACCTGCTGAATCAAATGACATACTGTTAGTGGACGAATGGATCATCCATATCCTCACCCATATTCATCCTAAAATTCAAGGTCCGTTGTGATATGGCAGAATAATACTTTCAACCCATCTACCAATACGTGCAAATACAGATACACGGGAAGGCAAACTGGACATATAAGCATAGTCCCTAGTTCTCCTGAGCACATAAGCCCACAATAAACTCGCACTCACTCACACACACCCATTCACAATCACACTCGCTCAGGCATACTCGTACTCATACTCTTTTTACTGATCTCGCCTACCTCTTTATCCATTCCTGTCGTGGCAATAAGCTGCTTGTGCATTACGGGAGGATCAGTAGTAGCTACTGTTGCAGGGTGTCTACTCATCTATTGGCGCAAAAAAAAAGTAATAGACACTATCTGTGATGGTTGTTTTGCTTCCAACGTGCGCAAAACCATCAATGTAAAAACTGCAAGCACTCGAACTCTTACAATAAAGATGTTGTACTTTGAAATTGAGTAATTGTGACCATGTCAATACGAATATTTTCATGTATATACACAAACCTCGATTGTACGACAGATAGAGTTTTGAAGCTCTGTAGAGGGCTCGACGTAAACTGCATCATAAACCTGGGGTAAGGGCTGCAAATAGTCAAAACATGGATACAAACGTCCATGAGTGCGGGATAAATGAGATTATATGACATAAATGGACGATGACTTTTCGTTTCGTTCCTGAATTTCATAATAACAAAAATAATACCTCACGTTTTACGATATGCAAACGTGTGGACATTCTCGTAAGGTAGTTCTGTGTTGGACCTCACAAAGTGTAGTAGTAGTAGTACAACTATAAACTATGCAAAAAGTTGAATGTACACAATCATAGATTTCAAATTTTGTGAAAGTATCTGGTTACATCATTTCAACCCTTTTGCGAAGTACTAAGAAGTACTACGAAGAACTTACATTTGAGGGCGGGCTCTTGGTGGTATCACTCTCCCTCCTCGGATGCTTGACTGAGCAACCGACCCGTAAATCCAGAGGAAGAGACAGTCCTCCGTCAGACAACAGCCGTCTTGTGGCATACAGTTGAGACGGAAAGTAGGCCAGCATATCGTACTCCTTGGCCTTCCAAATGAAATGGGAAAAATCAGTACATTAGTTTACGTAGAAAAGTAGTGTCACCCTCTAACCACAATTACGAATGGAACTCACAAGAGACTACAGGTTTGTATGTGCTACGTGGTGTGTACAAATACTGTGGCATTGGCGACAGAATGAAATAATGGCTCTCCTGCACGCCTTCTCCGTAAAACGTATACACGATGATGATACCGACTCCACAAAGAGTTTAAACTTAGTTTTGAACTTGAAACTATCACTACTTCAATACAGATCACGTGCGACAGTGCAAATAGAATGCAATTGTTACCTGACAGACACATCGTCCGCTCATACCTTTTGGGAATAAAGATAAGGTACACCAAAGTCGACCATTGGGGATGAGGACAACACAATTTCGTTCGCTGCTGTACAAAACTGTTCACCTGCAGACTACGATGCAAGAAAGCCAACAGGGCGGAATGAGTACAACATTTCATTCAAAAAATTCAAGCAAATTGATAAGCGGCTTCTACATTTAATGTATGCTAACTGTAAAAGTTTATGAAATATGGGAGAAGCCTTGCATAAACGAACGAAATGTCTCACTATGGTTCACAAGCAGTTGTGTACAGGAAACGCTCCTATCTGACTACCACGCAAACAATTGAATCTTTTTGTCAACGATAACGGAGGTATATATACTGATTGAGCAGTCCCAATAGTGTCCACACAATGCACAAAACGTTCGTACACCTACTAAACTTAGCTCATCAACGACAGTCACTAGCAAACTTCATGTTGATTCCTTAATTACAACTGTTCAAAGAAGAGCACGCTATGTCACATCTCAACAAAGAGAACATCATCAATTACTACGTCTTTTAGAGCTAGGTAGAAGGAGACTTCACTATTCTCTCATAATAAAAAACATAAAGGGCGTACGGTTGATAAATACATAAAATGACAATCTCTACTAGATAGTCATCGCAATGCACCCAACAAAACTTATCCTATATTGAAAACATATCTTTGTGATAGAACATTTTGATGCGTTGTGGAATGAATACCTGTCGTCTATCCACGGGTTTTATTTCTGGGAAAGGAGAGCCCTCTTTCCTTCTTTCATTTTTTGGCACTACTGCAAAGACATCTGATAGGTAAAAAGATTCCAGAAATCCACAGTAGCAAACAAAAGTGAGAAAGTCTAGGGCGCGCTTCACTTTGGTGAGAGTTGATGCATTGGCACCTCTCAATGTTATTGTCACGCCTGCAGGTATAGGAAGAGTTTGTGGCACATTAGCTTGCATAAGGTACATAGAACGTTTTGTCTCTAGTTCCCCTCCGATACATGTCCCTTGCGATTGAAGGCGAGATATGTCCCTAAGATATGTCCCAGATTCCCTATCTAATCTTAGGGTTGTATGAAATGTGGTTCTCAAGCATCAACTTTACTTGCGAGTTCGACATCATACAGGAGATAATTTTCTTACTCATTCAGAAATACTGTTCTTTGTTTTACAGAATGCCCAATTACCCGCCCACGTCGGTATTGCATCAACACATGTGATTCAGCAATACTGTTCTTTCTTCTACAGAATGCCCAATTACCCGCCCACGTCGGAATTGCACAACACATGTGCTAGCACAACTTTCCACGCACACCCATACTCACATTCACACATATACGTATACATACATATACACACATTACATATACATACATTACATTTACACACCATTACATATATACGAAAATGCATATGCAAGCACAAATATACACAAAATATGTTTGCTATTCGCGCTCTCCATACATTTTTGCGCCACGAACGCAGCTACCAATAGACCAGGATACACATACTACATAATTAAAATAATGCAAATCACGGTAAACACGTTTCGTAAGATAATATAGAATATTACAGGTTCACTCTGTTTCACTATCAACAGCTATTTAAGAAGAAAACTTCATAATGTTAGTCAACGTACATTTTCACACGCACATGCGTGCACCCATGTACATACTTAGATGCATAACCATATGCAAACAGGTATACATCCACAGAGCAACATTACTGTATAAGTAAGTGCTAGAAGGTACGCTGAAATCTTCTTACCTAAACAAAACCCATTCTGTCCTCACAGCTCTTTTATCACAACATCCCATCACGTGTGCCTTCTCACATTTGTGCGCGGTCTAGGATTGTTAGCTACATCGAAATACCATACAGATGCACAGAAATAGTATTTTACACATACAAATACGATGTTTTCGTTAGATGTATCCATACCTCGTCTTGGATTGCATTCTGTAAAGTACATGAGAGGTCTTCCTTGGTTAACAGTGCGCACAAAAAAACGCCCACACGTGCCCACAATGGGAACTCCTGTCTCAGTTACCGCACTCCCCGTCGCTTTTAGAGTAGTAAGAACACCTAAGTTTGCAATAGACTCAACTATAACAGCACCAGTACATCGAGACACAAAGTCAAGGACCGATCTCTTGACGTTAATGGCCAAGGAGATATGTTGCTTGAGAAACAGCAATTGGGCCACACGTGCAACTGAGCCTGAAACAAGGACAACATCTGGTCGATGAAGCTTTATGAGGTCTATTTTCAATTGTAATCCCTGTAAAAGCTCGTCCTTCTTGAATATATCTTCCATGGATGTCATTACATGAGTCTGATCATATTCGATTGAGGAGTCCAGTAGAAGAACACGTGGATGCGAGATGTCGCAGCGCATATTCTTATGCACTAGATGTTTATGGCAAACGACGCCATGTATACACTGACTATCGCTAGCAGAACCACCTGGTATAACTTTGATCTTGATACAATGACGAATATCCATTGGATCATCCGAGTCGGGTGCAGGTGTCCGAATCTGTACTACGGCTTCTTGCGCGAGACTCTCTACTGTTCCGACCCTGATGTATTGAAGCAAATTTACGCATTTACGTGAACAAGTATAAATGTAAATGTACATTGTTTTGTTGAAAATGATTGTATTAGTCGTGTCATGCACATCTACTGCAGTAAGAAAAAAACACAGTGCTGTACACTGTACGAGTGTACAACTCGCATTACAAGTTAACAAAAGATATGTGTACATATTTTAGTAAATGAATAGGCGAAGCACGCTCAATGTTGCACTTGAAGAATCACAAATTCTTTCAAGGTTACATATCTATTCGTGACCTTGTTTACTACATAATAAATAGCAAAAAAAACATCATCACGGAAACTTGGACTTAAACGAATGGTGTTCTGAATGAATGGTGTTCGTAATATATGGTCTCTCTCAAAATCATACGTTTAACTGGATCACGCTAGTACGTACTCACACTGTGTTAGATATCCACATCACAACCTAAACTTTATATATATTGGCTACGTGTATGTATTTTGAGAGAGTATGATTGAGAACGCTGATTGGTACTAAATGAGAGCATTGATGTACCTGTTTGTGTTGTTTCGAAAACTCTATATTCTGTAATATATGTAATCTACATACCAAGATTCTGGCAATCCTAGATCACATAGAACTTGACGACAAATTCGAATCCTCCGCTCACGTACGGCGTCCGATATGTATCTTATATACTTGTCTTCTTTCTTCTCACGGTCATTAAGCGCCATCGATCCTCCTACAGCACGCTCAGCAGAAATTTGATTTGACAATTTGGATTTACCCCCTAAACGTGGATTCTGTCCGAGCATAAGCGGCATTCCCCCTCCGTCCAATGTCTGTGTTCGTGTTTCGATATTACGGCTTTGTGTACGCCGATGTCTGACGGTGTGGCTTTCGACCAAACGATCGACAACAGATTCGGATTGGGCGTATGATCCTGATACCTCTGAGTTTACGGCTGCGATTCCCATAGTTTTGTCTGTTGCAGGGGTTTTTACACTATATTGCAATCAATTAAAACAGAAATCGTCAGTATAACTCTAAGCACCTCTCCTCTAGTTCATAAATGTAAAGTTTCTGTTCAGTGGTCTTTCCACAATTCACGTATGTAACACCAATCATAGGTTTTGTATGGTATATAAATAACAGTATTCATAGATGATGTCGAGTTGAAAATAAGTACTTGATAACGCGTATTACCCGATCTTATTTGGTGAGTTTCAATGCTTTCTTAGTGTGCGAGAACTCCAGTCACGCCTTCGCGGACAATCGTATGTATCATAAATTACAGTTAAATGTGCATAAAGACTTGATAATACATATAGGACAAAACAGAATTGTGGTATTCCAAAACAACGCAAAAACGCATGCACAGAAAACCAACAGAATCATACTTCTTAAACCTCTGAATATCTAATGCATCATCGTCGTTGATTCCTCTCGGTGTATCTCCCAGTGGTAAAGGTGCAGGCTTCCTCTTGTCTAATTCTACGTTGTTGTCTTCCAAACTCTTAGAAAACGTCATTACCTTCTTGTCCGCAACATCTGTGCCCTTAATAAATTCTTGTGCAGATGCTGATGTCTGCCACATCGCCTCACTAAGCAAGCTTGGATCCAGCGACATACAACGTTGCATCTGTATACCGGTAAATGATGCAGCACTTGTGTCTGACCGAAGTGCAGATCTCTTGAAAAGCAGCAAATCTAGAGTATCTCTCGCCCTAGCGGGTTCCCCTTTCTTTGTGACGCCCACATTAAATTGATTGTGCGCACGATGTGGAAACAGCGTCGTGATTGAATGTCGCATAGCCAACGGTAATTTGTCCAGCGACTTGACGGCGAACCGAAATAGCAGGTAGTCATCTGTAAAACATCTCTCATGGTCAGCGGCGGGTTCTATCAACTCTAAATCGAGCATTTTCTGCCCCAGTTCAATCCCGACTTCCCGTTCCACAATATAACCCATTACTAGCAACCAGTCAATTAAATCTGACGCTACAAAACAGTTAGTATAGATTTTAAGACGGAATCTCCGATCTCCCAGTTTGAACTTGCCATTCAAATCCAAAGCATGGTCAATGATCTTAACCATATGAGCTTTAGAGAAAGACCTTACAGGTAATATTTTTGAACAGCTGGCAGTACTAAGAGCAGCACTGGGACTATCACTACCATCGCTATCCCGAACAAGTGAACTCTTCCCTGAAAGGTTTGGTTCCTTATTTCGGACTGTTGCTAGAGGTAGGCTTTTGTTGGCAGACAACAGGTTGGGGGTTTTGGGAGGGGGCATGAGCTGTCCAGTTCCCTTCATAACTTCCGGTGCATTTGACAGGGCATCCTTCTCGGCCGACGCACCAGTAGAAGAAGCTACCGTGCCCACACTGACACCAGCATCAGCACCTATTATCGAATGAATTGGAACTACCGAGCTCTCTGGGTTCGCATCAATTGATAATGTTGGATTTGTAGAGCTAACGTCTTGTTGACGTAGACTACTCCCCACTGCAACAGACTCGTTGTAACGGAGTTTTGGGTTGTGTTTTTGAGCGTGTACTGTGTCATTTGTGAAATTGGGAGGAATAAATACGTGAGACGCGCTCGCAACAGATCCATCAGTATCATACCGTGTGGGAGGTAGCAATGACTTGGCAAAAAGGCCTGAAAATTCCCCTTCCTTTCCTAAACTGCCTGAGCGCTCCCTCTCGTCTACATTATCATACTCTTTCGACTCGTTTATCATGTTGTGGATGACCTTTTCGCAGAATTCGCACACTCTCATCACCTCGTCTATCCCAACGACACTACAGTCAACGCGTACGTGGCAGCATGTCCAACAAAAGATTCGCCCGCAGACTCGACAGTGATGACGGCGTTTAAATGTGTTAAAGGGTACTCTACATTGATAACATGACTTGCATTGGCGATCCGGTGCCCAGTAGATACTGTGACTGTCTTCTTCTAACCCTCTTTTCGACGTTGTATCTGCCATACAACGTATGCGTTCGTTGACCCAATTAACAGTTCTGGGTTCATGGTGAGGGAGTACGTCTAGCTCTGTCATGTGGTTGTTACAATCAGGATGTTCGCGTGGCGCCCGGAGAGACAATTTTAGGATATCCTTTTCTGCTTAGAATCAATGGATTATGCAGGTTTTATACATAAATCTATGCAAGATTTGGAAATACTCGAGAGGAGTTTTGCGCTTTAAAATTCTTACACCCCTATGAACTACTTTGAGTACAAGTCTGCATCGTACAGACAATACATATCCTCATCGCCCAGTTCACGTGTGCACAATAAATCATTGATATAATAAAATGAGAAATTAGTGTAATCATATGCATTTAGAAAAAAATGAACAAAGAATCCTAGTCACGAATCGAGGTAAAAGAGACTCAACAAACAAGCATGGAAAATCACAATACCATCTTCTTGACGATGCTTCTCAGGAATTGTGCATTCAAGGCTTTGCACTCTACTAGCTGAGGGTAGGTGTGAACCCGTCCTCTGAATCGAGCGTGCTCCCGAATTGTCTACGTGGTCTGTGTACTGATTTAGAGACCTAATATGATTAACGTATAAATAACTCCATTAGTTTTGTATGAATTCACATCTCTGCAAGATGGACAACTAGTTCTTACCGATATTACCATCTATTAGATCGTTAATCATACGAAATTGGTAACTTATCGTACATACGTGTACCCTAATATATAAGCTTGCAGTCTACTGTCAAATTCTTATGTGAAGGATCGTCACTTACACATGGTAGGAACAGACGAGTAGAACCCGCTATTAAACCCGCGTTCACGAAGCATAATATTGTCAAAAATCGGTGTAACATAAACATTAGCTGGCACTGTTAGTTCTCCAGGCAAAAGTAGTTTGTTTCATGAGTGTACTACATTGTAATCAGTGCAAGGTTCGCTTGCTACCCTTTTACAGGATAATCTAGCATACGAATCTGTTGAACAGATAATTACCTGTCTAAATCGGGACCAATCCACCCTCCAAAGAAGCGAGACAGCGTGGACCGCGGTGCTGAGTCTTCATACTCACCTGTCGGTGGGTGACCGAAGCTGATTATAGACGCAGGAGGTGACACACTACTGCGCACGTTCATCATGAAACAAACATTGTTCGCAAAAATACGTGTCTTTGTGTTCACATCAACATCTCAAAAAGGACAATAACATCTCAAAGGCGTTTCCACAATGGTTAGAAGAGAACGTGCTGTAAACATTCTGCGTATGAAGTGCGGGGGTAGGGATCGATCCCATAGCACAAACGTTATGTGTGTATGTGTTAAGAGGAGGGAGGAAAGAGCTAGATTTGTGTTTTGGTAGGGATCTCTGTTTGGTTTTTTTTGTGAATCTGCTCGCTCATACCCCCCCCCCTCCTGATCACTACAAAATAATGAAGTACCTATCTTCGTCCCCCTCCGTCGTACGTACGTGTATGCGAGGTGACTGCCTCAAATGCATCCTCTATTACAATATCAAAGGATACACCTAGCACAATTATCATTTCATGAGGTATTACAGCACCTAAGAATAATCCTAGCACACTTATTTTGATATGAATTACAATACCACTTTATAATTATCATAGCATATCCTCGCTTTGCCATGTAGATAGGAAATACAATAACCGTTAGATTTTTATTTTATGCTAAATGAATTCTACACCGATCTAAAATGAAAATAATGTGTAATTTCTATCTACATGATAATGTGATAAGAGGGAGTATAGTATGGTACTGTATTCAAATGTCAATGCACTAGACAAGTAAAAGTCGCGTTCTTTAGAATTTTCGTTCTAATATTTATTGCTGACATCTTCCACAAAGTAATAAACAAGATGAATATAGTGCAAGAAATTAAACAGACGTATTCAAGTTGCTCATCACAAATTGGCTTCAGCAAGTAGTGCGTGCTATGTTGTGGCTAGACGCCCATCACATTCACATTGGCATTAAACTAATACTCATTACTCAAAGTACTGGAATGATCAGGAAAATCCATCAATCTAGCACCTCGACATTGCTGCTTTCTTCGTTATTAGCTGGGGACATCAGTAACGCTCCAGTGTCTGAAATGAACCTTTATACGAAATACACATGTGGAGTTTATCATCGCGTCTTCAAACATCCAAAACATCCGTCAAAACTTCAGAACTCGCCTTCCTATCATTTCAAACACTTGTTTGAGCGTTACTCACCTTCCTAGCGGAGAACACAGTTCTCTTCAAAATGCTACGAAACTACTCACAGCTCTCTTTAACATACTACGAGAAAAGTTTGGATACAACACAGAATATTTTTATGTATTTGTGACTAGATATGTATATTGTGTGTACAGTACTCGCTACGAAATTACTCTCTCTAGCAATAGCGCTAGCCGATCGCGTTGGAAACTTTTAACTTTGAAAAACTACATTACAACAAACGACAACACACTGGCCACACCAACAACAGACAAAGGTATGTATGTATGTATGTATTTATGTATGTATGGATGAATGGATGGCTGGCTCACTTTGTTTGGATTTTGGTTTACTTCGTAAATGCCCACAGAAGAAGCGAAAATAGAAAAGAAAAAGAAAGTTAAAAAAAAACAAGAAGAAAAAAAGAAAGAAAAAAACCCCCTCACAAACCATTTTGACTTGGTTTTCCCCCCTCTCTAAAGCCTTTTCTCCCCCCCCCGCCCCTCCACAACCCTAACAAAAAAAAAAAAAAGGAAAACGAGAAGAAAAAAATTGTTTCTTGCTTACACTTTTGCCTCAGTTTAATAATTGAAGGTAATGTGTGTGTACACAAGGTCACACGTGTTTCTCGCATACACACCCATACACACCCATATACGCACATACGCACACGCACACAAACGCACACACACACACACACACACACACACACGCACACACACACACACACACACACACACACACACACACACACACACACACACACACACACCGTGAATCATACACATTCATTTTGAGGTAGAAGACGAATGAATCAACAACACATACGTCCCAGAGGAACCGAATAAATGTGTGATCATGGATAGAATAGACGATAATTGTTATGGTTCCGTAACAGTAAAAGGCCCCCCTGGTGACGGAGCTGGGGAGAAAATGTGCCAAGTCACAAGCGATTGCAAGGACGTGTTGGACCGAACACATGCCCTACAAACTAATGATACCAACAAAAGTAATTCTGATAATATGAATAAGGAAGAAAGGACGGGTGCAGTTGTTAAAGAAGCAAAGGTAGAACAATTCTCTTTTTTTCCGAGAGGGCAGACAATTCAATACTCTCCGATCAAACCATTTACCAATTGTCTCAGCGACTACGTACGAACTTTAAATATTAGTGAAGGCTCTGTGGCCTCTATATATGAAGCAGTTCACACTGCTTCCAACCGTAAGGTGGTACTAAAAATACAGAAAAAACAAAAACGGTAAAGTTTGCATGTCTTATTATAGTACTACTTGTCTGGTGATATCGCACATTCGTATTCGACAATTATGTTTTCAAAACTGTTGACGTCTTTATCATTGCTAATCGGTAAGCTCTTCCAACAGGACGCGACTTGGTTTAGAAACTGAAGTTTTCGTCTCTGCACAGCTCGACCACCCAAATATCTGCCGATTATATGCTGTGATCGATACAGATGATTGCGTATGTATATTTGCTTCCTTGTTCGTCCTTACGTCATTTCGTACACGAATACTTTCCAAATCTTTTCACACTTTTTGCCCTTACAAATTTCTACATATAGATTGTGATGGTTTGTGAACATTTGGAGGGTCGGGACCTATTTGATGCTGTGGTGGTAGACGTTGGTTTACCGAGGAATATCGTTAAATCATACATGTTTCAGCTCTGTGGAGCAATCAAATACTTGCATCACCGAGATATTGCGCATCGAGATATTAAACCAGAAAACGTAGTTCTTAGTACGAAAACGGGGTCAGTGATAAAGCTTATTGACTTCGGCTTGTCTGCCGTACTACGGTCGGATATATCACATACTATGGTCGGTACTATCCCATATATGGCACCCGAGCTAGTAGATTGTTTGGGTCTCTCTCGAGCCAAGATGGAGGAAAAGTGCAAACCCATGGATTGGAAAGCAGTGGATATGTGGGCCCTTGGTATTGTGATGTTCACTTTGCTGACGGGTCGTTTTCCTTGGGGTAGAGCGTCGTCAAAATCGAAGGAATATGCTCGATATCTAACGAATAGATCGACGCAATTGCCGTGGAGCTCATTGGATCTATCATCCCTTAAGGTACTGGGTTTTGAGAATATGACTGTGTTTTCTATACCACTCATCTGTTCCTGTTAATCATGTCATTGTTTCAACCCTGTATTGTCATGACCAGATGTTACACATGATGTTGGAGCCCGACCCTACAAGAAGGACTACCATAGATGGACTACTTGGTTTTTTGCAGCGTTGCTGGGGATCACGGCCGCTGCCCAATAACAACAATACTTCAAAATATTAAACAGGACAGCTTTTTCCTTTCTAAATAGTCTATAAACATAGTCAGCGTGCTACTACATAAACTTAAACTCCTACGCACAAAAATAACCCTAGTGCATGAACGCACCTTCAACCTATATTGTACATCCAACATTTAACCTAGTACCATTCACTCATTCCGACATCTCGGATACAAGGATCACGAGCGCCTTCACTACTTTATTCTTAGATATGAGTTACAAATAAAGCCCGTTTGAATGTATTAGATATTTGTGCATGACTTGCTAGAATTACACATATGGAGACATATCATACCATCATCTTCATAGTATGAACAATAATTTCCCTCTTCTAGTTTCTCTTATCCATCTTGCTTCAATATTTTTAATTCCTGTCAGTGTAAAAGTAAACAGTGCATGATTGAATATAAATAAAAGCGCTCTTTCTCGAAATCTTTATCAAGGATAAGATAGGCAAACCTGTGTTGATTGCAGTACATATACAGTTTTGAAACGTTACCTCTTGAAACTGTGACAATAATGCTTCACTGACCATAAGAAATAAATTTTTCAGGTCATGATGCAAATCCCAAAAGTACATGTATATCTCGTAAGACGCCTTTTTCTCGAAATTCTGTGAATAGTACGTTTGTGTATCAATATCCCGCATAATAACAAGAATCGCATCAGACTGGTGAAGTCGTTTAATCGAATAATCGATACTACATACTTTTATCTCACCCATCAGATGATCTTGTTTGTATTGTGCCTGGAATGAAAACGTATGCAACTTTTAGCACAATGGTTCTACAGTGCTATGGGATTTCTTCTCGTATTTCGGACAAACAAAAAATGTTACCTGGACTTCTCGGGCTTTTGCATTTTCAATCAATCTATCAAGACTTTCCCCTGTCTTCTTGCCTTGAAATAAGCCACGCAGCCCACCAGTACCTATGAGAAAACAACAAGGCAATATAAACCGTGGATCTGAGGGTATGTACAAACTGGTTCCAATGTAAATTACATACCTGCTCCAGAAGAAAGCATCTGAGGGTATTTACAAACTGGTTCCAATGTAAATTACATACCTGCACCAGAAGAAAGCATCTGAACGTCCTTTTTATTACGATCTAGCTGTTCGTTGCTTTCGACGTTCAACCGTAGCCTAAATTTGTAAGAGTCTATGACTTTGCGTAGTGAACCCAACAGACAGTAATGCTCATTCAACATATCTTGAAAAGGATTTCCATCATCTTCTTCTCGGTATACTGACGATTGAGCAGTCAGTAAGTTGGAGATCCTGAGCAGCGTAGACTTCAGTTCTACTTCATCAGCAGCCCAGGTGGAATATAGTCCACCACATACCTCAAGAGTATGGCATAAGGCAACCGTAGCTGTTATGTATACCTCGTTTTGTTTAACCATACTGGAAAGGGCCTGCTGTAATACTAAAGCTTTCGAATCATTCTCTGCTATAGTACTTGATGAATTTATAAGTCCTTTTGTAGGATTTAACAGCGTAGATGCTAGTTCACCGAGTGTAAAAGTATCTTTAGGAACTGAACATACCCAGTCGTCCATGGTTAAAAAGGAGAGTAATTCCTTGTCCGTTGACAGTATATCATGGTCCAACAACCGGTGAAGAAATGATTCAAGTCCGCGCCTTCGATCTCGAATAGTCTTTAAACCATGTGAGTTTGTTACCTTCCAATATTGGTGCAACATTACATAGAAGTCATGCAGTGAGTAAATATCATTAAAAGGAGGTAACAGTAAAACAACGATAAAACGTAAATTATAAAACTTCAAACAAACTGCGTAACTCAACAGAGATGCAATACTTACCTTCTTTGGTGGCAACACTGGGAGGACAGCAGAAGTATAAAGCCTTGCAAGATGACGCAGGAGAGTTCGGAACTCTGAGTATCTCCTCCACACACTATGTGAACGAGACAGGGTTGAATCATCGGCAAGGGTCGCCTCTACATGATAAACAGTAAACTGCCCATTCCCACAGTCGCGCTTCTCGTGACCCGTTATATTAACACGTGCACGCATCGTAGCGTCTTCATGTGTGTGAACATGATGTTTCTTGGGATATGTGTATGTATATATAATACTGATCTGATGTTGTGCTTTAAAATTTGAAAACGTTATCAAAACTGCGATCAATATTGCCAATCGATACGCATATGGCCACCCATCATTTTCACATAAGGGAAGCACTAAAGCTGGCAAGGAAATGCAGTTAGTTGTATGTATATCTACTAACGCTCTGTAATACCATGCCGCTGATACTGCTATCACCTGCGAAGGCTTTGGATTTTAGTGCGCATTCGTTTGCCAGACTATCAACTACTTCTCCAGTGTTCAATGGTAAAATGATCAACTTCACAGTTTGTTTCAAATTCTTGACCTATTGTGCCCTCCTTTATGCCGTGTATACTGGTACCTTTGTGTGTTGGTCTATACAAGTATTATTGAAAATCCTACTTTCCGGTTTCCCAATGATTGGGGCTTGAAAATGATGGAACGTAAGGCTACAAGTGTTTTCTATAGATAAGGCAGGTGAATTCTCATATTTCTTACCTTGTCGATTCGCGTTGCCGTTTCAGACGTAGCGGATGAATTTGTTAACAAAATTAAAATTCTTTCAAAATCCAAGCTGAAGAGTCTACTGGGAGTGTCGGAAACCCTCACCGACTTGAATTTTGGCAGGTGAGTCGATTTTGAGTCTGTCACACTATAGAATTATGCTTGGTGTGTTGGTAGAACATGCCACGCTGATTTTAACAACGTTTATCGTATATATTCCAACGATAGGTACCAAAATTGGGTCGACGCAGAATCAAAGCCGGCGTCATTAGCCTTCAATGGCCCAGCATTTCAGGTACCATAAGTTTTAGAGTCTATATGCTTCACATACTCACATATACTATTCCACCGGATAGTTATATATTAAAATGGTTACAAGTACTACTACACATGTACAAACGCTATTAACGTGTAGATGATAAATTGCACTGCAGCGATCTATCCTAAAAATTTGCCGCATGTGGCAATTTGTTGCTCCGACTGCGTTTTTCTTATGTGCAACGACAGGGGCTTGGAGCTAACAAACTAGCACCTGAAGATCTTTACTGGGCGCAGGAACGTTTGAGAATTCTTTCAGGTCTCTATGGTATGCTTCGTCCACTTGATGAGATTAAACCTTACCGATTAGATATGAGTAAAGCCTTATCACCCGGAGGTATGGTATTTTTAAAAATACGCGCGACCTCAGCATTTGTATCTCCCTGCTGTAGTGGTTGTACACTACACTGATTTGTATCTGCCTGTAAATATATGTTATATTGATATCCGTTATATTTTAATACAGGTATGCACAAGTTTTGGAAGTCACGTATTGCGCTGAAGTTGAATGAAGCACTGGAAGCTTTACCGGCGGAAGAAAGATTCGTCGTAAACTGTGCTAGCCAGGAGTACTTTCACTCCGTAGACGTGGTACGCTTCATATATCCATGCTTGCTTAAGATTTCATTCATACACATCGCGAAGTACATTTTCTAGTGCATGTACTACACAGCATACTGTGTACAGACCTGCACCTACGATTCATATTTACTCACACCCAAGTCTTTTGTACAACATCCGCTTGCGTAACCATCAGCTCAACAATGGATACACACAGCCGACACCTCCTAGTACCATATGATATTCAAATTCTGTTGTGCCCACCGTTATACTATTGTTGACGAGAGTGTCGTATTCAATTAACTACCTTCGACATAGCGTTACTAACTCTCATGTCCACTAATTGCTTTTTATGGGTAGTCAGAACTGCAATACCCAGTTTATACGATATGCTTGCCGGGACCAAGTGTCTTCGCCAAGAAAGCAAGGGGAGCTATGGTTCGTCACATCATTGAAAATAGAGTATTAACCCCTGATGGTCTTAAATCGTTTGTAGGGTGCGAAGGAGAATGGGCTTACGTTAGGTATGATAAATGTATATTGATGTTTGTTGTTATAACTAAGAGCCTTACGCATCGTTGTACGAACATTGTCAATTTTCTAGAAAACTTAAGTATTTTATTTAGGAGTATTTATTTTTCTACCCTGCCCTCCTATTCATTGCACATATAACTGCCTAATGGAATCGTGCGATATTATTACATACCTGTGCAATAAAGCGAATCGTCAGCGAAGAATGGAATAATTAATATCGAATTCCGACGTAAAGCTCCGAATCTTGACTGTAAAAAGGAAAATACAGTAGAAGAAGCAATACAAACGAAAGCTGAGTTGAAACCAACTAGTAAGCAACTGAAAGTTGACAAGAAGCAGAGTGTAAAACGAAAGACGGACGAGCAGATAAGCCACCCAATGGTCAGGCGGACTCGTACGAGAACATAATCTCGAAAAGATGTGAAAGTTATTCCTTAAGTAGATATATAAGATGTTGATATCCTCATGTTTGGTATTACCTTGTAAACTTCGTATGTATTGATTGTGCTTGACTACTTGGTAGCTTGCTACTGGTGAAAATTATAACTAAATGAGTATTGACGTAGTTGGCTCATGAGTAGCATGCCTCTGCATTGTCAGCTTGCCTGAAGCAATCACTAACCACCATATTGACAAGTAAATATTGAGGGGATTATAATGGTGAAATTATATTGGGGCTTTTTACGTCTGGCTGGTCACACAGGCTCCTCTATTTACAACTACGTAAATTTTTGTCGTAATGACGCACTATGAATGAACAAGTTTGATAGTTTGTTCTTTGCCCTATTTATTGTTATGGAACTACTTGTCACGCCAACACACTTCTCCTTTATCATCTGATACATAACTTGAAGACTATCCACCAATCAATCTTCTCGTGAACCGTTCCTAACTTGTAGTAGAGTTAAATTTCACTGAAGACGAAGTGGTCCAACGAATCATTCTGAACACACTCTGTCAACCGGTCCTTGCTCCTCTTAATTTCAATATTCCGTGCAGATCGATCTTACCATGAACTGCGCCCTCAAACGAAGAAAAAGCTGCATATTAAATCACTTGTACGTAACGAAAGAGGTTCCCTGGTTGGTGATTCTCATGACTTTATCTGTCAGACTCTCGTTTGTAACGAGCTCCATGAAACTATCAGCAACCTCGCTCACTGTCATAACTCGTCCAAGACTCTCGATTGCTCCCTTGCCCGCGGGGCTGTCTTTTCTCAACGTTGCTAGCAGTGGAGTTTCTAAAAACGACGGGCACAGTGTATTAACCCGAATAGCTCCTGTGTTTGGGTCGCTGGTGGACATACGTTTGTTGTAGCTTGCGATCTTCTCAGCAATGCTGCGTGTGTAGTGAACAACACCAGCTTTGGAGGCAGCATAGTAAGGAGCAAATCCCATAGGAATCAATCCTCCCATCGAAGCCACATTGATCACTACACCAGATACCTTGGCCTCCTTCATACTCTGTAGAGCAAACTCTGTTCCATATATTACTGCCTTCAAGTTAAGGTCAACGGTGCGGTCAACACTTGTTTCATCACCAATCCCCGCGTTATTGCACATGACTTGAACTGGTCCCTTAAAGTGGTCTTGTGCTAGTGCGATTGCATTCTTGAATTGATTTTTGTTCGTGACATCTGGTATAAAGATCAAGCGAGCAGTGATAATTTTCTATTAATCCTGAGAACGATCATCAATAACAGTGACCTGTGCCACACAATACATTTGAATAGCAAGAAGTTCGAAAGAATATAAACACCAACTCAATAACAATGCATTCCGTTATAAATAAGTGTACAAATTGTTTCAGGAATTTGTGCTGGAGAAATGCATACCTGCTTCAATGAGATGCACGTTCTCTGTAGGTAAGGCACCTGCTAACGACTTTTCAGCGTTTTCTTTGTTGATGTCAATCACACATACTTTCGCATTCGCAGCTAGTAGCTTACGAACGCATTCGAGTCCCAACCCACTTCCACCTCCCGTTACAACACAGATCCGGCCGGAAAGACTACTTGGAGACATGATGGATGTGTTGAGCAAAGATGAACCAAACAGGTTACACGTAGTTAATAAGTCGAGTATTTGTAGTAAATAAGAGAAGGAGCGCTTTGTTTACTTCTTTGTTTACTTTTTTTTTTCACTGTTATCAGCGACAACGAAAAAAGGCAGGAGGTCGACATTTTTTATTGGTTACTATCCTAGAATGACTTTTTCCTTGAAAGTCTATTGGACACAACTTCCGTTAAATGTTAGTATAGTAAGTTACAAGTTCCCGCGTCGACGGAAGCCAGTAACTTCTGATTATGCACGCATGACTACACTTCTATACATGAGATTGCACATAACTTTGTGCACTGCGAAATTCAACAATGTATGTTTGTATGTATGTTTGTATGTATGTATGTTTGTATGTAGCACTTCTCTTGACTTGGAAGACTTTTCGTTTTGGTCGAGACTTACGAAAAGTCTTTTGTGGTGTCAAACCTCTATTTACTAAATTTGTTGGCTAGTGAAGCATTTACAGAATTATGATTCTTACGCAGCTGTTTATATCACTTTTTTTTTTACTAAAATCCTAGTTCCGATGCATTGGGCTCGAAATCGCCACTCCGTTCAATATGTCAATATGTGACTCAGAATGTACACGTTTCTGCTTTCATTTCTTCTAGACATGTTATGTAATTTTATGTGTTACAGCTTAGCTTTCTCTTGAGTTATAACTTAGCGTCTCTGTGTAGTGTAGATCTAAGTTGGCTTGTATATTGCGGAATCATATAAATGGGTTTCCAGGGAGATGGTGATTATGCTTGTATGGCGTAAAAGACAGTTTAATTGGTATAATCTTCACGAGTATGTTGCGTTCGTGGTCATAGTATTTGTGTCTTTTACTAGTTAGTGTCTGTCTGATAGCCTCTTGCAAATCCGCTTTATTATAGGAGATTTTAACATAATGTTTATCGCGGATCGCCAAGATGCTTGAGTGGGTTGGAATGAGGGGAATGACAGCAGTCAATAATATTTTTATCAAATTTAGAACTCGCAAATTTGAGAAATCACACTATCGCATGTTCTTCAGAAAACGCGAGGTTGTCCATTTTATCTATTATGACACTTTCCACCTAGCTGTTGGTTGTCTTCAATGATGCACACTTTTCTGAAGTAATATTGCAAAGAAGTCATCTTGTTCACAGTTCATCACAGAGTTGATATCGAGTCTAACTCTCTCAAGCACTACTACAAATTACATAGTCCGCATTCTGAGCCACGCGATCGTTGCACGTTGTTTTCTTATATACTCCTATTTGTCTCATGTTCCATGCTAACCTAGCGATCAACCTTAGCTTGAGTGCCCCCCCCAAAAAAACAAAGAACACAATTCTTACATATTAAATTCACTTGTGCGTAACGAAAGATGTTCTCTGGTTCCTGACTCTCATGACTTTATCTGTCAGACTCTCGTTTGTAACTCCTGTGCTTTGGTTGTTGGTGGACATACGTTTGTTAGTAGCTTGAGATCTTCAAAGCCATGCGGCGTGTGTAGTGAACCACACCAGCTTTGGAGGAAGCATAGTAAGGAGCAAATCCCATAGGAATCAATCCTCCCATCGAAGCCACATTGATCACTACACCAGATACCTTGGCCTCCTTCATACTCTGTAGAGCAAACTCTGTTCCATATATTACTGCCTTCAAGTTAAGGTCAACGGTGCGGTCAACACTTGTTTCATCACCAATCCCCGCGTTATTGCACATGACTTGAACTGGTCCCTTAAAGTGGTCTTGTGCTCGTGCGATTGCGTTCTTGAATTGATTTTTGTTCGTAACATCTGGTGTATAGGATATAATCAAGTGAATAATAGTAAAGAAATTTAGTCTGAGAACGTAGCCCTCAAAACCGTGGCTGTGCAGATCATTCGCAAAAGTCGGATAGTGGGGAGAACTCAGAAGAACTTACACACTAGCACATTAACAAATTCATTCCGTAATAAAGCACTTCTGGACCTTATGCTGGGCAATTACCTACCTGCTTTAATGAGATGCACGTTTACTTCACGGATAGCATTATTTGCTAATGCATCTGCTTGGAAGTTTCAGCGTTGTCGTGATTGATATCAATATCAATCACGCACACTTTTGCATTCGCTGCGAGCGATTTACAAACGCACTGAGTCCCAATCTACTGGCCCCTCTGGTTACAACACAGATACGGCTGGCAACACTACTTAAGGGACATGATTTCGGGTGCTAGCTCGCACACACTGTTTTGTAGTGCTGTGCTGGTTTATCAGTGTTTTTTTTTGTTGTGCTTTCTATGAGATGGAAGGAACACTTTGCATTCCTTTTATGACCTGAAGCATGATATGCTGTTAGCTACACAAAGAGTCATGAAAGGAATCACTTCTCGGTGTCTTGGGATAGCTTTTGGAACAGTTGTAACCTCTGCTGCAATAGTTACCTCTAACATAAGACCAGCAGAATGCAAGGAAGAAGTTCTACACGCTTCTCAAGTTCCTTCACCTAAGGTTGATGAAAAGAAACCACAAGGTATACACTACTGGAATTCAGAGCCAGTCCTTCGCAGTGTTGCTTGGGATAACAATTGGGACAGGCGAGGTTCTGGCGATGTATCTAAAACAAAGGAAAGTGGACCAGTTAGATCCATATATATGATAAGGCATGGACAGGTAAGTACAATAAATAGAATATCAGTCAACACGTGCTGGCTGTACGTACATTCATATACGACAAGCTTTAAAAGCTGCCTCTTACTTCTACTGGAACTACTTCGTAGAATTATAGCGCTTATGTCACATTGTGCAGTAGAACAACATATGCCATATGACTTTGTGTTCCTCTACGTTTTCAACGTTAAGTAATTTTCTTAGCACATAGGTTATATATGACAGTCATGGTTGTGCAAGGAAATTTCGTTGCCCCTTTCAGCTACGTTTTATAAGTGATACTGGTAGCTCAACGAATAGTACGAGAAACACAAAGAGTTGTGATATATGTTACAATACTAGCATATGATTGTAATTTTACACAAAAGAATTTTCTCTTCAGTTTAGTTACATGGTATACATTTTCGTTTGGCAGTACATGAAAGCAGACGATGACGCTGATCGTCATCTTACCGATCTTGGGAAAAAACAAGCCGCGAGCGTTGTATGTCATTAAATCCTGCATTTTTTTTTACTTCATTGGATGATAATTCTTGGCATTAAAACGCATCATCTTAATTGTGATACTCGTTTGTTTCAACTGAAGAGATTTATATTCCTTTTAACGACGTACTATAATTTCAATTCTAGGGTGAACGATTGGCAAATCTTCCGTTCAGCTTCGATGAAATTTATGTGAGGTTCGTTTGTTTATTTTTTAGAGGCTTGAGAAAATATTGAAAATTATGGCTTCTAATTGAATTGAATTGATTTGAACAGTAATATGACCAGAGCTTTAGAAACGTGTGGGATTATTTATGACGAATACAACAAGAGACAAGACTCGATCAGAAAGGAACAAAAAAAATTGCATCCATGGCCAGCGAAGAAGGTTTCCTCAATGCTAAGAGAGGGTGCACCTGAAAAACCTCTGACAAGTGGTAGTAGATGGCGTCCCTCAGATTCAGATTTCTTCAGAGACGGTAAACAGAAACATATCTTTAACTTTTCTCTCCTTTATGATTACAGTGTATCCGTTGAATTGCTAAACGATGACTCTTTTATTTTGGACTCGCTTAATGACTTACACTGCACCACTTCGATTTGTGCGAACTGGTGTACAGGAGCCAGAATAGAGGCTTCATACCGACAGTTCTTTCACCGGCCGAGCGCTGATGATCCTCTACAGACCAATATTTTGTTGGTTTGTCACGCAAACGTTATTCGCTACTTCGTCTTGAGAGCGGTGCAATTCCCACCGGAGTTATGGTCAAAATTTTCTCTTGTCAACTGCAGTGTCACCCGGGTATGTACGTACGTTGCCTAATTGCGTGATTTGTTCAAATATTGCAGTGCGCAAGTTTAACACGAGCAACACGTCGCAGCAAGCGCGGGCTCTTATCTCATTCATGTTATATATCGGATAGGTTGACATATATGCAGACGGGAGAGTGCAACTGCGTGGGGTCGGTGATGCAGGTCATCATACTTCGGAAATGCTGACAACAAGTTAGTATCTCATCTGCATTGACTGACGCCTGCCTCCGGATGAATACTAGCTTGGGGAACGATCGATCGCAAACGCGCAGGATTTGCACTGTTTTTCTGTGCTCCAAGAGATCCAGGTGCTGATTTAGGGATCATCCGTAGTGGAGTAGAGAACATTCCTTCCCTTAACGTTGGATTTCGGCCAGTCTCAATATATCTTGCAGATGGCTAGTTTTGAAGAGATACCAACATGCACGGGACACGTTACCGTATCGTTGTCGTTTTGACAAAAAAAAAACGTCATCGTTTCTTGGATTGTTTGGATAGTCACTTTTTAAACAGGATATCAGCAATTCAATGATCGTTTTCCTCCAATGCGCTTATTTGGTCCTGCAGGAGAGCATTCAATGCATTAAATTCAGCCAAATCCCTCTCTACATCCTCATTTTTCTCCGTCAAGTCCTGCAACAACAGATACAAAATGTTATGTTATATTGTGATAGATAAATCAACAAGCACTCCTACATAAAACAACATAAATGTTCCGAAAGCGTTACAAACATTGTTCAAACTCCTTTCGTTCTTACTTGGATAAGATCAGATGCCCCAGTCAAAATATCGGATCTTGACGCTTTCTCGTTTATATGCAAAGCTGGTATCTCCTTGTGCAATTCGGTAAATTTATCTGTATAGCAATAACGAACGAATCATGCTGATGAGAAATTATGGACTAAGACGCAATAATTATACATAACCAAACGCCAAACGCTATACAACCTTTGATCTGGTCGCGACGTCTACGCTCCAGAGCAGTATGGTGAGCTCGTCTTTCTTTCTTGGTAAGAAATCGGTCATCAACCTGGTATTCTTGTTGGTACTGCGACTTGTTTTCCCTATCCATTGTAGATTACTTTATTCGTGTTTGTTCGTTCGTTCGTTTCGTACATACGTACGTCCGTTAGGTTGTTGTATCTTTCTTGGTTATAGTATGTGATGGTGACAATAAACACAGCATAAGCAAAAGTTTATAATGTAAATATGTATGTTAGTTGTGAACCATGATCGTACCACCGCCGACATGGCCAATGGAAATCACACGGTATTGAAATTTGTTACACGAGACAACTGGCAGCGACGAAAAAGAAGAAAAAAAACATTAACTTTTATTTATTTTTGAATGTTTATCTATTTATTCAAATATAATTCAAAATATATATAGTCTGCGACAAAACAATGACCCCACCCACCCACACCCACCACCACACGCATATCCTTCTCACCTCTCCGTATGAAAATTATTGTATGTAATACATACAATATATACATATATAAGATGAAGAGAATTCGAAAATGTTCGCACACTTAGTTTACAATTGATTAACATGTTTGTTTCTAGTAGAAGATTGGCACATGCCACAACTGTCGGCAGAGCAACCACAACATTCTCTTTCAGGTGCGCTAGTACTACTCCAGCAAAATACAATCTAGCTAAGCCTGTTTCTACCGAAGAGTCGTACGGAGATGACGATCAATCTGTTCTTAACAGACTAACGGATGGTAGACTATCTCACCATAAATTAGAAAAGGTTGTAGGTTCACATCGGGCTGTCAATCTCCGCAGACAACATTTCAAAATAAACGAATCCTCCCAGACTCCGGGTCTTCTTCCATTTGAATCCATCAATGCTGAAGAGTTTTACGGTCAGGTGGAAGGTGCAAATGCCGAGTGTGTTGTCGGATATATTCCACTGCCTGTTGGTGTTGTCGGTCCGTTGAGAATTGACGGTAAAGATTACACTGTTCCAATGGCTACTACAGAAGGAGCTTTGATTGCAAGTACAAATAGAGGTGCCCGTGCCATTTCTCTTTGTGGAGGTATGTCTTCTTCCAAGTTGGTTTTTATGTGATACCAGGCATGGTCGTGCTCTTGTTCGAAAAATTAATATGCTTGTGTGTGCCACTACATAGGTGCCTATTCGGAGGTGCTCGCTGATGGAATGACGCGAGCCCCCGTGGTGACTCTTCCCACTGTTGTGCACGCCGCCCGTCTTAAACGCTGGATCGAAGAGCCCGAAAGAATACACTACCTCCGTGAGGTGTTTTCATCCACTACTCGCTTCGGAGAGTTGAAACGTAAGTATTTTCAACCCCAACACAACTCATCCATGTATATTTGAAATGCATCCAAGCCGAAAATGTTACTATTTGTCATCGCAACGTTGTGCTAATACTACAGCTTCGTGTTGGATTTTGCAGGAGTCGACGCCACCGTCGCTGGCAGACATGTCTATCTTCGATTTAATTGTACTACCGGAGACGCTATGGGTATGAATATGGTTGGTAAGGGGATCAATACTGTGATGGCAGATCTTCAAGAAAATCATTTCCCAGAACTTCGCCTGGTGTCGCTGTCAGGAAACATGTGCATTGATAAGAAGCCTTCGGCCATCAATTGGATCAATGGTAGAGGAAAAAGTGTAGTTGCCGGCGTGACTTTATCCGGAGAAGTCGTGAGAAGCGTCCTAAAAACCACTCCCGAGTCCATGGCTGAACTTAACGTAACCAAGAATTTGGTGGGTAGTGCTATGGCCGGATCAATTGGCGGATTTAATGCTCATGCATCAAATGTGGTGAGTGCGTGCTTTTTGGCAATGGGTCAAGACCCTGCTCAAAATGTTGAAAGTTCAACTTGCATCACTCAAATGGAGTTAGTAAACAACCGTGAGGATCTGTATGTGTCAGTAACCATGCCTTCTATTGAAGTTGGTACTATTGGAGGTGGTACAGGATTGCCAGCGGCGAAAGCGTGTCTAGATATGGTTCTATCAGACAGACAAAACGCAGCACCAGGAGAAAGTGCGCGGGAATTGGCGCGTATTGTTGCTAGTACCGTTCTAGCTGGTGAAATTTCATTAGGAGCTGCTTTGTCTTCAGGACATCTTATATCTGCACACATGGATTTGAATCGCAAACCCACAGTATCAAAATAAGCACAATATCAATATAATTGGAAACCGTAGTCTTATATATTTAATATTTGATGTAAATAAAGGGAATATGTAGTAGGACCTAATATGTCACTGTTGATAGTTTTACAAAAACTATCGCTAAATTAGCCAATTTTATAGCAAGGGTGTCGTTTCGGACATCTTTCGAGACGAAGGTAATTGAAAGATGAACCCATTATTTTCAAGTGTTAGCGTATTGCTTGGTCGTAAGATGTACACCATGATCCCCACCATGATACAACCAAATGAAGCAAGATACACCAGGGAGAACTATGAAACAAAAAGGAGTAAGTGGAAATATTAATTTTCAGTAATGCTCAGTACTACAAGATGTAACATTGTTTGAATACGACGTGAAAATCTTACCGTCGTGTTAAACAGAAGAACCCCTAAGCATAAGCTAAATATGTCTGCTAACAACAAAGTCATGTTGAGAAACGTTACGGATGACATGCCTACGAATATTGGTATCATGGAGTACACAATAAACATGCAGCTGCTGAAACCCATAGTCAAAAGAACAACGTCTTCTGTAATAACAAGTGCTTTTAAACCTTCAAGTTCAATCATAGCTACTTGAACAGCAGATAATAGAGTTCCGAAGAGTCCAAGCATTGCGAGATACGGTACACAAGAATCTGTCCTTACGAAATGTTCCTAAAAATAAAATCAAATACCTCTGAGATTAGAAATATCCCTGATTTTACGAGTACATTGTAACATACGTTTGTAGGTTTCCTAGTGTAATTTGATGAAAGCAGAGAACGCTGAATACCTGGCACACATTGGTAATGGAATATAGCACAGCGCCAAGCAAGCAAAGGAGGCCACCATACAAAGGGCTTGAAGATGAGCTCGACGTTCCATCATCAACAAGTAAAAGCATAACTATACCGAGGCAGCTAATACATGCGCCAACGAAGTGGTTGAACTTGAACTGAGTACCGAGGAAACAATACGACAAAAACGCAACACAGGGCACGGTAAAGCAGTCCAAGATCTAAATGTTGCAATACGAGCAAAAATCGGGTTAAAAAGTACGAAAGAAATATGGCTGATATTACATTTCTAGTAACAGTAAACTTTCATGCCATGCACCTACCTGTACACTACTCATCGATGTATACTTATATGCTTGTACAATCAGAAAGTTTGCCTGCACATCAATGAATGCAATTGCCAAGAAACTAGGGCCATAATTGCGAATTGTAGGACCAAGATTCTTTTGATACGCCAAGACGGGAATATAAACTACGCTAAGAAGTACATAGGTGAACAGGGACTGTGCCACAGGCAAGGGTTCAACAATTTCCTGAAGTAAAGCCTAGACGTCGGAAAATCTTGGTTAATACCTGTGAAAAAGGTAACGAAGGTAATAAAACGGCTACTGTCAACATGCAAACGGGTTTTTGTCACAGTTATCTTACCTGGCTAAACGCACCCGTCCCAGCAATCGATAAAGATATGACTAAGCCGACGACGAAGGCACAAAGGGAGTTTCTGTACCACGTGGTGACAGTGTGAGCAACCATCGTATAACGTTATGACACATACATGTGGTACTTTTTCTAACTTATACAAAATTCCTATCCGCCTAATGAGAAAACTTGAAAGAAAATCCATTTCTTAACACATTTTTTCTGCTAACTTTTATTTGAAAAGAGGTGGCTTTGTAAGATAGTAGGATTATACCCTATATCTACGCAAGTTTCCAAAAAATACGGCCGAGTACCGTTACAATCTTACTTTTGGGAACCTCTCGACGGTTTTTTATATTCCAATAATACTTCTTTTTATGTATATGGGATTTGCAACTCATTGCAATTGTCTACGGTCGTTCGTTCGTTCTATTTGTTGGAGTGGGTAGATACTATTTATGAAAACGAATGCAAGGTATATACGGAGACAGCAACAATATTCCCATCGTCAGATGTTATAGTATACATCTGCATAGTCGGTGTTCTGATGGCTCAAAAACAAATCTGAAGACCTATAGCGTGGCAAAAGTACAAATATACTGCATAGCACCATAATGACCGATAGTTCATACTATCCATAATGACCGATAGTTCATACTATTCGAAAGAGAGCTACTGAAGATTCGCAGCCTGTATAATGAAGTAACGGCAAATTAGCGGACGTCAAACAAGAGTTGGCCAAGGTTTCACAGTGGACACACAAACAACACAACAACCACTTGCATGTGAGCGGCGTTACCTCTACTTCTTTGTTGAACGCCTTATAAGAACGTCGACCGTAACGTGAAAGTCCTTTAAGGTTCTGAAAGCTTGGCTCGAAGCTTGTCGTAGATGTTCTGATGGTTGCAGAATAGAAACGATATTGTCAGTGATGATTGCTAAGTAGAACTAACTTTCAACAAACATGCAAGGATATATAATTCTTTAAAATATGATTGATTAATGCTAACTTTCAACAAACATTGCAAGATGACGTGAAATAACTTCTTCAAATAAGATTGATTAGTTAAAACTTACGTGCTTTTTTTCATTCCTCGTTCCATCGACGGAATAATCCAGTGCATCTCACCGGTATATAATTTTTGCTTCTCTTCTAGCTCACGTCTAACATCGGACTCTACACCGCGTTGCATAAACTACTAGGAGAAATAGGAGGTGATTAGAAGAAAATCAAAAATGCGTGTACAAACATCTATCTCATGAAATTGTTCAACTTTAAACGAACCTTCATTTTCAGCACATTCGACGATAATGCCTTTGGTTTCTTAATGGAAGGCATGGTTAAAATTTAGGGGATTTTCTGCACAGTACTGCAAGGAATCGCAGAAATCAAGTGAGAAGATGTTGATTATGTACTGTACAATACGTAATATGTCTATATGTGAGTATCCAAGTGGTTGTAATATAACAAACGCAGATAAAATAAAACTATGTGGATACAAACTGTACGTTCTCTACATAATTATATACAAAACTGTTGAAACGAGTTTTTGAGTTGACAAGTAATATCACCCATGCCACTAGTTGCAAAACCCAGACACCCCCCGCAAGTCGTAGAAGTTGAAAAGCCAATCAATTAACATTATTTTGTATATATAAATAAAACATCTATTTTTGTGCGCGTGCGTTTGTGTGTGTGTATGTGTGTGTGTGTGTGTGCGTGTGTGTGTTTTATTTTCGTTTTCTTATATTTATTTATATATACATATAATGAGCTAGAATTATATATATATATTTTTTTATTATTTTTTTTTGACTGCAAGGGTTGCTCAAGGTTGTGACGTGGGGTCCCATCATTCGATCGTGGGGTTGGGGTACGGCACGGCACACTACTTCTCTGGTCCCCTTAATTCAAAAAAAATAAATCACTAAAACGAGAGGACAGGAGAGACACAGAGAGAGAGACAAGAGACAGAGAGAGACACACACACAGACATAGAGAGAGAGAGAGAGACTTAGATCATCACAGCCGGCCTTCACTCAACGCACCTCTCAAGACACACACATATACATATACATAAACATATATATATATATATATACGCGCACACTCACACATCCACACCCCTCTCTCTCAACTGTATGTAGCGGCTCGTGGAAACCAACCCATTCATTCATTGCTCACGCTCTCGTGTGTTAGTGCACATGACTATTATAAACTGCTAAGTGCATGTGAATTACTTGAAGCCAATGCAAGGTTCTGCCAGGGATGAATACCATGACCGATGGCAGTATGTTATATATCGTGTTCGTCTGCGCATAACAAAAGTCTCAACAGCTCCTCTGTAAATGATAACATGTTGGAATGATGTACGCAGCTTTTTGATTTTGGAAAAGAACGAGAAAATCTGTATCTATGTTATTTTTTAGCTTGCATCACGAAGCCCGCTTGAGTGACTTACATCTGTGTTTTGTGAAATCCCAGCGATGACTTGACCCACTTCGACAAAAATTTAGAGAGATCCGCTCGTCAACACCCGCTGAACACTTCTGTATTCCGTCAACCAGTGAAGCATACTTCAAATCTAAAACACCCAGAGTATTCGGGTTATTCAAACGGGTTTCGAGGAAGCCAGGCATCGAATGCGAACGATGCTTATGTGGACTCGGGCTGGACAGCGAACCCGTCAAGTTCCTCAGTGCGTAAACCACCTCAAGTTTATACAGATCGTTTCAGCAGTCGTCAAAACGACTCCTCTATACCAGAGACATTTCTTCCTTCATACCACTCGCAAAATAGTACGTCTCAGCTAACTGTGAATAGAATCAAACAACGTGAAAATGGTTTGCAAACTGGTTCAGAACTTCAACCTCGTAGTTCTCATCCTTTACCAGCATCGATGCTAGCACCGAAAATGTCTCACTCAAAGAAAGATTATAATTTTGCAAGGATGCGAGCACCTTCATTGTACGAATCACCAGGGATAGTTCATATTTCTGATCTAAAAAGCGAGAGTCCTGTCGTTAGAGTTGGAAAACCGTTGCAAGATACTCAATCTAAAACGAGAACAAGCGACGACGCTAATCAAAAGACCTATGAAGAGACTGTGCTGAAAATGGCAAGAGAAAGGTTATCTCTGTCTGGCAAGATCCCTGTTCAGTCAAACAACGATGCCAATGAAATTTTCCAGTCCAGTTTTAGTTCAACATCCCCTTTCCATGGAATGGAAAAGTCAGCGGTTAACACTGCCAAGGGAGATGACCAACAGGTTCAAGTCGACTCCAGTCATAAGAATAACATGGACGCACATTTTGACAGCGCTGTTGAAGCATATAATTCTAAACAAGCGAGCTTATATCAAAAACAATATCGTATACGTCGACTTATTAAGCAAAAGAATCTCATTGAATCTAGTGAAGTATTGGGGCATGATAATTTATCGGACAAGATGTCCGTTGCAACTAAACTCTTACAGCCACAGTTTGATAGACAAATAGCCAGTATCATCGATGGATATAAGCAAAGCATCCATCTCGTCGGACGTTCTATGGATCTTTCTGAAGGTATGAGGTCATTTTTTTTGCTTTGGTATTATTTGCAGACCGATTGCCTTGCTGTGATAGTTGCACACATGTAAGAGATCGCACACTGACTTGACTCATATACATACGTTTACTACAGAATCTGGTTCGACTACTGCCGATCTTGATAGCTTATTAATAGACGTGGTAGGGCAATGCATTACCAATTTGACGGAGGATATTTCTCGTGACGAAAGGTTTGTTATTAATAGTGTGATGTTCTGTGCACGGCACCTGAGCTCAATGTCTTGTTTATGCAATGCATTTGATCATATACTTTTGGTATTTTTTATTAGTTGTGCTTTGTTAATCTGTCTTATGTACGGGATTATAGCACATACAATATTATTTTGTCGGGATGCTAAAATGAAAAAATATCCGCAGGCCGGGTCCATATACTTCATGTCGTAATGAGGAAAACGATAAGACAGATGATGAGGTGTTGAGCCAGTATTCGAAAAATAGATACGGGTTGGTGCCAGATGCGGGTGAGCAATCTCGTCATGGCCATGATGCTGTCAGTCCTGTGATTCGTCTGTCTATCAGCCCTCGTACCTTGGACAAAGATCGTCAGGGTAGTAATACTATGGATGAGGACCCTTCACCCGAAGCAAAAGAAATGAGCCATAGTAGTGGTAGAGAAACAGATAGCAAACCAAAATATATTTTAAAGCCAGATGAGTCTGGCCAGGACACATCCGTTCCAGGAACGAGTGAGGAAGGTAGAGTGACAAGCCCTATGAGAAAACAGTTGGTGAAGATTTCTGCTGTGTTTAATGGAAAAAATTATACATCTTTGTCTAAAGTAACAGAGTTTGAGGATAAGTTGAAGAAGCATGATGCGAATATTGAGAATGCCGAAAATACCATGGATGGCGAGGAGAAGGAGTCGCATTGTGAGCGTGTAGTGAATATGACCATGCATAATCCCGTTGTGGAATCACTGTCTGCAATGCTACCACCTTCAATTCACGAAGATAGTGACAGTGCCTCGAAAGCGACAACACTCGAGAAAATTGACAAAGTCGGTCTAATTGAGTTGAACGGACGAGAGACAACTGGTATTTCGCAGAAGGAATTGTCAGTGGAACCATCAGATGAGGAAATCACGAACTCAGTCTTTGAAAAACGTGGATTAGGTAAGGATGAGAGTAAATCATGTAGTTTATCCTTAACCCGGAGTGAACACCACTTGATGCCTATACATCCTGCGACAAATTCGAGGTTATCGCCAAGCGATTCGGGTATCAACAAATATGAAGGGAAATCTTCGAAAATGGACGGTAATGAATTCGAAGGTACAAAACCCGCTACTTCAACAACACTTGTTGATGCGTCCGAGTCAGTTTCTACTATGGTAGTCTCTGAAGATCCGATTGTTACTGTTTTGTCTTCCTGCGACAACACAAAAACCCTATCTACAGCCCGGTCGCCTCTTGATTCACAGCTACCTCCAGAAGAAAACACTGAAGTGTCGGTAGACATGCCGTGTGATCCACATCAGTCCACTAAGGACAATATTGAGAAATCCGTTCGTTCCATAGCTGATGATGATATCATTGGCAAGGTATCTGTTTACAAGCGTTCTGCTGACAGTAGCCCAGATTGCCAAAATTCACCGAAGAAATCTCTGATAGGCGCTGTCGACGAACAAGCCTCAGAAATTGTTTCAGATGGAAATATTGCATTTGTCTCTGCATCTTCTCCAAAAGCAAGAGATGATGGGCGCACTGTTGCTTCCACATATCGCCCTGTCAAGTCACCGGCGTTAGTCACGACGTCTCGAAAAAACAACCTGGGAAAGGAGTCAGAATCACCTTTATGTGCTACTTCTTCGCCCAGCGATGACCCCGAAAGTGTTAACCAGAGACATGTGCAATCTGTACTTGATAGTTTTACTGACGACGAGAAGGCTGAAGATAAATCAGACCTCTCAGGCCTGGTACGTTCTCTGTCAAGAAATCGTGCGATCTCTAGCGTTTCACCGTCCAATAGTGCTCCGGATGAATCAAAAGATAGTTTTGTACCAGCTTTCAGCATGGATAGACACACTTCTAAAAGAGGTTCCACCCCTGAATTACACGGCTACGGTAGTTCGGAGAAGAAAAGACGGCTTCAGAAAGTCGGTATGTACATACATGCTCTATTCATTTCTTTTGCACTTTGACATTCTGTTGTTTTTAAAGCCATACTTTACTGACTTCTTCTTGTGTATGGTACAGGGCAACAAGCAGTAATCGCTCTACCTGTCACAATAACTGTCCTGAAATCAGAGCATATCCTGTATGTTTGATTGTTGTATGTACGGCAGAACAGCTCTTCGTCGGCAAAAACAAAAAAAACTCGGTTATTCGTTTTCTCGCTGTACATACATAAACTACTGTAAATAAAACAATATTCCATCCGTATATGTCGATGCATCCTCTATACCACTTTCCGCACGCATTTCTACCATGACGAAATATTCATACTTTGGACGGACACAAATAATTAAAAAAAAGCTAAGAGGTTCAAGTGGATGGAGAATACTAGTGTTCTGTTTCACTCCAATCGGCAGTGATTCCACTACGAGACCTGAATGAGAGAAGCAAACACACTGTGATCATGTCTTCTTGATCTAACTATAATACTATATATGTAACTACTATACTGTAGGTTTTGACCACTAGTATCTGTTCTAGCCAACAATCAGTCATGCTAGATAAAGAATCTATTTGAAGTCATCGCGAACGCGAGATCCACAACGCGGCTACAAGTGGTAATCAGCTAAAGTACTTTCAGTGCTACTGTTTCTATTCCCGTTTGGAACGTCTTACGTGTGAACTTGTTCAAACCACCTTTCCATTATCATTGAACACAAAATCGTTGAAATGTTCCACAGCACAATAAACCAACTCTGCAGAACGATACAGTAGAAGTGCTTGGGTATATACGTCCTGTGCGGCAGCGGAGTGCCAGACAAATGTATTGCTAATTGGGCACTTCGTTTAATTGATCTATATGTGTTATCAAAGATTTGGACTGTCACTTCTATCGAAAATACATCCTAGAAATCAACACGTGAAGGATCCCATTTCACACTACTTCAGTGCCTAGATAGGAATTAGCTTTTGAGTAACAATTCTTTCTGCCTCGAATTGAAAAAATCAGCTTCGCCGCTTATGTATACGAAACAATTGAGGAACGCAGGCCTGGCAACGCGAACAAACTATCTACTGAAAACATAGATGCACGGTGACAAACTACAACGAGCTAGCGAGAAACGTACATGAGACTTCTTGTCTACGGTGCTTGATGCCAAGAAAAACATGTGGAAGTTCATATAGATGCTCGTTCACATGTTGCACCAAATCACATATCAAATTATTCTATTTCTATGACATGAGAAGTTAAGAGGCTACGAAAGTAGCACCTATATAAACGGATCTATTATATAGAATACTCCGGGTATCGTGCGACGTCTGTTTAGAGGACTGATCGGGATAGGAAAGTCTTCAGAACATCTAGCTACAGTTTGTCGTTGTGCTTTTATGTTTGAATAGTCATGTTTGACAAGATATAAATCTCTAGTAGCAGATCTTGGTGGTAGTAGCAAATAGTCAAATGAGAACTTTGAAGACTGAAGTGGAGAAAGATCCCGAAGTAATTTGATTACTCGATGACATTTACTTGGTATTCTTCTGTAGAAACTGTTTCATGATAATTATTTCACTTCGCAAGGAATCCTTCACCTTTCTTAAGTAAATGGCTACGCCTATCTGATCTGCTACAGAAGTCAATCACAATCGTACTATAGACACTCTACAAACGTATAGAAACCAAATCAGCCCTGAAGAAACGCTTTGCACGAGACCATGTCATGAATTGAGCCGTCCTGTAATGTCTAAAGCCAGCACATGCTGTTGAACAATTAACTCTATTTCATATTAGCGAATCGGTGACAAACTACAACGAACTAGCGAGAAACTTACATGAGACTTCTTGTCTATGGTGCTTGATGCCAACAAAAACATGTGGAAATTCGTATAGATGCTCGTTCACATGTCACCAAATCACATATCAAATTACTCTATTTCTATGACATGAGGAGTTAAGACGCTGCGAAAGTAGCACCTATACAAGCAGATCTGTTATATAGAATTATCCGGGTATCGTGCGGCATCTGTTTAGAGGACTGAATGGGATAGGAAAGTCTTCAGAACATCTAGCCACAGTTTGTCTCTGTGCTTTTATGTTTGAATAGAGTCATGTTTGCGAACAGCATGTAAATCTCTATTAGCAAATAAGTTAATTATTCCAAACGTATACAAACCAAATCAGCCCTGAAGGCACGCTTTGCAAGTCTATGTCATGAATTGAGCCGTCCTGCAATGTCTAAAGCCAGCACGTGCTGTTGAACAATTAACTCTACTTCATATTAGCGAATCGTGACAAACTACAACGAACTAGCGAGAAACTTACATGAGACTTCTTGTCTATGGTGCTTGATGCCAACAAGAACATGTGGAAATTCGTATAGATGCTCGTTCACATGTTGCACCAAATCACATATCAAATTATTCTATTTCTATGGCATGAGGAGTCAATAGGCGGCGAAAGTAGCACCTATACAAACTGATCTATTATATAGAATTCTCCGGGTATCGTGCGGCGTCTGTTCAGAGGACTGAATGGGAAAGTCTTCAGAACATCTAGCTACAGTTTGTCTTTGTGCTTTTATGTTTGAATAGAGCCATGCTTGCGAACAGCATGTAAATCTTTAGTAGCAAATAAGTTGATTATTCCAAACGTATACAAACCAAATCAGCCCTGAAGGCACGCTTTGCATGAGACCATGTCATGAATTGAGCCGTCCTGCAATGTCTAAAGCCAGCACGTGCTGTTGAACAAACTAACTCTACTTCATATTAGGCGAATCAAGATCATGAACGTTGAATAGAAAGCCTTTTTATGCAGTTTTTTATGTTTATGTAAACTACAACTGTTACCCATATCTACGGAGATCAGTTGTCATTTAAACGTTCTGTAGCCAACCAACCATTCAACCAAACCCTGGGCCGAATGGCGGAGCCCCGTGTGTACGGCAAAGCACGAAGAGTAAACACACACATAACACTCACACACACATAACACACCCACACACACACACTCAATATACACCCGACCTTTCTGCTATGCAGATAAGTATACATAGCAGTCTTACAACTAAAAACAATACACACAATAGACACCTCTCTCCGCACGTATACAGATAAGTTCATAAGCGTCCTATTATAGTGCTTTCTCAAAGATGACGCAATACGATTACATTTGCTTTGGCGCAACTGGCTTCACCGGTCAATATGTTCTGGAAGAATTGTTCAAACAAGTCGCCGGAAAAGGTTGAAAATTGTGCCACGATTGAAGAAATAAGTCACCTGCAAACATGAGTAAAACCATGCGGCGAATTATAGCACTACGCATACGTATATTAGATCAAAAGTCACCTCGTTTGATTTCAGAATAGAAGCATGTCGTTTGTTGCAAACTGCTGTTGTTTTTAATAGCACATATAATACTCGTCAGTAAACAAACATACTGAGTGAAACTAAAATGTTAGTAATAAACTATTACTAGGTAAAATTGCTGCGGCAGGCCGAAGTGAAACAAAACTGAAAGCAGTTCTGAAAAGCATTGCAGATCGCACAAATGATCAAAGCGTACTGGACACACCAATCATGATTGCCGACGTTAAAGATCTGGAATCCATGGAATTGATGGCGAAGTCCGCCCGTTGTGTTTTAAATTGCGTAGGTCCGGTATGTAGACCTTGTGAGCATATAATGTTGAAACTATCTCGTTAACTTTCTATTATTCGTAAAGCCATGCTTGGGTTTGCTCTGCTTTTAGTAGTTAGCGAAATACTCATACTATATTTTGTTTGCCTTTGCAGTTTCGGTTTTTCGGAGAACCAGTTGTCAAAGCTTGCGTTAACAACGGCACACATTATGTTGGTAAGTTGACATATCTTCCCATGGTGTTTTGCTATTGCGTACGTTCGTGGGTATAAGATGGGTGGATCATGCGTCCATCATACTATTATAGTAGTTTTTGTCCCGCGACATACACTGGAGTGTAGCGTAACATTTGGACACCCCACTTGCCATTTGACACTCTCTGTAGCTTCTCGTCGTTTGTAATACCATATTTCTGGCATGCCCCGTTCAGCTTGAAAGTAGCAAAGCCTTTCTATATACACTTAAGTATATTGTAGCATTTGAACACTCCCTGTAGTTTCTCGTCGTTTTGTAAATCCATATTTCTGCAAGTCCGTTCTATTTGAAAGTAACAAAGCCTTTTTACTGATATTCGTTCCAATCGCTACAGACATCACGGGCGAGCCAGAATTTATGGAAAACATGCTTCTAAAATATGATGAAGCAGCACGAAAAAACAAATGTTTGATTGTTTCTGCATGCGGCTTTGATTCTATCCCCGCTGATCTAGGTATGCTAACTCTTGTGTTCTAACGTGGTTTTATATTTTATGGATATATAAACAATTCACGCATTGTGCTTTATATGTTAACGCAAATCCTTTTCTAATGTGCTGTGTGGATCTTTGTGAAAGTGTTGCATTCCGAATTGCTTGTATTATGTGCACATCACGATGTGGTCCGGAATGCGCATATATTGTATTAAATAATGCATCTTGTATTCTTCACTGTGTGCACGAGTAGGATGCGAATATGCTATCCGTCAATTCCCGGATCGCAGTTTGGTATGTTAAATTACTTGTTGGTGAGATAGATAGCGCATATATTAGCTGTTGAATTTGTATGCTATTAGGTTGCAGGTTTACCACACTTGTTTTGAAAGGTACGTGGTCATCTGGTGTACTTATTAGGTATCGAAAGTCGAAAGCTTCTATTATTTCAGAAGCGAGACAAGCGGAAAGGCAAATTATGCAACTTGGGAGTCTGCCGTCCATGGCTTCGCACACCAGGTATGAATCATAATATATACAGCCTTGACCTCTCGCTCTGAAATGCCCACGTATATCTTTTTGAGACAAAGAAAGCAACTAAACAATTTTTTGCCTGGGTTTGCCACAGCGACAACTCAAGGAGGTTAGGAAGAAACTAAAGCTTCGAGCGGAAGCCCAGGGCCGTGGGGGACAACTCCCAACGGTAATAGTTTGAGTCGAGTCCAGTTCATATTGAGGAATATTCGCATTGTGTGTTGCTTCTTTGAGTCCTCTGATGTGAAGAACGTTTTGAGTATGGAATTGTCCTTTGGTGTTTTTTCAGTACTTTTATCTATTGTATTCGTAATAATAAATCGTTTCGCAGGTCGGTCCGCGTCCTACAATGTATGGTGGCCTATCTAGTTGGAACGATGCTTTGAAAACCTACTGTCTGCCATTCCCTGGTAGTGACACAAGTGTGGTAAGTGTGTGTGTGAAGAAAAACTATAGAGCTCACATTTTTTTTGTGGATTGAGTGCATTACGACATTGTTCTCGCTCTAAACAATATACATCTCCAAATCTCAGGTCCGTCGCACTCAGCGATTTTTTTACGAGAACGCTGGTCAACATCCAGCCCAATTTTCTGCCAACATTTGCGTACAAACCACGTTTTATTTCGTGATGATTATGGTTATAGGGGTGTTGTTTGGTTTCTTGGCCCAGTTCAGTTTTGGTCGTAAACTTCTGCTGAAGGTTTGTATTGTTGTGCGGTTGTTTCATGTGCAAATAGTTTTACCGAAGCATAGGGGTTTATGTACGTGTGGCTTGACAGTATATAGAACTGAACTTACATGATTCTACTGACGTGATGTTCGCAATAGTTCCAGTTCGATTTGATGAAAGCGACGCTATTTGAATCTGATTTTTATGTTATATCTTGATTAGTACCCTGGGTTTTTCAGCAATGGATTCTTCGACCGAGAAGGACCTACGCAGGAGCAACTTGATGGTTCCAGCTTTGAAATTCGCTTTGTTGCCCACGCTTACGCATCGCACGAAGAGAAAGAAAATCATAATCGTATTCCACCGAGTAAGCGGATTGTTTCTAGAATACACGGCCCAGGTACGATGCTTGTCCTTTGAAAGATAATCTATGAAGCAATGTTGTTTGATCTCTTCTTTCTTTGATCGTTGGTTTTGGTACAAACATTTCTTATTAATGTTCTGCATGCAGAGCCAGGCTATGTTGCAACTCCAATTATGGTTGTTGCCGCTGCAGTTTCCTTGGTTAAAGACGGTAAAGACAGAGCCATGCGTGGTAATGGATTGGATCTAACCGGTGGAGTGTGTACTCCGGCTGCAGCGTTGTACCATGACAAATTTTTGAATCGCATGAAAACCAGAGGAGTAATTCTTGAACGTTGCAATGACACCGCTTAGTGTACGTGCGTCCGGCAGTGACAGTGTATACACTGTTTACTTATATATCCTGTGCTTGTGAATATAAAACATCACCGATTTGTCCAGCCAGTTCGCAAGCTACGTTGGTGTCGTAAAACTAACAGGCCGTTTCTTTATCTTTGTTACAAAATTGAGGTTAGTGGTAAACGCTAGTATATCACACAAATCTAGGTATAATCTTACCGATGATTTCGTCATTCTAACAAACTGCAGCCGACAAACCATGTACAAATCAGAGACGTATAGTAAAAAAGTACTTTATTTTATATTCAAGTTGTTCACGGTTTGATACATATCAACTCTTTTCGTTCTAGTTTTCTCATTTATCTCCGCTGATATGGCACGTAACGATGATCCTTGCTGGTATTCTTCTTTCTACGTTTTTCCAAGTATTTATCTAATTCGCCCTTATCCTTCAAATGATTGAATTTAGCAACCAGATCGAGTCTTTTTTGTTCAGCTGTTAGAAAGCAATAAAAACGCCTATGAGAATAGTGTTATAATTGACGATCACATTCAGACAGATTGCATAATTTATAAATGGTACTCAAGCTTGTTGGTAAAACCAGCACACCACTCATGCAACTTACATTTCTTCAAGTAGAAAGGCACTTTGCCCTGTGCCACCGCCTTCGCTTCAGATTTACGCGCCATACTTTTTAATGCACTGCGTGCTTGCTCTCGTCTTTTCTGGTTATCCGCTTGTTTCTGGAATAATAGAAAATATTGTATAGCAGAATAGAAACACTTATTTAAGCAGGTGCATATGCCTGTACCAGACAGGAAAGATAAATCAACACACCCCAAAAATAGGTAAAAAAACAAACGGAGATACACTCGGACATTCACCGCTATACTATACTAAATAGACAATTATACATGATGGAAAATATTGCATAGCAGAATAGAATCACTTATTTAAGCAACTGCATACGCCTGTACCGCACAGGAAAGATAAATCAACAGCCCAAAAAATAGGTAACAAACAAACGGAGATACACTCGGACATCGGACATACACAGCTATACTAAATGGACGATTCTACGAACATATAATAGTCATTTACATGAAAGATTTAAGCAACTAGAAGTCTAGTTTTGGATTCACTCAGTAGGCTATAACGCACAAAACAAACATATATCATGCACACACAGTTGCAACTACTGATGGTTGCAAAAAAACTAACTACTTACCATTTTTTCAATTAGACTCTGAATTTCCTCTCTCTTTGACAAATCCTTCTCCTTCCTTAATTCTACTTGAAGTTGTGCTAACTCTTCGGCACGGTACTCATCAATAAAACCATAAGCTTTTTGCCATAAATCAGAATTGTATGTTCCAGACAGATCATCAAATCGAGGATCACGCGCCTTCGCTAATTTCACATCCACAACCTTTCTCAACCGTGTAACAGTCTGCTTCGAAGACGTTTCCCTTGGTGCATTTTTACTACTCCTCTTGTTCTTCGACACGGCATCCTTTCCCTTGATGTCTTTTTTAAGTTTGCTAGATGACTGTAATTTACCACCGCGTGCTGGTCGTTCCACAGTTTTCTCCTCCGCTACCCCTATATTTTTAGTGCCACTTACTGACTGGAATAGCTCCTTGAATTTAACCATCCCGATACGATCTCTCAACGCCTGGAGTTCTACGAATGGTAGTGACTCAAGTTCTTGTTTTAGTTTTTCGATTGCAGTTTCTTCCTCATCCTCTTCCTCTTCTGAACTCTCTCCCTCATCGTTTGTAAATTGCTCTACTTCATCTCCATCCTCTTCACTCTCATCTTCCCAGCCCTCATCCGAGCGATTTCGTATCGAGGAATTCATATTTCTGTGCGAATCATGGACGTTTCATTGAGTGTAATACTGTGTGTTGCATTAATTTTTATATAATGTGCACTGAATCTCGCTGTGATTGTACACGTGTACCCCAAAAAAACACTAAAAACATAAACCCGAATGCGACATCAGTGACTGAACCCATTCTGTACGATGAAGCAAGAAGGATTCCTCGATTGTGCACATGACACCCACCGCTGCGATCCTCTCCCTGCCTCCACAGCAAATATGCATCCCAAGCTACATCTTACAGTAGTGCACTGTACGCATTGTGTCTATTATACCTCCGATTATAGTCAAAAACATTTGTGAAGCACATTGTCTTGCACATCTATCCATTTGATACAATACTTGGAATATGATATGGTCTTTACGATTATTTCTAGCCTTTCTGCAAAGATGATGAGCCCATACTCGAGAGGTTAGTCCATATAGTTATCCTCGCCGTCATACGCATATGGTCGAGTATTTCTCAAGCAGAAAATGTACACATGTTTATGCGCACTTCTGGAAATCTTGTGACAGCTTCAAGGGTCAACCCGATTCTCGCCAATCTTGCTTGCTTAGCTCTCGTAGATTATTTATTCAACTAGCTTTTCCATATTTTAGTGTATGTAAAACTGAAATAGGGCTGTTGTGCTTGTATAATGTGAAAATTACTTGTCACTTTTATCATAATTTGACTTGTGCAAATCGTTTTACGATCTATTAACAATTATACTTGCTGGAAGGGTGTATCACACCTTCCGATGAAATTACTTGTTTCGATGATTGAATCGATGATCTATGTCTACCAGTAAAGAGAAAAAATATTGATCTTGACATGTTTTATGATCAAAGTATTAGGAAAGAAAGAGAGCGATTCACCATTTCTACTTTTTTTGGTCATGTCTAATCCATCAACGAGCACATTTTTCAATGCGTATTCTACGTAGTGCTACCTGGCCAAATATACTCAAGTAGAGAGTAGTACCAAAAAGCGGTAACAAATGTTGTGTACCGTAAAAATTTGCTCGATGCGACGGTTGCGAACGCTGCAACCAACACCACTTCCGTATCTATTCCACATCGCTCTGTAAGTAAAATAAAAACTATGATAATGTACACTACTGTCGAATGCGACGACAAGATACACAGTCCTCAGTCATTCCGGTGCTTCGAACACGTTGAACAAAACCACACTTACAAGAGTCCCTCCCTAATCACACAACCAACCGTGCGTGTACAGTGCTGTTTCAGTTTTCTACAGAACGGGAAGAAACGAGCAAAAAAAATTGGAACGTACACAATAACCCCTTAGTACCGAACCTTTGCACTTTTATCTGTCATAACACATCAGCAGTAGCAAAACACAAAACTCCATGCACAGACAAACTCAGCAACGAATGCGAGTTCAATAAAGAGTGGCAACACACAAAGGTACACACTAATATACACAAACACGCGCGCGCGTGCACATACAATACGTCCTATCTGTCAGTTGTATAATCATTGCGCGAATTATTGAGATGGAAACTCGGAGGAAATCGAATAGGCTATTAATGAAGGAGAGGTCAGTGGATACTCCCGAACGACCTGTTTTAGACATGGTTACCAGAAGGTGTCGCATTTCAAGTACCAAGCCAAACACATCCATTGTCGGTCCGAAACTTGAAGATGTAAAGAGTAGAAATAAGCTACCGCAAAAACGTCAATCATTAGAAATACAGCAACAACCATGCAACAAAAAACGTCGCGGGAACGTAGAACCTAAAATAGTGCCCAAATTAGAGAGTACAGTTGACGCTGCTGGACCCACTTGCTCGCCCTCATATTCATCCGAGACGGCGGGTCCAAGCGCCGACATTTCAGTAACTGTGACAGACGATGACAATGAGGAACTAGATCGTTTTCTGGATGAGCTGGAGGATAAGCGTATACAAAACAATACTGTACACGTATTGCCCGAGAGTAGTACTGAAGAGGAAGAAGAGGAAAAGGTATTACCCCACTTTTCGAAATTTTTGCACTTAAAATCGCTTTTATCGCGTCACTGTAATCTGTGTTTATACAAGATGTTGCTTGCATCTTCTACATCGTGCAATTGTCCACTATTGCCGTTTGTTAAAGTTTCACACTTTTTCTAAAGTATCACCATGAACATACATATGCTTCTATGTTTTAAATGATTGCGATACTCGCTAGAAGGATTCTTTGTACATGAAAGAAAAAAATGAACTGCTGAAATCGTTGACTTTGATGAATAATTGGACGGAACGTCAGCGCCATAAGTTCTTTCGACGCCTTCCACTGCCCATTGCGACAACAGTAAAAACAGAGATCTACAGTAATTGGGCTTTCACTCGAAATTTATTTCAAGCTTTGCCATGTAAGGTGTTTGGAATATGTACAAATTAATTCTTGAGTTTCATTGTCCTGTCAGTTGCTTCATCGCCATACAATGTCGAATTGTATGTTTGCGTTGAGTTTCTGTTTTTGGTCACCCTGTGTTTTGCAGTTTCATTGTGTGTCAAACGGTGCATGTGGTTTAAATACGTCGGTTAGTTCGTCTCCTTTCGATGATGCCTTTGTGGCCCCTCTTAAAATCATATTTCGCTCCGTTTTCATAGCTCTTCAAAAATTGACCGCAATATCATATATTCTCTTTATATGCTACGTATGCAGTGGAGCTGATGCATGTAGTGTTTGACTACATGGATTTGAAATCGCTTGTAATACTCCAATCAACCTGCAAAGGTCTGTATACTATTATTGGTGAAGATTTAGTATGGAAAGAGCAATTCGAAAAGTATAAGTATACCATGCCTAAATGTTTGCCGCTGGGTACCAAGTCCTGGAAGGAAGAATTTGCGAATACCCACTCCATGTATATGAGGGCTCACAAAAATTGGTTAACTGGAAACTATGAGGTGACAACTATAAGAACGGAAAGTGCTGGTGTCTACTGTGTACAATATGACGATGACAAAATTGTGAGCGGCTCACGGGACTTGAAAATTCGAGTATGGAATACAAGAGCGAACCCACCCACCCTTACCAAAACTATGTCTGGACATCTTGGATCGGTGCTATGCTTACAGGTATGTTAAGATGCTTTGGATTATATGTATTTCAAGTAGGCTACATGATGGGTGAATATGTGTTTACCTGATAGTATACAGCACGTGTTCGTGTACGGGTTTCTCAATTTTCTTTAATTTTTTCTTCTTCTTTTTGAACGTTGAACGCACAGTATGACAAAGAGAAAATAATAAGTGGTTCAAGTGATTGTAGTGTCAGGGTATGGGATATACATAGCGGCGAATCACTTTTCGCTCTTCTAGAGCACTCAATGTCGGTTCTTAATTTACAATTTAACGACAATGCGCTTGTCACCTGCTCGAAGGATACCACTGTCAAGGTAAGAAGCCCGTCAGTTTAAGATGTCAGTATAGGCGTATATTACCATTGTCGTGCACAATTTTGCTCTTGAAATTTATATGCGAAATACAAATTCGATGAATTTATTAGAAGGTCATCTCAATAATCTCATTTGTTACTTAGGTCTGGGAACTAAATGGCATAAAATCTGAGCCAAAAGTGCGGCTTACCCTGACCGGCCATGCTGCACCTGTAAATGTTGTGCGTTTCGATGATCGATACGTGATATCAGCGTCAGGTGACTCAAGTGTTAAGGTATGGGATTTCAATAATGGAACCCTATTACGAACCTTACAAGGACACACACGTGGAATAGCTTGCCTCTGTTTTAATGGTGATCTTGCGGTCACTGGATCCTCTGATGAAAGCATAAAGGTAAGTCCCGTGGTAGGAGTACGAGTTCGGTTTATATTTTTGCGGATTTCTGTCTAAATTCTTTGATTTTCTTTTTTCAGTCTTTCGTTCCTTGTTGTTCCACTATTGAAGTGAATGCAAGTTTGTTCAATTATTCATGACTATTAAACATTACATCCTTAACTTAAGCTTTGGAATGTCAAGACTGGTGAACTGCTTCGTACACTTCAGGGTCACACTGATCTAGTACGATGTATAGCAATGGATGATAGGCGCATTGTCAGTGGATCGTACGACAAGTAAGATTTTACCGTGATGTTGGATGTTTCGTAATTTTGTGCAAAATTATTGACATGGAAAATGCATGTCAAATTGATAGAAATTTCAATATTACTGTGCCTAATTCCAATATAGGTTCTGCGATTAACATGCAATTACCTTGTGCATTATTCTGCAGAACTATACGAGTTTGGGATATCGCAACAGGATTTTCGCTGGCGACAATCAAAGAACACCGGCATCGCGTTTTCAAGCTTCAATTTGATCGTCTTAAAATGGTTTCTTCTTCCCACGATGACTGCATAATGATCTGGGATTTCACATGCCCAGTTTTGCCAGTAACTGTAGTTCCAATATCGACACCAGATCGTAGTAGCACCTGGACAGTTTTACCCTATTAGACGATTTATTTGATGCATCTGTACATTCCATGATGATTAAACTGTAGTAGTTTTATAATGTTAAACACGTATATCTTTTGGTCCTATTTGGTCGCTGAAGAGGACTTTTCTTGAGTGTGGGTTGATGGCTCAATATATTTTGCTGTATGTATCATGGGCTTGATGCATTTGCTAATCCGACGTTACGTTAGATGGACAAAAAGAATTCACGCTTCACAATACTTTGCTTTTAGCCGTAAAAGAAAACAGCTACGACAGATGGTTGGTTGTATACTCAACGAAAATTAAGTGAAGACATACAATGATTTTAGATATGGTCCATATCAAGATCAATTGACTATTTTTCACACATAAAGGAATCCATGTTACCTCTGGTTTCTCAAGAGACAGCACATATTTTAATGGTTGCTTTTGCCTGGTGGATAGCGTAATACTTTTAAGAGAATAGCAGTACACTACTCAACGAATGAAGCTTTTATCTGCTATCGTTCGAGACAAGATCGCGCCTTTTGTCTCAGATACAACTGGAAAGTTGAAAAGGAACTGAGCCATTTGGGATTTCTTATAGGGGAGGGAGGGCTTTGGTGGTAAAATTGGAAAACTAAGCCTGCCGGGAGTGCTGGTACAGTTTGATTATACTTATTTTACAGATCGCTCTAGTTGGTTAATTCTTAGTAGTTTACCTTGTAAACATTTTTTCTTGAAAAGAATGCGCAGACTAACCGTAAAGTTATAGTTTTAATACAGAACTTGCTTTCATTTGTATGAAATCGTGTGATGGGTATTGAGACGTTTCAAAGTACAATCGGATACATAGCAAATAGAGTTCTATTTTCTGTTATCCACGTGCCGATGAACGCGATCCCAACTGCAACCGTCACTTTCTCAAAACGGGAGCTCAACAACTACATCACAAGACTAGCGAGCTTTTTAGGATCGTTTTTTAAATAGAAAGTTTCAATTTTGTGCTTGAAAGCAGATCTTTGGGAGAAAAAAAAATGGTATCGGACCAAAACAAGGATAGCTTTTTATTTTCTTTTTTTTATCTTCGCAAGGTATGAACACATTGGGATCAAACCGTCCCGACATGGTAAATATAGGCACTATACTCCTCTCATGTACATATACATACCGATTATATAAGACACCTGTGTTATACAATTTCTTGGAAGATATCTGAGCTGGTTTGCTGGAGTAATACGATGCACTTGCATTGATTTATTTCTTGCTGCCAGGCAGATCAAGACTACAGTTTCGCAGTAACCCTAACGCGCTACCCTGTTGTACTACCTGCTTCGTGGGATTTTGTAGGGCGTAATGTAAACATGTACTTGTTGTCTCGTTATGCGTGCTCTTGCACAAAACTGGAGATGTTGAGCCTCCCGCATTATATAGATCAAAACACAGGTAATGCAAAACTATTTATGTATTTAATTATCCGCGGCCGAGCTAAAATATGTGCCTTTGCTAGTAGTATGTACAGTTGCCACGCGTGTTGGTATGCGTGTATACCCCGAAAGCTGAAAGAATTCTAATGGCGTCTTCGTAATGTCAACTTCAACTGATTTCTTTCTCAATCATGAACTTGTCTCTCTGCAGTACACATCAAGTAAGACACCTTGTATAATATCCGTGCACTTTTTAGTTTTAATTAATTCACCATCTCACAACTCAAGAAGAAAGTAAAGTGCTCGATCACAAATATTGTTGCCATCCACGAACTTATTAAATGTCCAGATGTGGAGCATTGCAGATACCAACAGGCACAGGAGGGATGTTGTGAACAACCATTCTATAGTAGGAAGCGATAGTTCATATATAGGCTCTCTGTCTTTGCTAGGAGTACATACATTGCCACGTGTGTTGGTATGCGTACCTCGAAAGCTAAAAGAAATGTAGTGGTATCTTCATGAAGTCACGGTTCACCTGACTTCTTTCTACATCATGAACTTGTCTAGCTACAAAGGACACGAACTAATTTACCTTCTACGAGTTCTATTTTTTACTTGTTGACTTACAGGCACTATGTTTTGATAATGTTTGCCTTATTTTCACATGCACCTGAAAAAGTGAATGAATAAATCTAGTAGTGAACCATCAAATTACCATATACTATCCTCACAACTTGACAATAAAGTAAGTACTCACTTACAATATTATACACATCCACGAACTTATTAAATGCACAGGCGTGGAGCACTGTAGATAATAGCGGACATAGAGGAGGTTAGTATGATAAAATCGTACTACACTAGAAAGAGCACGTTCACTCTAGGATCTCATGTTTTGTTTTAATAAAAAACTATGATCCAATAGTGCCCCTAGAGAAACGAAAGGGTGCCAGACATCTCCCATCTGTTCATTATTTTTGTAGAGTAGTATTCTTACATACTACACTGCATATTAGAACTTGCATGCACGTACACTTATTCATATTATATCCACACAAGCGTACGCACTAATCACGAGCACACGCAGACATAGGCGCTTCCGATGACATTACAAACCTCCACAACAACGGAACAAGAACAAACTTTCAAAAACTGAGCTTAGTTCCTCACACCTCATGAGCACCAAAAGCTTATTTTCTTTCGACCTGAAAACGTATGACGGACATTATATTGTGTGTACACACAGGACAATGTTTGTTTAGTATAATAAACAAATTTACTTATCGCGTGTAGGTGACGCAAGTAAGTTTGTTTGGTCTGTTCAAGAGATGCTACTAAGCCGCACATATTCCCCAATCTCCTCTCGGTAACTTTGTTTGACAGAGCTCATTCAAAATTTCTCTTTTGTACAGTGCATTCTCCCGTTTCTGATTCCAGCGTGTGTCCGGTTGTGAACTTACGAGTCAGGTTTTACTCTGAATCATGCGCAAAGCATTTGTTTCACGAAATTTTATGTTTCATTATATGTAGAGACACGTTCTTTATGATCTACGTATGTCTCCGCTTTTGTGGATTATCTGCATGTATCGAAAGATGTCTTAAGCTGCACTTTAAAGAATCCGCTGCCAATGATTGGCATATCATGTGTGTAACGCACTTTCAATTTCACTTAGATTATCGACAGGTGTACGGTTCTCTCCAGTACAAGCGATTTTTCGTTGGCGTGAGGTGTGTAAATTGAATAGGTTTTTTGACGTTGCTTTTCTGCTCATTTTTCGTAGCCAACTCAGTTTGCATTTTTGTTCTTTTAGATGTCGTCTTCGACAGGAGCCGTCGTCCATGAAGATCCTGTGCTGTTCGAGGAAACTGGAAACGCAGGAATTACAACTCTGAATCGTCCGAAAGTTCTCAATTCATTAAACCTTGAAATGGTTTTGGAAATGAAGTCGAAGTTTGATACTTGGGAAAGAGACCCCAATGTTAAGGTGTTTTCCTCACCCATGTATGGACTGTCGAGATGTCGTTTTCTCATTTTCATATAGTTGTTACGCACTAGGTCACATAACCGTACTGCGCTTTGTTTGGCGCAGAATTTTCTATTACACAAACGTGGCTAGACTTTCTATGGTACGAGCAATGTCTGCTTATCAATCACTAGCTTGTTTTTCGTGTTCTTTAGGTTATTGTTCTTAAAGGTGCCGGTGGAAAGGCATTCTGCGCAGGAGGTGACGTCGTTCATATAGCGAAAGCAGGAATGGCAGGTGATACTTCGGTGGCACACAAGTTTTTCTCATCCGAGTACGTTCTCAATCACGCTATTGGTACTTTGAAAACTCCTTATGGTATGTGTCGTCAAGTATGTATAGCTGAACAGGCGTAGGATCGTACACTCACGTGAACTATCCTCACACTTATCCGGTCTATCTCCTTGTTATACAGTTGCCCTGATTGATGGAATAACGATGGGTGGTGGTGTAGGTGTATCGGTGCATGGTCGATTCAGGGTAGCAACGGAAACTACGCTTTTTGCGATGCCCGAGACAGCGATTGGCCTGATCCCTGATGTTGGAGGTATTTATTTATGTACTTTATCATTAACGTATCAGCTGTCCAATATATGAACATTCATGCGTTTCCTATGTATACATCTTTATTTCGAAGTGAGTAGTCTGTGTAATTCTATATGCATGGCAAACTTTGCGCTAAGGCGATCATTAGACATATTTTTCTGTGATTTCTCTGTATACTGTTTGAACAACGAATTTCCTTTAAACTCAGGTGGCTACTTTCTTCCGAGGTTGAAAAATCACTTGGGAATGTATTTGGCGTTAACAGGTGCTCGTCTAAGAGGAGTTGACGTTTACCATGCTGGAATAGCAACACATTTTGTACCAAAAGAAAAGTTATCTACTCTTACATCTGAGTATGTACACTGAGTGTAGTCTTCGATTTATCATCTTCATGTTGTGTTACGGATTGTGAAAGATCTGAATATTTAATTGCTGTTCGTATCCTTCAGGTTGACGTTTGTAACTTCATCACAAGGTGTTGAGGAAATTTTGGAAAAATTTCATGAAGAACCACTAGACGAATTTTCTTTGAAGCCACACCTGTCTGTTATCGAGGAGGCCTTTTCCAAGAACACAGTAAGTCCATGTATATCATATCTTCGTGTGTTCAATATTTAGTACACTTTAAAAGTATAGGTAACTACAGTTGATTCAACCAACATTCGAACTACTATTTCCGTTCACTATTCTACAGGCGGAAGAAATGATTACTTGCTTAGAATCACGTGGAGAATGGGGGATCAAGCAAGCAAATACTATTCGGCGAATGTCGCCATCGAGTGTTAAAGTATGTCAAGTCCGTCTTGGTGAAAAGTTTTGGTCAAATTGCCCACAGTTCCAAATTTGCAAATTACATACATTGCTACTACTCAAGCAATGTCTAAAATTGATTCGAATTTAGGTTACGGTTAGACAATTACGGGAAGGAAAAACGAAGACCCTGGCTGAAGATTTGAAGATGGAATTGCGATGCACCGCAGAGGCCATGGTATTTTTCCATAGTTTGGAGCGTTTCAGGTTGTCTTATTGCACAACTTTTTAGTAACTGAATTAATTGTTTCCAAATATTACAGCGGCAAAAAGACTTCTATGAAGGAATTAGGGCACTTCTTATTGATAAGTCGAACGATCCGAAATGGAGTCCTGTCGCACTCTCCGACGTCACGTCTGATAACGTTGACAAGTATTTTGCACCTCTCCCTCATGATTTAGAGTTGGTTTTACCCAACCAATTGTAATGGTATTTTGATAAGGTAAATCTTTCGCCCTGAATCTTGGTGTCGCATGGAGACAAAACTCCGTTGTAATTTCTTTGCTTTATATACATACATAAACCTAACCCTAATATATATATAATACATACATATAAATGTTCAAAAACTAGCTCATGTGAGTGGTGGACGGAAAGAAGCAGGAAATCTTGCTGCTATGTTGAACCATCGCCAACTTAAGCTGACCTACGTCAAGGCAAGGATATCAAATGAAGGAAGCACTGTAGGGAAGACTTTGTCATTGTCGGCTTGCAGGAGTAGTCGGTGTATATGATATGATGTTGAATACTATGCTCTTGTACAGCGTGTAATTGCGTTTAGAGGCAGTGAAATAAACATATAGCACAATAACCCTAGACTGGCCAATGCCAAGGCATGGAAAGCAAGTAAAATGATCTAGCACTCATTATTCTAGGGAAGACTTTCTAACTGTCGTCTTGAAGGAGTAGTCGGTGTTTATGAAGTTTGAACACTATGCACATGTACGGCGTATAATGGCGTTTAGAGACTGTGAATATAAACATATAGCACAATAAAACTATGTGGACTAACGTAAAGATATGAACATCAACTAAAGCGATATAGCGTGTGCAGTTCTCAAGAAATGTGGACTTGTCGGTGTGAAAGAGCAATCGTTCATGACAATGTTAAACACAATATACATGAACGTTGAGAGTTTAGAGACCGAGTGGATATAAACGTGTAGCACAATAAAACCAAATAGATAAGTAGATCAGGATTCGCTCCTACTTGTGCCGTTTCATTTTTATTGAGCTACTGCAACACTCTACACAGTTGTCTAATGTGCTTCCACGTGTACAGATGCAAGGCTAATATAAACACGGTTGGCAAGAGGGCAAACCAAGCATACAGATTACGGTTTAACTATAAACTAGCAGCTAGCAAATAACCAGTGCGGTGGTGGGCCAGTAGCCGTGTCAGATGCCTGTACTCGGTTCTCGCCTCGTGTTTTTTAACAATATGTTCGGGCATTGCCTCCCAATTTTAATCGTAGGCCCAAGACGGTTGAGGCCCTGCGAATGCCCCTATTCGGTCTACGAAAATTTTATCTGGACAAAAAGTTAAAATCCTAATTACTACCAACGTTCACTACTACCTACCACGCGACCATACCACACGTGATTTGGATTTACAACACGTATATAAGCTCGGTGTTTGTTGTTTGTCTTGTTCAAAACGTTGGTAGATCTTACAGATACACATTAAAGTTGTTCAAAACTGTCTTAAAACCACATACACAAACTTTCATAATGACTTCCAACGAAAACAATATTCAGGAATTGCAGACCGAAGTGAAGAGGTATGGTGGCAACTCCGGTTTCTTCTAGCATTTTCTGTTCTTGTTCTGCACCGTTTTTGACACATCCTACTATGTTCTTTCCTCAGACTTCGCAAGGCCCTTCAGGTCAAGGGAGTGAACTGTCCTACTCCTCCCGAGAATGTCTCCACGGAAGAGTTTAAGTTTGATACCATTCCAGATGCTTTGGAAGCAATCAAGCGAGGTATTTACGTATTTTCAGTGACGGTTCGTACAGGTTGTTGAAAGTGAGCGTTCATTCATTCTTTCGTGTTTTATGTAATTATTGTGAACTTGACGACAAACTTGACATAAATAATACATTGCAGGCGAGTTCGTAGTTGTCCTTGATAACGAAGACAGAGAGAACGAGGGTGACCTTATTGCTGCTGCCGAACTAATGACAACTGAACAAATGGCTTTTATGATTAGACACACTAGGTATTTGATATTTATGGTTTTTTAATTATATTTTGCAGAACGTTAATGTCTGTTTTCTTGCATGTTTCTAATAGCCTTAGATACCCCTAACTGGTTTCCTTGTTATTTATTTTATGCCGGTAGCGGTGTTATTTGTTTGAGTGTTACAGAAGTCGATCGTGAACGTCTGCAACTACCTCTGATGGTGGAACGAAACACTGAAAAGCATGGAACCGCATTCACCCACACTATTGATTACTCAGTTGGTACATCAACCGGAATCTCTGCTGCAGATAGGTATACAAATTTTCTATTACGAATTCATCAATTTTTTCCGAAATTGAAAACAACGATTTACTAATTTATTCGTCTGATGACAGATCTGCGACCGTGATAGCTTCATGTGACCCAAAAATTGCGCCTTCTGCATTTAACCGACCAGGACATATTTTCCCGCTTGTATCCCACCCCGAAGGTGTACTAGGAAGAATGGGTCATACTGGTATGTTGACAGTTGCTTCATGTTGGACGTAATAGTAGCATATCTAAAGAATCTATGTAGAGAATTAACATGTTTTGTATATTTTATGTACCACAATTGCAGAGGCCACTTCCGATCTATGTAAGCTTGCCGGATTAAAGCCAATGGGAATACTGTCTGAGATTGCTTTGGAGGATGGTAGTATGGCACGTCGTTCTCACCTAGAAGCTTACAGCAAGGTCTATGGTCTTAAAATGATCACTATCAGTGACCTGATCGAATATCGCAAGAGTATGAACTTGTAAGTTGTACACGACATAATAATCTATTTCCCTTGCAGCAGTTTGCTTGGAAACGTTGGTAACATTAGTGGCTGGCAGAGCAAATAGCAACGCGACTGGGAAGTCAACAACGCAACGTTAATGAAGGAATCATATACGATCTGGTAAAACGACTAGATGAAGTGTAGTTCGTTAGTCATTTGTTTTCAGAACAAGACGGAACGTCTTAAGTATTTGTAATCTTATGGCTGCGCAAATGTATTTTCTCTGCTTTGGCCGTTCGCTGTGCGTAGTGAACTGGTACGCATTGCTCCCTCTTGTGTTTTGTATACTATCGGTGCTCTCTCCTCTAGGAAAATTTATGAAGTGAGACCATGCAGCCAGGTAATACAACAAGAGGACCCGGTTAAAGGTTGAATGAAGAATTAAGAATCATACCTACAGAGTTTAGGTTAGGATTGTGGATTTTGCCCCACTACATTAATAAATAATGATCGTGACCCCAGTGAAGGTTATCGAGGTGAACCAATTGTTTCGTATATATCTCAGAAGCTAGGTAGTATTACAGATTTGAATTCTTGGATTCATAAGCAAGTCATGTTTACATTTTTTTTTGCTACAAACACAATAGTTTAGAAGAAATAGAAATTATCCAACATTGTGATCAGCGAAAATTGTGTTGACTGAAGTAAGAATATGTTTGCTTGGTTTTTTCTACGAACACAGTAGTTTATAAGAAATGGAAATTATTCCACAACAAGAATTGTGTTGACTGAAGTAACAATATGTTCACATTGGTTTTTTCTACGAACATAATAGTTTATAAGAAATAAAATTAGTTCACAACATCGTGATCAGCAAAAATCGTGTCGACAGAAGTAAGATTATGTTTACATTTGTTTTTTTTCTACGAACACAATAGTCTTATAAGAAATGTTTGTTCAGGTCAACATCAGTTTGAAGTGGTGTATATGGCTACTGGGAAGGTGACTTTGGCCAACATCGTGATCAGCAAAAATCGTGTTGACAGAAGTAAGAATATGAAGTCTTACCTTAGACTATTGGGCTTGTGGAATTTGCCTCGTATTCTGGTTGCGTAATTTACAATGTTGTATGTTTTATTGTTAGCGAGGATAAATTAGCAATAAATTAAATGTAACCCAGAAGTCAAAAGGAATAATATTGGATGGTAATAGTTTAAATAAAAAGTTCGACTTTCTGTATAGGGAGGGAACAAGGAAATAATGAACGTGCTTCTAGCCGTAGACTGACCAAATAGGTAAGAAAGAAAGGCTGAAAGGCAGCTCTAGCGATAGTCTGCCCGCGCAATATTTTCATTTCAACTTGCCTGCATTTGTAAACTTAAGCGAGTATGGTGCAAGCTTAAACCAGTTCAACCCGAGTGAAAACATTGTAAACGTTGAACTATGCATATATGCAAGAGATTTTTGCTTCTGTAAGAGTCACTCCAAAATTTATTCTCAATGGGTACTTCAGAAGACAGCCGTAACATACATAACGTACCCATGGGCTTATTTGATTAAACACCCAATTACCGAAACTAGTCATTAAAATATCAACCTCAGTCGGGTTTAAGCGAAACATAGCTTGTAATGTCATTGCTGCAAACGGAATGAAACAATAACTTCCAAGCAAAAGAAAATCATGTCATCAGTCGACTGCATGTAACTATACACCTCCTGTATTAAAACTTCCTATAAAATGGCCTACATGAACGCTCAGAGGAATGTCTAGTAATGAAGCAACAAATAAAAATGCACGTACGCTCGCGCAGAAAGTACGAGAAACCAGGGGTATATACGACATGCGGAAATCGTTTTAAAATTGATGAGACATTAATCCGAAGCACAATAGCTCATAGACATCCAACTACAAGAAAAGCAGCGCTATCGGCAATGTTTGGACGTACATATTGTACTTGTGCATAAAATACTTGCACCTATACAGCGCAAGTCACATGCGCGCGTACGGCATGTATGCAGTTCAACGCATTTAGTGTTCGTATGTTGTTGTCTATTAGTTCATGTACTCACACAAGCACACACATACACACACACTTATACATGTATATATGTAAAAGAATCCCCAGAACAGGATGGGTATTGCAGTACGTACGGATAGTGTTCACGAAGGTGTAATACAGCCTAGCGACTGGCTTGTGGTGCGATGGGCGTTTCAGAATTGGGAAGCCGCACAAAAAGAAACAAAACAGAAACACAAAAGGCGTAAGACTAACCGCAGCCCTTAGTCACACACTTTCACTCTAGCACACACGACACCAGGTGTTTAGAGTTACACACACACACACACACACACACACAAATACTCACAAACGCACACCGCAACCAACACCCTTTGGTTATAGCAGCAGACCTTGGTTTACATCGAGTGGCCATGGTGGGCATCTATGAGCTGGACCTTGCAAAGCAAGGTGCAAAGCTTCTGGATATCGACCCTAATCAGCCCACGAAAGAGTTAGAGTGGACAATCACGACGCTGTTCCGCCTGGTGGATGTCGAGGAAAATGGTGTGATCCCCGCGCAAACCCTTGAAGCCACATTTGTACGCTGGGGCCTGTCTACAGAGTACGCGTCAATGTTAACCGAATCGTGTGACCATGACAACGATGGGTTTGTGCGATTCTCGGACTTTTTAAACTTTTTCCATCGGAAAGAGATCCAAATTAAGGCTCTCTTTGATGAGATTGACACATGTAGCAATGGAAAACTGACTGTTCCAGAGGTAAAGAAATTGTTTTTTACGTGTGTAGCTGTTAAAGCTTCTGTTACTACAGAAAGGAGTTACTTTAGCCAAAGGCTAAACGTCTCACATCTGAGTATTGTTCCAATCTCGTGACACCGGTGGACTTTTGGAATTGTCGTATGTGGTACATCTTCCTCTGTCCATTTCACTTGTTGTATTGTAATATCAAGTGCTCTTCCTGTTCTCTGTTCGGTTAGTATGAAAGTATGATTTGAACAAGGGTTCTATAGAAGGGTTAATCTGATTTATCATGGAACCAACATGCCCAAAGGCAGTCAAATCGAATAACCTGACTCTATCTGCTATTGTAGCTTCCATTTATATACCCTACACTCATGTTATCCACTTTATGTTATGTACCCTGAGACCACCTATGTGTACCTTTTTGTTTGCATAACCACATACGAAGTACGACAACAGTCCTCACACTTTGCGGTAGTGTTGCAACGCGAAATATAAACTCCCTCTTTCTTTTTTTGTCCGTTTTATAGCTGCGCGATGCGCTTTTGAGAGCCGGTGTCCAAATTTCAAGGTCCGATCTCCAGGTGTTCGTTAAGAAAATAGACAAGGTTTGTTTTGTCTTCTTGTTTCACAAGTTTATCTCTATTTGACAGATCTTTGTGGAGTGCGAATGTGGCGTATCCCTTAAAAGGGGCGCCCTTGTTGTACGTATTTACAGTGACAAGAATAGTTGGAACGACTTTTATACTAGTTTGTCATGCGTCAAGGCCATATTGGAGGCGTGATCGCGTCCACCTTCATTTGACAATAGCTATGGTGTTGCGCCGTTGAAGAGTTTTTATAACTTTGGTAGTTCATATACTTATCAATCTATAGGATCAAAATGGTATAATCACATACGATGAATGGCGTGATTTTCTGCTCCTATTCCCTCTAAACCCGGATCTGGGCAATGTGTACCACTGGTTTGCTAATGTGTCACTGGTAGATATCGGTGAAGCCGCAGTTATCCCGGAGGGAATATCTGCTAAAAGTGCATGGAAGTACTTCTTGGCTGGGGCTGTTGCTGGGGCTACTTCGCGTACCTGCACAGCACCCCTTGACCGACTGAAAGTACTACTGCAGGTGCAAACTGGGCCCATTAACGCGAATGTAGGCGTAGTTCAGGGTTTGCGTAATATTTACTTAGATGGGGGCGTAAAGGCCTTCTGGCGAGGGAATGGAATGAACATCATGAAAATTAGTAAGTATACAGTTTCCGAGTTTGATCTTTTTTTGTATTCCATATTGTTTTCTACGTTGGCTGTGTAAAGTATATGCCTTCTCATATGATCACATGTGCACTACCTAGAGTGGGCTGAGTATATTTGTGAGGGATGGTTTGAGATAGAAAATTGTGTACGAGATATTGGAAGCGATATAAGAGTGCATGCAACGGTTTGACTAAGAGTCTTCTTTTGGTACCGCATGTCCCTGAAACAGTCGTATACTTATATATCTAGTTTATTGGACGATGTAAGATAGACATACGCTAGATTTTTTTCTCATGTAAATCGATGGGTGTCGTCAGTAGCAGTGCATACGCATTCCTCATATGACAATAAATGCTAAATTCCTCCTCGTCTCCGTTATAACAGCACCCGAGTCAGCTGTCAAATTCTATACTTACGAATCAGTGAAAAATTTCATCTGCGACGATCCTCAACAAATGAAAATTCACCATAGGTAAAGCTAAAATCAATTGTCCACATAACGTATTCACTTGTTATGAACGTGATCTATTTTCGCAGGACTAGCGTGTTTCTAAAGTTTTGCTCTCCAAGTATCAGATATGTATGACAGTGTCACACTTCTCTATATGTCAATATTCACTTGTTAGGATGATTGCTGGGGGATGTGCTGGATTAGCTAGTCAGTTCGCTATATATCCCATGGAGTTGATTAAAACTAGGCTTATTACTCAGAAAGTTCCTCTCGGTATAATTGGCACTTTCCGCAATGTCGTGCAAAAGGAGGGATTCCGTGCATTCTACCGTGGACTTTCACCCGCACTTATTGGTGTTGTTCCATACGCAGGTGTGTACAACTGTCTCGATAAGCGAGCTTATCCCATTAGGTGTAGATCAGGGTTTCTATTTTGTTTTAGCCAAGGAAAGTTCTAATCCTTCCACAATTTCTTCAGCTATCGACCTGACATGTTTCGAAACATTAAAATCATACTATATGCAAAAGTACGATACGAAGAGGCCAAACGCTCTAGCTCTTCTTGTAAGTTTTCATGTTTATGAGTGCATGTCTGGTTCTATACTTGAGTGTGTGAGGATTAAATAGTGCTGCAGTTGAGGTTTTCGCCCTGGTGTTGATTGTACTGTCAGAGAATGCACATATATATTGATTATCCGAACTACGATATTAGGCCTTTGGAACAATATCAAGCACACTTGGTTCTACTAGTGTGTATCCGCTGAATTTGATACGCACAAAGCTGCAAGCTGACACCGGAAATTATAAGAATGCGGTCGACTGTATAAGGAAAACATACATAGAGGTAAGGAATATGTGAATGTTCGTCTATAGGAAGCTCGAAAGTAGCATTGTTGCATTTTTCAGTTCGGCTCACTCTCATATTTTTATTTGTTTCAGGGCGGGATTCGAGGATTCTACAAGGGCTTGTCCACAAATCTTTTGAAAGTTGCTCCAGCCGTTAGTATCAGTTATATAGTGTATGATAAGGCTAAAACTACTCTTGACATAACATAATTAAATACGGTCATTCGTACTAGTTTAATTGCGCAAACGTATTATACCGCAAGCATGCTCTAGATGTCCTGGATCAAACATTTGGTAACTCTCATCCGATAAATTCCAATGGATAATGACGGGGTCTTCGTGAGACGTCCCAGTAACTGTTCATTTGTTTGTTTTTAGCCTTACCATAATATTTCCACTCACGGGCATGGTAAGTGCATCGATTCACCCAGTCAAATATATAGTACAAAGTATAAAACGATATCGACAGCCAACAACATTGAGTCGATGTTTAGTTTCTTGGAACAAAATGCATGTGCTTGCATACCATTCGCCATACCCAAAACCTGTTATGTACTATGATGTCCATGATTGTAAAACTTTCCTACTACCTTCCAAAATAAGTTCACCTATATAAGGCCCATCTGCTTTGTACACGCGTGCATAACTTTCGTCAGGCACATTTGTATATCCCCACATATCGACCATACATTGCACACAGTCTTCCATGGACCAACGCCTGCTTACAGTTACATTTAGCATACGACATATCATCGTTCGTAGTTTAGACGATAGCAGCTCAAAGTCAGAGTCTTCGAATCCATACTTAGAAAAGCGACGGAATTGAGGGTCTGAAGATTTGGCACATGTCCATGGTTTCTTCCCAACAAATGATGAATACAAAACTACACCAAACGCCCAAACATCAACAGCAAGTGTTTCTTTTGATCCTCCGTTCACGAAGGCACCCACCAGACTCCCACAAGAAATGGTACTTTGAAAATCGAATACATTTGCACTTTCACTACCTAGACTGACCACGGCTTTACTATTCTCCTCACAGACAAAAGTAGTCATGCACTCGGGGGCGATGTATCCGAGCGTACCACCCTCAGGAATGTCGTGACCATTGAAGAGAAGTGAAGAGCGCCGGGCACTAGTATCACTGGCCATGCCGAAGTCAATCAGCTTGGCCGTACCGTTCGGAGTAATTGCTATGTTTTCCAACTTTATGTCCCCATGAACAATGCCATTTGTATGTAAGAATCGTATTGCGAAAGCTATTTGCATCAAATACGATGCTAGAGTTTTCTCTAACCTCACCGCTTGAATCAACAAAGCGAAATTGATTACAGAATCCTTTCGAAACGGGTCCGGAAGCACACTCTGGGTGTAAGAGGACGTTGGGATACAGTATAAGGAAGAATCTCTTGGTACTGAACACAAGTAATGTACAAATGAAACATTTAAACATGACATGAAGTAGAGTAGACAACATGCTTGAGTTGCAAGCTCACCGCACGATTCTTCCTTCTCGACAAAAATGCGGAGCCTTTCAGGTACAATACGTCCATATACAATAATTACGACGTCCAATGTACTTACCTCAATCGACGAGCTAGCTTGCTCACCTCTGGGTTTACATGTATTCAGTACATTTTCCTGTTTCAACCTTTTCTTGCAATTCTCGTACAAAATTGTGCTACCTTTGCAACTTTTACTCTTTTTATGAGAGACTCCCGTAAATGTTTCCACTGAACGAGTAGATGCAACTGCCGTTGGAAGTGTTCCGCTGGTGTCAAATGAAACGCTCCGTGCTCTGCCTTCGTTCGCTTTATGAACTTCCCCAAGAAGACTGCCTTTACTGCAGTACTCCTATTTAATAGGGAATTGAACTTGTGTGATGAGTGGCCGGGAATAACAGAGATACAATTTATTTAATGTAAAAACTATGTTTAAATTTGAACATATTTTGTAAGCCTTCGTTTCCCAAACAATATACCCCTTATACACGACAACTCAGGAATCCTCCTTGCTCGTAAAATTAGCACCTACAATGCTCATACTTTGTTCAGTCATAAATACCTACCTGCACGATGTGCACGTGGTAGTCACTCTCGTACACGTCCAGTACTTTCACTACATTAGGGTGCCGTATTCTCGAAAGTATTGCAACCTCTTTCCACCTGTTTTGACCAACGAAAGATAAGACATCTCTAGTGTGAGAGTCTACAATCCAAGACACGTTTCACATTATACGTTAAACTTGTTTTGTAATCAGTTGTTGTACCATATGATTATTAACCGTGTAAAGAACACGCCTATCACAAACATAAGAGATCAATAATCTACAATATCTATACACACAGAAACACTCAAAACTGAACATTGCAGGGACGCAAGTCAATGTACTAATAAACCATGAATAACCTTCATACATGTAAAGACACAAATATGCGAACGCAAAACAAATGCACGAACGCCAAGACAAAGACTAATTCATATGCGATATGGGCCGTTTTATTATTGGACTTGGTATTGCTCTTTAATGCCCACTGATCTTTTTCTATCTTCGTATTTCAATGCACTTGGTGGTTTATACAATAGTCTAACACTTCAAAAGCCTCTCCTAAATACCTAAGCTATATACACAGTGAAGTTGTGTCAGACAATTGGTTCGTTTAATGAATCAATTCACATAAGTTACGACTTTTCTTTGAATTTCGAGCACATTCAATGTGTAATACGAGATTTTTGCAAGACAATGTTACGGATGCAGTGAAACAACACAGCAAGATGACACACCAATTTGGAATTGTCTCCTTGTCTTCAGACTTAACAATCACCTTCAATCCGGTGGTGGCCAATTGAGCGGTTGATATTGTACATCCGTCACAAGTCTTTATTATTCGGAGCAACTTGTACTTCGGATGCAAGTAAGCTTCGATCTGCTTGCTTCGGATAATGCTGTTGGTATATACCATCACGCATGAATGTCCTCTAAATCGGTATGTTTGTCCACATTGATGAAAGATTCATTCTGCAAGGAGAGTTCCATCACGTGTGTAAGCACGCAACACATTTGTGTAAGTGCTTTGTATTTGGGTTCGAATAGTCAGTACCGCTGTCACAGGAAATATGCAAATGCATTCAAATTTGTTTTCTGTTGCGTTTGTGCTGCAATCTGTGTGCTGCAATCTGTATGCTGCAATCTGTGTCCCGTAATCTATGTGTTGCAATAAAAAGTGTTTCCATCCATAACGGGTTCTAACAATAAAAGGTTTTTATGTCAGTACTGATATTGCAATCAAAGGCTTTTCTTTTCGTACCGTTATTACAGTAGAAAGCGATTTATCTGACTTGACCATTTTAGAGTATAGGCATCAAACAGTCCAATGAACAACCTTCCAAAAATAACATGTCCAGTAAAGATGGCTTAAAGAATAAAATTCCAATAAAGATGTCCCTTCAGATTTAAAGTTAAGCCAATAGGTTCGACTGTTGGACTTTGAATGTCAATCTTAGTGGTGAATGTCTAATATCGAGTGTCTAACGTTCCATGTCTATAGATATAATGTCTTGTGTCGAGTGTCTCTCTTTTAATGACTTTCGTACTTGGCTGGTGGCCAAACATTGCGCACGTAATGAGTTATCATAGCAAAAACGGTCACTTCTATTAACATGTGTATATAACACAATTAACATATGTATATAATTAGCGCCATTAACTTGTTTATAACTACCTTCATTAAATTACCTTCGTCGCTTCTATGTTCATGTGTTTATAATTAATTACCACCGTTAGTTCAATTAAACGTATGTTATGATTACCTTTTTCCATTGACAGGAAGGTGATCATCTCTCCTTATTAATGAATGAATAGAATCTGCCGGTTTGCTGCCGCAGAACGGATATATATCGACGACCGTGATAGACAGTGCGGATTTTCGTATTTTAGCTTACCAGGACGCTAGAGAGGCATTTATTATGTTTTCAAAGTTGCGTATTTTCAATTCTCCTGTAAACTTAATATCTTTACACGATAGGTAGTAGTCATTTATAGATGACTAATCATTTAACTACTAGTACAAAAACTAACTCCATGCTCTTGCGACTACCCACTAGTTGACGTCCCAAATCATATTCTTGTTAACATCTAACGCCCAGTTATCCGCAAACTTTGGAGTTGTAATAAGCTTTCTGTATTCTTATATAAACGGACAGTATATATGTAAATGCATATATACCCAATGCATTACTACAAATATGCTAAGGATACCCTCCGTGGTTACTAGACGGATGATGAATACCTTCAGCTTCCTCAGTCACTTTGTTCTGTACGATTGATTGCATATTATCGACTTCTTTGATCGCAGGCATAGATATTAGGGGGTTGTCTTACATATTGCTGATAGATACGAAGGAACCTGAGCTCGAACTCTCAAAACCAGTTCTCTTTTTTGGTACATCTCGGAACTTGTTCATAACAATGTCAATCACGTTCATATATAGGTCATCAGATGTCTGCGTGCATGTGCGTATGGTACAGAATAAATCAGTATACTAAATGTGAATGTGTGGGAAGGCGTGGTAACATATAGTTATGTTTGTACACGTTTGACATGTATATATGAGTACGTGTAGGTTGTTTTGCCACACCAGACTTACGGAAATGTCGTCATGATAGTTCTCACCTTAATACTTTGAAAGCCCGTATGAATGTACCCACATATACATATGTTGCTAATGCCGTCTTACAAGGTCAAGCCGAACACGATATAATATGTAGCAATACAGGGAATAACTATCGAGCTAGATACATTCATACATAAATACCTATGTAGTAGTCGACAACTTTTAAAAAATTCACCACTCGCGATACTTTGAGTCGCGGTATAGATACATATTAAGATAGCGACCTTAGCAGTATTCCTTCAGAGTGGATGCCAATGATACTTATGGCTACATGGAGTACATCTCGTGCTGAAATACTATTCACACTTGCATGGAGCAGTTAATCACGAAAAATATAAACACATACGGGATGCAGGAATGATTATAAGCACAGACACACATTTATGGAGACACACAGACATACGCTACATGTATAGCCGAATTCATATACACAAACATATACAGAGCACACACAGCAAAAACAACACACAATGGGGCATTACGAATTTATTTCCGTTCACACTCAATGAATATTAGTGGGCTCTGATAACATCCGCTCAGTAGCTGGTGCCGACCTGTGTATATATCGTATGCATCTATGTACATGTAAGTATATTCATATAGGGGGTTGGAATATACATATGCATGTAAGTAGATGTGTGCACTTTATTTTTATCACACACACCAATACATATAAATTAAACACAGACACACGCATGTGTAAACAGATAAAAAAAAGCAGGTAGACAGACCCATATACACGCCGTATTGCATGTACCACAACCTGTACCACAACATAGTTGTTACAAGGAAAGCCGTAAATTAATAAGAATTAGAAGAGTTCGTGAGGTGGTGTTGGCGTCTGATCGGAAGATAGGAGTCACTACGAATGTGGGTATACATCACTAGAAGAGTTATTGCTAGTGGTCACGTCAGGTTCTGTTAGTACAGATAGTTTGTATGTGTTGTACTCCGTTGGATTACAGACATGTGAGTTTTAAAATACTTCAAGCTAGTCAAGTTTTTTCGAGCTAGATAATGGTGTTTACTCCTCTAAATCGGTATGTTTGTCCACACTGATGAAAGTTTGTCATTCTGCATGGAGAGCATACAACTTGATTCATAGTGGCATACATGTTGGTTCCTTTTATATCCTACATACATGCTGTGCCTTCCTTAAGACGAGTTTCGTTTTTCTTCGCCGATTTCAATTGGCGTAACTCACTTGCATGCCACATCAATGACAGGCAGAGGCTATATATGGATAGGACTTACTAATCCGAAACCTAGTTTGTGACTGATCTCGAATACTAAAATATTTTCATTGTGGACGATACGTTATTCTTTTTTATGAAAGAAACCTTTCTTTTATATTAATTAGAGTTACGCTTATCCCATCTTCGTGTAGTTGCGTTAAAATATGTATATCTCGACATATGTATGAATTACCCTGGTTAATTTGATCAAAGTTATAGTTACGAAGTCTCAAATTAGTTAACAAGATTGTCATTTACGAAGTGCACAGTACTTGTAGGCCTGCCTTCCGTCACATTGAATGTCGCTTTCGTCTTATGGCGCTGCCCTAGCAACCAGTGGACCCAAAAAAAAAAAATCATACTCAAGTCACACAAACAAGTACATACATGGTCAAGTAAGCACAACAAACGTACAAGGCACATGAACACGTAACAAAAAATACGCAATCAAACACACAGAATATTCCATTGTGCATACGTTTGAAAGGAGAATGTTGCGGATGAGGTTTTTGTTCCGCTATATGGGTGACCCTGAAGAAGATGACGGTGAAAGCCTTACCAGATGAAATGCTGGGAACAACCATAAGTATCAATCAAGATAGCAAACGCGTGGAGTACTGAACGTGTTTATTTCATTGTAAACATGGAGCAAATTAATATATTACGAAAACGGAACTGAAATTATAATTCTTTTTTTATTAATTATGTCCACTGCAAGACGACAGGTAGTTGATACGTTTTCGTAAATTCGCCGTAGAAGTTTAGTGACGTTACTGATACGATACGTATACACCAATAATAGCATTGAGTTGCAGCTATTACGCTTGGTGGAGTGGTTGCACACATGGAAGTTGAACTCTACACTGTACACAGAAAAGATACATCTCCGTCGCAATTTATCGGATAATGAAACTACAATGTCTTGGGAACATGATACCGAAATTATCAGCAGGCCTCATGCTCATTGTACGTAACAGAATCGAAACTTAATTGCCAATGTCAATGTAGCCATAAAATATGTTACCCTTAATAGACCTAACTTCTATTGATAAGCGCACTACACACTTGTTTGTCGGCATACTAAGCGAAGACGTATGTATCAACAACAACGAAAGCGAATAGTAACAATGTTTATCAGAGCGATATTAGCTACCTGCATAACTGCATTTCTATTACTATTCTCTATAAGTGAGGACTTGAGCGATCCTGCCATATACGATAGGAAAGCACAGGGCATTCGTCACAAAGTGTTTTTAGGCGAGAAGAAATGGCGACCGATGTCGCGATCAGTTCATTCCAATTTCGTAAGTTTGTCTATGGAATATTCGGCACGCAGCATATATTATGCTTTTGCTTTCCCTGAGACCTCAGCAAAGATTGAAAATCTTCTAGCAATTCTAAAAGTTAAGGACGGAGGTCGGCCGTTATATTTTCGTCTTGGCGGTAACTCTGTGATGAAACTGCTGTATGAAAACACTAAACTTCAATACCCAGAACACATCTATATCAGCAAAATTGTTGGGGATAGAACACTATCCCATTTGAGACAGTTTGGAGAACGTTCAGGAGCTCATTTCATCATGGCCTTGCCGATGATGGATCCCGATCCCAAGTATGCTGTAGAGTTTGGCGAGGCAATTATGAATGTGTTTAATGGCACGGATATGGTTTATGCCATCGAGCTTGGCAACGAGCCCGATCATTGGGGCGATACCAAGCCTGACAAAGTTAATCTATTAGAAAATCGTCCGAAGTTTTCGTTCAAAGACGGCTATCGTATGCACTTTAATGACTATATAGCAGAAGTGTGCAATCAGTACCTGATAGCCATTAACAAAAGTCCTACACTGCGCAGATTAAATATTCAGGGCCCTGCTATCGCTGGTACGAACACCAATTTGTGGCCTTCTTGGACCAACAGCTTGTATCCCTTCTTTACTCAAACGTCAGAGAAAACGAACAAGAGGGTGATCACAACCTTCCACAGATATGGAATGAGTGGGTACAATGAGTTTGCGTCAATAGAACTTTTCATGTCAGATCCATTGAATGACGGGACTACAAAAAGTCGCAATACCATGGAATGGGTGGGGAAGATAGCCACGCAGGTGTTAGACAACGGAGGCGAATTTGTCCATGGGGAGGGCAGTACTGTTACTGGGTCTGGCAGAGGTGTCCTTACGAAACTACGGGGACTAGATCGTAGTTACCCGGCTGGGGTGTGGACGTTGAATAATCTTTTTGAATATGCAAGTCGAAATGTTACCCGTAGTCACGTCCATGGACTATGTGGTTCTTCCTTTTCTCCCATCTATGTTCCGTACTTGTCTTACGACAAGGGAACCGAACACTATCTCAAATTGTTAGTAACACCTATTTACGGTGCAATGTACTTCTTCAACCGTCTGCTTGATGGTGGGAAAGATGCAGTCCGTATCTCAGTTCCAAGCGCGTACATAGGCACCTCCACAGAAAAAAACCCCAGTATCTCAGACCCGAAGGCCATTAGTCCGTATTACAAACACTACTACTTGCAGAACAATGCAACTGGCCGAAATTCACTTTTGTATATTCACAAAGATCCCACGGCTTCTGCTAAGCCGTTGAATGCAGAAATTGATGCCAAATTTTGTAGGGCAGGCACTGAGCTTCAGTTAGAGCGTTTCACTCCTGTCCAAAGAAGCAGAATTATGGATAACTCTTACGATCAATATACCGCTAACCTTAATGGGATATGGTTTGATGACCAGGGTAAGCAATTCGGAAAGTACATTGTCGAATCAAGCCCGTACGACTCACTCGCAAATGTCTGGAGAGTAGACATTGATCCTCTTACCGCCGTAGCCGTGCACTGTAACCATCAATAGACTGATCCATGACAATTTAATCAAGTTTGAGTTCTTGACAGAATTCTGCGCGATAAACATATACTTGCAGCAGTAACATTCTACATATAGTGAGTGTATACAATGTTCAATGTCATCAAGTCTAAACTTTAACTCTTCAATCTCACCATACACTTAATGTAACCACATCACTATATTTGTTCAATCGTAGCCTCCCAAGTAGACATTAAAATGTTTTCTTCACTCGTTATTTAGCTTTTCCACCATCACAGCTATACAATAAAACTGGTAAAAACTCTTAATGTTACAACCAGGAATGCTTGCAGCCCTCTCTACTACAGATACGATAATTGGGGCCAATGCCGCACGCGACAAGAACACGAGCATCGACAGATTTGATGCTCCTTAATTTGATCAACGTATTGTCCTTTTAGTCTGTCTTGTTGTGTTCATTTAATTATCGACCCAGCGGTTCCGACTCAAAAAGAGCAGTTAGCACTCATGGGATTGATCAAAACTAGTTCCTTTATTTGACCCGAGCACACTGAAACGACCGTTGCCACACGAAGAAATCTAGTTCCTACTTGAAAGAAAGCTTAACATTTTTCACTGATGAAAAGTTCGCGCACTTGTTAACGCGTTACACTGCCTTACCGGAGGTTGAACAACGATCATATATAATCAATTAACAAACTAAAAATGTAAATACGCGGTTTGTATGTCGTGCGTGACCAACTTCTTGACATAAACTTGCAGAAGAATGCCGGCCCAGGTGACCTTTCAAACACTTCCAGCTGATGTTCATGTCTGCATCATGAAGTTATTGCAACTACAAGACTTGACAGAAATTGCAGCTACTTGCAAGCAGTTGAATAGCATTTCACGACATGCAGAAGTAAGAGTTGCAGTGCTGGCAAACAACATAGCATTTGTGTTTGCTCGTCGACCCACTGACTCATGTGCTCATATTGTTGAAGAAACTTTTGCAGACGTAGCGATTGGAAAATTAATTGTTGTCTACCAAGTGCAACTTTTAGGGTATGTCTTTTCTTCCGTGATTCGGAAGGCGTACAATTGGGGAGGTATTGTAATGTTGCAACAAGTTATGGTAGAGTATGGGCAAACGAATGCATGGAGAAGTTTATTCCGACTGATGTTTGCGCAAGGGTACAATGATGTTCTTCAAGATTTCATTACTCAGGCACACTCGGAGAATCTAGATACCACTATTATTACATTTATGATGTCCGTGGGCAGACTTATACCCCCAGAGGCAATAGATATTATGAGGATTGGATTCAGGACCTCAGTCGTTTACGGTCACGTGGAGACGGCGAGACTCGTTTTGCAGCAGAAGTACAAAAACGTCTATGTGATTGTCGACGAAACCACTGCCCTCACATTGGCCTGTTTTCAAGGTCATACTGAAGTGGTGGCATTGCTGTTAAGTTCATCGGCAAATCCTATGGCCGAACAGAGCATCGGGTTACGTTTGGCATGCTATCAGGGTAAACACGAAGTAGTGAAAAGCATGCTAGAAGACAGGAGAGCGGACCCGACCAAAAAGAACTCAAAATCGTTAATAATGGCATGTTATTACGGTCACTTGGAAGTCGTCAAACTATTATTAAGAGACGGGAGGGTAGATCCTACGGCATGTGACAGCGCTGCGCTACAATGGGCGAGTGAGAACAATCATGCGGCTGTTGTGAAGCTGCTGCTCAAGGATGGTCGATCTAATGTCAACGGGAATGATGGTTACGCCCTTCGAGCAGCTAATCGCCGTAAGCACTCGTATGTAATCGCACTACTGATGATGGAAAAGTTGTCCAAACAACGCCGACTGGGCAAGTCTGAGATGAAGCAATTGCTCCATGCGCAGTCCATATTGGGGCTTCCAACAAACAAAGATCAAATATCTAAGGACTCAGCTAGGCAGGTAGGCACGAATGTAATCTCAAAATCTTCAAACTTGTTCAGAATTTTGTTTGGCAAAGGATAGGTACTGGAAAGAATAAATACTGTATTGACTCTCAGTTGGTGTTGGTGCAATATAGTATCAGTTTTTAAATCAATTTTGACGAATAAGCAAAACCACCTTGAGGCAAAATTCATGTGAAACAGTTCCTTTTGCATATGGCATCTATGACAATGTCAGTTTTGGTCACAACTTGTATCTCTTAATTTTGGTCAACTTCCATCTCTTGGATATGACCTCATTTATCGTTAATTTTCTCTTAGATATGACCTAGTTCATCGTTAGTTTTCTCTTAGATACGACCATACATGTTTGAAGATGAGATTACTGATGAATTGATATTACCCACAAATATAAATCGATATGTATAAATCTTTCACAACAAACTTGCTTAGCGTATCTTCACGGGATAGGGAGAGGATCCATGATACTCACTTGCGATGAAAACCTCTGAACCGGGTTAGACTCTTAATCAGCACAATCGGCTAATTATATTTTGTGATACGCACAAGCACTTGACCGAATTCAGATCAATCTCGCGGTGACTGATACATTGAACTTACGTACCTACATACTATGTACACATTGCGTGTATGGACTGGGCGTGCGTATTTAGATAAACTCTATTTGTTTGCAGCTATCGTTAGTACACGCCTATTCAGTAAGGTATGTATGCAACAATGTACACAAGGAGACAACTTGGTATCGTTTTGGGAAATAAAAACATTCACGAGTAATTAGTATCTCTAAACTCTTCTTAGTATCTGCAAATCATATACATTCTAGCAATATACAACAAATATTGAGATACATAGAATATCTATTTATGTCTGTATTATATACTTATGGCGATGGGCCTGTGTGTTTGCACTAGATGATATCTATACGCACATGTACATACGAACATATTTGAGTATGTGAGCGAGTGATGTACTCTGTGAGAACTATTCAATCACTCTGATAGCACCTTCACTCGGCTTTCACGTTATCCTACATTCCTTCTCAGGCCGACCTCAGCCCTCACTGGCCCATGCATGCTCTTTACAATCGTCTTTCTAATTTCCTGGTCACATCAGTACATTCGCAAGCCTCCATCTTATCCGTATTTATCTGCACAACATGTAATTTTCACCTACATCTCTAGCTCATTTCTCTCTCTTTCAATGGTCGATTCCATCTTGAATTCAGCGCATCCCACTATATCTCACTTTCTATCCTGGTTATAACATACACATTCTTGTAAAGCATCTTCTGATATTTATGTATCGTCCTTCTCGCTCACCTGCGTTTCTCTAGTGCAATCGTCACAGCCTAATTCTTCGGTCCTATTTAGTTTACTATCTTTTTTCGTCATTGACTGTCTAATTCTCATTATTTATCAAATCATCACCTGTACTAATTGCTTTCCTGTTGCTTAGTCTTGGCTTCTATTACTTCTCTTACGTCGTTCTCCTTGAGACTCGGCCACCCCGGTGCCCTCTTCAAACCCGGTGCCCTTTTCAAACATCTTTGGCTGAGTTCCCATATCAGAAACTTCTGTACCATTTTTCGACGGCAATGGTTCTACTCCCAATTGTGTGTCGAGAAACTTAAGCAACCGGTCAAAGTAGCCATGAACAAGATAACCATCCCCGTGCTGTTGTACATAAGGAAACCTATGTATATGTGCCGGGAGAAAAAGAGAGAATACGAATGAGTTTTGTGTATACGTACAACTACACATACGTTATAGCAATATTTACAGGACGCGCGATGTGGTACATAGTATTGTGCATTTGGCTATTTGGTACAGGGACAACACGTTCAACCCATTTCTGTATGTCAAATCAATGTTCTAGTCAAATACAATCTCGCTAGGTGTCGGGTGTGAAATATCCATGCGTCTATACTATGTGCATATAATACCATTCAGTTACAGAATCTGCGGACCGATTTCCACTGACGTACTCGAACAGCAACTTGCTGTTAGAAAATTTAGTTTGAGTGTCGCGAGTGCCTTGTGTTAAGAGAATGGGTGTGGTGGTATTTCCCACTATCCTGTCAATCTGAAGGTCCTCAAACGAAAATCTGCATGCGTGTGTTTGATGGTTTGTTAGTATAGGATAAGTGCATTATTCTTTCACTCTGCATAATGTTGACCTCGATGACTGATCCTTTGCATTCAGGTGATTAAAATCCTGTGCATGCAATCAAGAGAAGATCCTCACCTATATGTTCAAGTGCACATGTGTACGGGTAACTGATACGTGGATGTGTTTTGTACGCATTTCGAGCATGAAGCTGATATGAGCTATGTATATTCGTAACTTCTAATTTTTTAAGAAGTAAACACAGATATTCGCACGCGGGGGTAGAATATATGTGGATCCGCACCCGCTACATTGCTCGATCTCGCCGCCCACTCTTTCACTCTATTATATCCTCTGTACGCATAATTGTATATATATGACCATACTCTTATCTATCTCTAATGTGTATATTTACGTAACTACGTTTACATAGACATGTCTAAATTCACACAAATAAGCACAGATATTTCACACACGAGTGTAGGATAAGTGAAGTACATATATGTGAATCCGTACCCGCTACACTGTTCTATCTCACAGCCGCTCTGTTTCACTCTCCTATATCTTTGTATACATAATCGTATATATATATATATCGCCATACCCAGCGACGAGCTCTATACACCAGGCGAAATACGACAGCCAGAACTCAGGGATGTATTCCAGATACCAATAGTAATGCACTTGTTCACTTAACGCTATCCGTCCTACACACATTTAACATTTAATATTGGCAAAATATGAATATAGTTTTGATTAGCCAGATATTTTATGAGTATGCCACCAAGAATTCTGAACACATCGGATATTACTTATACAGCACCGTCAATTAAAGGCTATGCACGTGTGTCCCTGTGTAGTGTATTATTAGTGTGTACTGAGTTGGATATTCGAAGTCAACTACAAATGCACACTCAAATGCTTTTGTACAAAACGTTTTTGTACAAAACTGCTATAATCACACTTGTGTCTCAAACGCACATCTATCTTCATACGTGTGAGTGTGAGTGTGAGTGTGTAAGTATGAGTTGGCATGTGATTGTTCATGCGAGAATGAGTCGCACTCGCGGTCTTAATTTCGCTTCTGTCAGTAGGGGATTAGCCGTGACTACAAACATAAATTGTCAATGAAGGCCAATAGTGAATACCATATACATGTGTACGTGAACAGACTGCCAAACAAACACTTTTATCCACATACCACATACATACTAAGAATGCACAGGACTGATACAAAAGAACATACACACTACTCACACGGACACACCATTTAAGTATGAACTATCACTGATGACGGCTGCAATACGATTATCCGTTGCCGAGGCCATTAGAGCCTCCGCCGCCCCAAATCCTTCCCCCAACACAGCAACTTTACTATTTGCACATGCTCCCGGGTGATTTTCTACATATACGTAAGTGCGCGTGCGGTGTACGTAAGAGTGTGAGAGTGCGCGTTAGCGTGATTATACAAACGCATAATTATATATATATATATATATGGATACATATGAGTTTGTGTATCTGTTTGAGATTAGTGTGGGAGAGCTGGCGTTGCATGTATACGTCGAGTAACCAAGTAATTTGCTTTGCGTGGCTATTTGGACAATACCTCAACATATAAATTTGTAAAAACAAAACGCATACGCAACCAAGAGCACGAACAGATGTGGCTACAAACTCAAGAGAACAAACACGGCTGGGTGTAATATGACAAACCCACACCTTACGCCCCGACTAGCATCTACGCTCACTCTTATACGCACCTTCACATAACATGCCTCTACATTCACACTTTTCACATACCGAGAACCCACTCAATCATGGCATGTACATCCGACTGCTCGTACAGTCCGAACGAGATAGGAGGAACATGCTCACTTGACCCTGCAAAATAGAAATTTCGTGGATATAGTGCAGCTAAAACAATACACATAAAGTACTAATGACGATTCATGGGTAAATGAATGATATATAAAAGATATGTAACACTCCCTCCCAAACACAGCATAATGTCTCACATAAATACCATACTTACAGGCACACATACGCTTATATATCGGCACGTGAAAGATTATACAATGCGGCTATACGATAGATATTTCCACACCCATAAAACTTCATTAAATTGGCGAACGCATAGGAACCGTCGAAGCTTAGCCATGCTCAAATATATCCTTGCGTATTTTTGCCATACTATCTGGCTACTGTGCTTCACATCACACATTCACATTCATATAAATGCTCTGAGGTACACATACACACTGCAGAAAAAGAGTGATAATATATAACTTACCATGGTTTCGTTTATCCCACAGCAGCACGTTTAGTCCTGAATTGACGAATGGTCGTACGTATTTACTGATCATAGAAGCCGAACCACTCTTAAAATCATAATTTGCCATGTTTGTGCCCAAGTCATGAGATATTAATAAACATTGCATATTCCGGGATGGGTTATGAACAACATCGTTAGAGTTGTTGAGCCCAGGGAAGTACCAACTATAAAGATGAACATGACCACGGACATCATCTGCGTTCATATACACATATATGAGGGAATACAGCAAAGTATACATCAATATGTATATACATGGACAAGCAAACGTGAGGTAAAAAATGTATGATGGCATATATTTGATTTCGGACCAGGTTTGTCTACAAATGATTCGTGATATTATGCATATAGTAAATTTGTCGTACATGTGACATGAATCCTGTGAGATTATGCAGTGATTGAATTCTCGCTCGTCGTGTGTTCACTGCTATACACCCACGTATAAGTCCGGTAATTTTGTGATTGGGAATTTATTACACACACAAATCAACACATATACATACCAGTATTCACCACCGTCTGTACGGTATAATCATAGAAGCCACAGCATTCCTCCGGTGATGTGTTATGGTTAGGTACTCGTGCAATGTTTGTATACAGTATGGCTAAAAAAATACCATGAACTAAGAAAACTAGAACAGACATCCCTATACAGAGCAAAGTGCTTACATATACTAGACGTGTGGTTCTTCGTCTTCGTTGGCGAAGACGTTCACCTGCTCATACGTATATGTGTGTTTAGATGTGCCGTTGAGTGTGCGTACATGCATATGTATGCACTCACACATAGCATGTAAATAATTTCTTATGCAAAGTAACAAACTAGAACATGGTTCACGATCGACATGCATCAGTATGTAATACATGCTCGTATGAAGTGTGAGAGTCTAAATATTGAACCGGCCCCTCACATAGCATGCAAACCGTTATCTACAGAGCATACTCTAAGATTTGTGTGTGAATTGTAAGTATAGAGCGGAGTGGCTCCATACGCAGAAACTGACGGTATACAAAAACCAAATACTCATACCTGCTCCTTAAGTTGAGATCATGCATGTTCGCACTCATTCTCTCACATTCTGTGTACAACAGCGTCAAATATATAAAGCATGCAAGCACATACGACAAATGCCAACACCCACAGTCGTTGCTCATTCTTAACCCATGTGCAAGTTGGATCATGTTGGTTCCAATGTAAACATACACCTACAAAAGATAACAGGCACACATGTAGATATATCTACCTTGTAAAAGTATATCCATTTCTTGTCTCTCGTACTCATCCTCGTCTAATTCCATGACGAGTCGATTTTCAGGTTGGTCATGTTCGCTATACCCGAATGATTCTGAGTCCTCCACCTCATCAACAGTGTACTGGGTTTGTACAGACTCTCCCACAAATCGATCTGCGTGTACATGAGTATCTATATGTACGCACATGTTGAAATCATATATCTCTGTCTGTATGGTTTGTGCTGATGTTTGCATAATGCTAATACGGAATTGTGACACTCGTTCGTGGGAGCATAAAAATGCAGACACCGCGTATGGGGAGTTCGTGCTGTCACACACATATACTCATTCATATGAAGATATGTATTTAGGGTTTTGCAGACACCGCGTATGGGGGGTTTGTGCTGTCACACACATATAATCATTCATGTGAAGATATGTATTCCGAAGGCATGTAAGTACATGCAAGTGTTTATATGCTATTGCACAAGAAAAATCTTTATAATCGGAGGTGTCGAAGGTGTTTGGATTCTAATTCGGGTATAAACACATCTTGAAAATGCAGAATGAGTAGAACGAGACTACGGAGGAATAAAAAAACAAAAGTACACCAATGTATAGTTTGGAGTACTACCTTGCTCACTCATTTCGATGTCAGCATTAGATATACCGTCACCGTCTGTAGTCTCTTCGTCATCCTGCAGCCTTTGATAAAAACTTTTCTCCTGTTTCTTTCCGCGCGTCATATTAACTAAAAAATTTCTTCACGGGATCAACAGTTCGACCGTCTCGCCATGTGTATATATGTATGTGAGTGATTGAGTGGAGTGAGTGTAGGTGTAGGTGTGTTCATGTGTGTGTGTGTGCGTGTGTATGTGTACTGGTATGTATGTGTATGTGTATGTGTTGTGTATGTGATGTGTATGTATGTGTATATTTGTGTGTGTGTGTGGGTGTAGGCTGTTGCGTTTCTTTTTGTTTATTGTTTTGTGTTGTGATCAATCCTAAAAAATCAGTTCGGTACCAAAATCTATGAATAGAACAGGAGTAAATTTTTCATATGTCTTTTTACTTTTTTTTGTTTTTGCTCTTTTTTTTGTCGAAGGAGTAATTAGGAACGAAATTAAAACATTTTGTGCTGGGTGATGAGGGGTCCTTATTTCGTGTTGCAAAAGGGAAGATGGGGGAAGGGGGTGGATTACGACATCATCATCATGTCGTAAACAAGGTCATTGTGCTGATGCTTTGTGCGCAGCATTTCGCACAACACAACACGAAAGGGCCTTAGATCCCATTCTTTACCTTTGAACACACTAAAATGACATTCAACTCACTCACTCACTCACTCACTCACTCACTCACTCACTCACTCACGCACTCACTCACGCACTCACTCACGCACTCACTCACTTAAATCACTTGTCTATGACGGACGCCGTACTTGAAAGAATCCTCCTCTAAAACGTCCTTAGACCCTCTTAACCCCATTGCATCATTTAGGCTCCCCTTTGATTAGCACTCGTAGGGTTCACGCCAAAAATCTACATGATATATAAAAAAATCATTTATATGTTAGACGTTCTCCCATTCACCAACGCTACACACACGCATGCACGATTAGTACATGTTTTCTGTCTATATTTCCATATCTATATGTGGATAGATACATAAGTTGACGTTCGTGTATTTATACATCTTGGCCTCCTCCACGTAGGAGCTGTCTTAGCGACACGTCTGTTTGTCTTGTGTACCAATCGTGTACTGATACATGGAAACACCCTTGAGACAGTGCTGAGTATATATATACGTATATCTATACATATAGCAAGTTTTAAACCACGCCCAATTACTGCAATGAAGAGCTTTGCCAAGAATCTGAAAGGCAGGAATCCGTTTCGGCGTGCACATGACGAGAATAGTAAGTGTACAGAAGCTATAATCGTGCACAACATTGCGTAGCATATTTGCTATACTTGTGCGCATAATTATATGTATTCCTTGCATACCATTTATGTATGTATGCAAGGGTTTATAGTATACAAGGAAGGCACTTGTTCCCCCCTTCTATTCTGCTAGCCTACTTTAATACATACATTTAGCTATGTACAGTATGTTTTGTGAACCTGTGCATCGGTTTATTTGGTGAGTATGCGTGTACAATACATGTACATTCATATCTTCTTTTTAGGAGTAGCTGTGTGTGTGTGTATTCGGCATATCAGTACAGTGTTGTCCACCATTGCCAAGAAGTAGGGAGATATAACTATCCAAAACAATATTCACGTGCGTCAATATGCACGCGTATTTCCTAGTCACCACAAGTGAGAATGTTCCTTGTAGTATCATTTTTGCCTCACACAAGTAAACGTTAATGCATATCTCATAGACGCATGAACAAGCAATTTCCCCACTTGTATGCACGTATACCACATGAACGTATAATTCAAATGCAATGTTCAGTGCGACAACCCACCAATCTAGTACGTAATTAGAGCCTGAGTGTATGTTGCACCTCTACTACTACTTGCCTTGTACAAAAATAATATTCCTCCTTTCACTATACACTAGCGCACACAATATTTGTAATGCTACAATGCAAAAATTGATTATAAGTAGAACGAACAATGAAAGTAAAACTGTTATACCAAGATACCCGAGCCCTCTTACATATCAAAATTTTATGCACAACCGTAGATACAGCACATGCATAACTACCTAGAATAACACCAAAAATTCTACTATCAGTAAACTGAACTAGCTCTATAGCAAATGTTTTGCCATCACTACACATACAACCACCCACATGCAATGATATACACATTCAAACGATATAGACATTTATACACGTATGTATACAGAAGGAGAAACCATCAACGCACTTTCGGTAGAGCCAAGAGCAAGTACTGGTGCCAGGAGGAGTGAGTCCAGCCATGATGCGTCACAACCCCAACAACAAGAAATGCATCCACCAGTCTCCATCCAGGGCAGCATGGCGCTATTCGTAGGCCCACCAAGAGTTACAACTTCCGCTAGTCCACAATCACACTGTATGTGTACATAATTATATATATATATATGAATGTTTCGTGATGTGTACCAGTCTACATGTAATGTTGGCATGTTCCATACAGGGTAATATACTTATTAGAAAGTACAATATGAGGCAAATCCATCCAGGGGTGTAGGGTTCTATTCGAAGGCAATTAGAGCTAAACGTGCCTCTAACCCAATACATGTTGAATGAATATTACATGCATATATAAATGTAAGCACCAAGAAGAACCTGACTGTACCTGTGTATACGTGCAGATGTGTTTATGCCTATAGCATGCTCATTAAACATTTGTGGGTACACATGTACTCTCACGCACCTGTGTACAATTCAAATATTCCTATTGATGCTTTACATGTGTCAGGTGCTAGTGGTAAGGTGTCTTCTCTACGATATACCAACGGTGAGAAATTGGATACTTCCGTCTCAGCTCGAAGGTGTGGAAAGTTCTCTATATATATGACACACTTGTGCATACAAGCGTACAAGCACAAACATACATACGCACACACTTATAAACACGCACGCACGCACACACACACGCACGCGCGCTCGCACAATATTAAGGTTTAATGTATTCTCATTCAGGTTTAAGGTTGAGGCGGATCTGAACGTAATTTCTAGAAAGGCGAGAAATCTTAATATGCCTAGCAGTCCGCCATACTTGCCTGACATTGGTATGTGATTTCGGGTTGTATAATATTCCATACGTTTCATGTGTACCTGTACAACGCTGTGCACCGCCAGTTTAAGCTGCAGACGCTGCAAGCTTATACCAAAGCCAAATATGGATCGTACACTAAATTCAAATCATGTCATACATATAAATGCTTGTGCATTTTTCACAAATGCAAGCAGTTAATACTGGAACTTTTACTGACATACTTTCACATACAAACTTATACGTGTACGTGTCGATGTAGTATGCTTCATTAAGAAACAGTTAGCGGATATGTTTTCCTTGACCGCAGACGCTGCACTCCAACAAGACAAATGGTTAAAAGCCACTCTAGCGAGTATTAGTGTAAAATGTGATACTTTACTACAGCTGCTAAGGGTATGCTCACAGTAAAACACAAATGCGCATTCACAACTACAACGCATATATATATATATATATATATATTGGTGTGTCCATGTATGTTTTGTCATTTTTCCGTAAGAGCTACTATTGGAAATTTAGATCAAGTCGTTGAATTGTGTATGTATACGAGTGTATGTTATTGTTATGGGTAAGCGATAGTTTGTATGCAACTATGCTCTTTGCCTTTCCTCACCGGATAGTGTACGTACTCGCGTGCACATACAGTATAAGCAAATTGCGCTCGTCTCAATCTCCTTTCTCGTTAATCAGACAAATCGTGCAGACGTACCCGACTCAGCGGAACGACAACTTTTGGTGTACATAACCATTATTTTGTCAAATACATATCAAGGTGAGTGGATAATGTTGTCTGCGTTGGTTTGGATGTATTTGTTTGTATTGGTAAGTATAGATATACTATGTATATACTATGTATATCTATCAATGTGTGTATATGTGTGTGCGTATGTATGTCTATGATAACTAAATGTGCTTGCTAGCATGTGTATAGATAGACATGATATGTCAGAATCAAGGCTGATACTGAGAATGCTTCATTGCATACTGCATCATATAATAGACCTGCATCTGTGACGAAGTGATGCATATCAGCCGACCTAATGTTTGACACGTAGGAAAAGCATTCACTTTTTTTTTTGCAAATGCGTGTCGAATTGCATGAATTTTGCGAATATAATCCATTGATGCGCACACTTTTTTTTTCTACATTTGTATGTTTATGTGTACAAGTGTGTATGTGTCATTGTATATGCCATGTATAGAATCGGTGTTAATCTGGTTTGTACATTTACGCAGATATGAACCACGTGTATCCCAAAGGGATTCGAGAAAAAAATTATGAAATTACCAAAACAGAGGCGTTCAACTGGTGGAAGACAGAGTTCAAAGACAGGTATGTGTATGTATATATATATATGTGTGTGTGTATCATAATGAGAGGGTGAATATCAGTGAACGAATTCTTGTCAGTCTGTATACATATCTACATACCTTACATCATATTCACGTATTTTTTGTACATACATCATCTGCTCAAGAGTACATAAAAAACTGAGTAAGATACACCGACTCTGTGATCCCGAATACGCAAAAAAAAAACCCACATTTTGTTCATGTACAGTCACTCGGTCCCTTGTTCGAAGTTCCTTACCCAACTGAGTAAGACATATCCAGTTGAACCAGGAGAGCACACCCGCGCACTTAAGTATTCCATTGATATAACAGACAATGACTGTGTGTCTTGGTTTGAGTTCGATGTCTTCACACGATTATTCCAGGTACTCATACATGTAAATATAGACAACTATATTGTTAACTTTTTGTCTTCCATCGATATAACAACAATATCGATCAAGTTTGTTTTGTTGTCAAGAGATTATTCTAGTCAGACACAGGCTCGAAGACAAGTTACGATACTTCATATATAGCTTGGCAAATATTTGTTCTACACGGCCAGCCGTATTTGAAAGCACACAGAAATGCGCACAGAGACCCGGCGCTTGTATATTCATACTTGAGAGAAACATATACTTAACGTAAACACACATGTACACCTATGAATGCATCCTCGCTTGTACATACGCACATCTGTATAGCCATGGGATAGAATACTTAAAACTTGGCATCTGGTTGTACGCTGCCACCCTGGCTTTCAAAGTTATATTACGTACGAAGAAGTGGTTTCTATCCTCTCGAAGTTTACATCTAAACCAGGTGCATTCACATATACATGAGTGTATGTGAATGCATAAGAGTGTGTCCTGCATGTACATGTGTGCATGTATATACATATACGTGTGCCACGTTTGAAGGAACGATGTCCATCCGCAATATGTGTATCATATATATGTATATATGCGTGTTTATGTACGTAAATGTGTTGTATAGATTATACGTGTGTGTAGCATACGTGTATACATGTGTAATGCTGTATATCCATGTGTAATGCTGTATATCCATGTGTAATGCTGTATATCCATGTATGTTTGTTTGTTTGCTTACATGCTTACTGGTATCGACTGTTGCGCTATCGCGAACATAGAATATAGAATAAAATTATGAAGGTTAATATGCATGAGTGGTAATACGACGGCAACAGAAAGTGTTAATTTGCAACCTCATCATTGAACAGAATCGGTATGTACGCTTGCATGTGTGGTAAAGGTATGTCTAATTATGTAAAATCATAGCGGTGGAATCATAGTTCCTAGTGCATGATTTCCTTTCATATATATACTCAGATATATGTATTCTTGTGGAACTACAGTGTTTTTTATCTAGCCAATGGCCACTTATACAGTAGTCCTTAGGATCATAACTCTCACACGTGCGCATATTTATGTACTCTCTGTGCAGGTAGAAATCATATTCTAACAAATATCGTTCCTGTCTTCAATATGTCTACAAATGAATGGAAACAGGAAGCTACGTTTTCCGATTGTCATGTACTCGATTGGGACAGTGGGCGATAGGATACGTGGATGCAGAAGGTGCCATAAAACAAACTATCCCGCAGCGCACGTCTCTGTATCTAGCATTGATTGATGGCGCTAAAAAGGGATGGTATGTCTGTATGTACCCGTTTGGCTAGTGTTCACGTGTCCATGTTATCATTATATATATATGTATGTGTGTGTGTGTTTGCAGTCAGTGTCGACCAAAGCAGGCTTACATTAGTCCCATGAACATTATTCAAAAAATATATCTATTATTTCGCTTTTATCAACCCTCTGTAGCTATTTATATCCAATGGGACAGAATGAGAACGTTGATCTCAGTCAAGAAACAGCACATGTTATACAACGTCGTATACAGGTAATTTGGCATCTTTCCTTGTTCCTCGATCTTTATCTCCGTGTGTGCGTATACATGCATCAATGTCTATGTACACGCATGAGCATTTAGCCGTGTGTACAATAGTTTTGTAGCATTTGTGTCTAGTGTCTTGTTTGTATCTCTTCGTCCATGTCTTTATACGTGAGCTCCTCATATATACACATACGCGCTTTACGCGGGACTTAGGTCTCCAAAGAACAACATGACATATACGTTGGTATGGACAGTTTCTTTGAGCTATGTAAGATATGTGCGTCCAAACCCAAGAATGTTCTAATTGAACCATGTGGCCATCTCATCTGCAGTTCTTGGTATGCATTATACACTACGTACATCTATATGTGTTACAATTTATAATTCTATAATCGTGTTGATTTTTATGTCGTGCACGACAAGTAGATACAGTATGAGACTCACACTTGGTAATATGATTAGTGTAGAATACTTATTAGTATGAGACTCGCACTTGGTAACATGATTAGTGTAGCATACTTATTTAAGTTTGGGTATAAACTGTCATATTTTAGCGCATTCGCACGTTCAATCAAGCAGCCATCTTGCTCCACACATTACACAACCAACACTCATTCACTCACTTATCACCTGTCCCTCGCTGTATGTGCACACACCGCATGAACACATACACATGATGTACATGCACACACTCTCACGTATGATTTTTATATATCTTGCAGTGTTTCTGAATGGCAGAAACAAAGAAAGTATGAATGTCCGTTCTGTCGGAAAGAAATGCGAGAGCTACAGCCGGTATGTGAACTACACTACGTTACACACACACACGTTAATACATATGATATATGCACGCTTGTACTTACACGCTTTAGCTGTGTAAACACAATACATTCATAGTGCCGGCATCGGATTTCTCCAAAATGCCTATAGCAGTTACCATTAGAGGTACCACGTTTCGATGTTGTTCAGTGGTAAGTTTCTCCTTAGGCGTTTATGGTTTGTATGGTACATTCAAAATAGTGTATGCATGCGATTTACTTGTTCAAACAGTCACACATACGTACGTGCACGTAGCGTAGTTTATTCTCCTTGCCCACATATATGTAAAAGTTCTCCATAATAGTATAATACATAAAAAAATACATTACATCCGTGAGTATGTACCTGTTTATATACACATCATCTTTTTACTGGTCAATCGCTCAAACCTTAATCTCCTGTCTACATATCTGTACTCCTGCAATTCATTCACGTAGACTACCAGTGTATAGGTGTTTCTGCAAACAGTATATACAAATGCACAGACCCACTCATTTCCTGGTGTCTTTATAGGTTATAATTGATCCGTACAGACGTCAATCTCTCGTACCTAAGCTTTCTCTTAAGCCGAAGCCAACTGAAGAAATTGTCACATCTCATTCTGTGGATGCTGCCAAGGAGGCTGAGGACGAGGTAGGATGATACACATTCGTGCTTCGCGAGTGTGGTTTGGCAATTATATACAACCCACGCTGTAAGCACGTAGTTGTATATCTAGCTACATTATCTGGTTGTGATATGTATATTCACACATGCATCAATACGCTTAACAACACCCTCACGTGCATGGATATATTCTTTATATTTATATAGACACCTCCCCCAAGACCAGCTAAATCTCCCATCCCCCATAGACCGAAAAGAAGGGTTCACACCGTCAATCCCATCGATACCTCTACCAAGGCAAATTCTGAGTACGTATATGTGTATACCTCTTTTCTATATGGATGTGTGCCTGTGTGCACGTTCGTGTGTGCTTTTGTGTCTCAAAGGCCACCAAAGCATTCGTTTAATACATAATTCTTTCTAAATAAGCGTTTCGGGCATACACAATATATGTCTTATATATGTATCTATCGTAACTATGTTTTTATGTATATATGTTTGTGTGATGTGTATATGATGCTTGTTTGAGCATTTGTGTCGTGTACAGTCCGTTAGGTTCTCTGTCAGCATACACAAGCATGGCTATAACTGATATTAGCTAATTAATTTTCGTACACATGTCCATACATAAAATGTTGTACACGAAGTTTGTCGTTCACCAATTAGACTTTAGCTACCCTTCATGCGTTATGTGTCTGTAACGTATGGATGTGCGCATGTATTTGTACATTTACACGGCTACATAGTATCTATGCCAAGCTTCCCACTTGCGGATAGGAGAAGAACGATGCGCTAGATGTGTGGTCTACGCACATTACCGTCTCTCCTCTCGCTATCGGAGTCCTGTTTTGGCACCCTTGTACTTTCAAATACGTGTACATATTAGCACATAAACGAATATACATATCTAACAATCGCATAAGGAACGGTCTGTCAGAATGCGAGTTTATGTTTTTTTTACGTGAAAGAGTGGCATACTCTCTGGTCTCCCCTAGAAGCTCAGGTCAAGCTTACAAGAACTGCAACAATCGCGTACCATATATAACATTATATATTCTCGTATATACGTACTCATGGAACAGGAAAGACTTCTCTTATTCGGGACTATGCGATGGTGTGGAATCAATATACTCTCCGCCAACGTCCCCTCTGCCGGAGATCCCTGCCCAACCCACACGGGAAACCATACCAGGTCATGATTTAGAAAGATTATCATTTCACACGTATTCCACGCCTTTAGCACGAAACGCAACTGACATGGAGAAATCACGTGGTGAACTGACTGTCCAATCACATACATGGCAGTCCAGGTCTTTCAGCAGCCCTCTCAGTGCTAGTGAGAGCTTAAACGTGTTTTCTAGCTCAACGGATAACAGATTGGGTAGTGTATATGATGAGCAAGCACAATCCAATACACCCCAGAACGCTAAATCTGATGTTGAGGACCAGTGTATTCTCATAGATGAAAATGAGTATCCGAGAATCAACCGTTGGAACACCTATAGCGGCACTGCTAACACTTGTGCAAATAATATAAATAACAGTCAACAAACACAAAGCAGACAACCTGAGTTAGAAATCGGTGTGGGCTTCAGCACAACAAGCGCCAGCCGTCAAAACAGTCAGTGTGGGATTTACACGCCCGATATAGCAACGACTAGTAGTACTAACGCTCATGAGACAGCCCCTGTAGATAACCCGTGCCGCCCCGTGGCAAGCCCGCGCCCAGTCTCGAATTTGCCCTATTTGTGCTGTCGAAGTCCGAAATCCGCAGATTCGATGAGCGCACCTGCGAGTGTAAATGATGTATCGAAACCCCGATAACCCTAACAGATGGAAACAAGTACTAGCATATAGCAGGAAAATTTTAACCGTAACAGTTGTATATAATATCTTACAACAATCAACTTTTAGTTTTTATTGTCCGTGCCTATCTTCCTTCAATGGCAGGAATACTTGAACCAATAGCCTGTAATTGTGAAGTATGCATGAATACACATACACATATACGTAGATCTAGGTAACTCGCATACCTTTAGAATGTTTATACAAAGAATATAAGAAATAATCAGTTGTTAATAAAAGTTGTTATCATGACATTCGAATCATGGTGATACTCAAATAGGTGAATGTGTATAAACAGGAATCCCTACATCAACAATTAAAGCTTCTTTATATGTATACGAAGTGATTGTACGAACCATTCAGCCATGTTATGTACTGTTCAGAATATTGTTTTATTCTATTGTAGAGTACTTGGTACGCAATAATATTGGCATCGGCTCATCGTGATTATAGGTGTATGCGGATAGCATCTGGCCTCTGCTTCCTTTAAACATGGGAGGAGGGTTTAATCCATGTCACTAATGTATTTAGAATTTTTCATGTTACGTTGGGACAGTCATAAAACGATTTCGATGAGTATGACCGTTCCACCCCAATCAGTATTACATTCCGCGATCGCCCAATAAACATGGTAAATTATATCTGCATTTCAAATACTGGCACGATTGACGTTATATTTCATGAAGTGTTGACAATCGGTTACAAAATGGCTAATTGGAATGGAAATCCTTTTATAGCATTTGTCACGAGTTCACTGTTGAGCACATAATATACTTGCGCGGTAGGCCCAAGCAGATGTTGAAATGGACATGTCCTTTACTAGAACGGGCATGATATGGTACCATTATAGTAGAATATATGTATCACTTTCATGTACGTACTGGTTTCACAATTTGTTTTGAGATAGTGTTGTAGAGACAAAAAAGTGGGCTCCGTGGTACATTTGTTTATCTACGTGCAAGGATCTACTTTAACTCAATACAAGCGCTAGCTGTGAATACACCAATTTGTCAGGGGTGTAACAGTACCCACAGACGGAACACAAGGATACGTTTGACGCAATCATCACAAGGTCTTATTTAGCCAAGAAATACAAGTTGATCCAATATTATCAAACAATTATGCATACGGCAGTCGCTACGGTGACTGTAGATATACCATACTAGCTAGCATATACAAGGTACGCGGGTTAAATGATGCACACTAATGTTGACCAAATAAGATCTTGTGTATTTTAAGATAAGCCAAATGTACATTAATGATCAAACGATAAGTGATTATGGCTGACGCTGCACATGTACTACCATGCATGACATTCGAATAATCCGGGGTTCGTTGAGGTGGACGTAATGACACATGTGTTGTCGTTTCGTGCCATGTGTTCAGTCACCAGTTTTTCTACCACCACGTAAGCTGTGATCAGGTCAGAAGTTTCCTTTTTTAAATACGTCTTAGAACCGAAAGTTGAATCAGATTGACATAGGTCTATGGCAAAAAACTTGATTTTGCGTGATCATTCATAATTACTTTTATACGTTTTTTATTTATGTTTATATTTACTATAGGTAAATCAGAATTAACGAGTACTACAGGACATGTAAATGTATAGTCTACAGTTTTACTGTTTCATTTTTTCAATCGTCGTTCCAAGCTACGTAGTAAATCATACAGTTTTGATACGTAATGATTAATTGCGATGTATATAATTCAATTTCGTATAGTCCTAGTTAATAGTTTTGATTAAAGATAAATACAAAATTACACCGGAAATTGATACCCTTTTTTTCTCAAATTGAATATAAATAACGAATAATACATATTATTTAATAGAGGTTTACTCCCATACTCCCATACCTCGTGCGTTTTCTTTTCCTCAGTCCTGAGCTGGTAGCGGATGGGAAACGACCGAACGCCTGCCTACCTCTGGGCGAGCACGAGACGAGATGGTGAGCGTGGGACGGGCCGGGTACTGACTGAGTGGGACGGGCCAGTACAGTAGTGACGATTCCGCCGGATGATCAAACAAAACCAAAAAAAATATTTTGCGTAGCGTTAGTTTATGTTGTGTTTCAGTCAGGTGAGTGCGCGCGTGCGTCTCTCTTGTGTGTATGTTGTGTGTGTGTAATGTGGGTGGCGCGGTGGGGGGGAAGGGGTGGACTGGGTGGGGAGTTTTTATCGTTTTACTTTCCACTACCAACTACTACCACTACCGGAGAAGATGAAAAATTATGGCTTGCTTTTGATTACGCATTATATACGTACAACGTGGCGTAGTTGATTACCATTATCGCCCCTATTTTTGAAACTTCCAACTATCAAATATATCTTATCAAAATGGCTATGCAACAAGGAGTGTGTAAGTGGTTCAACAGCACAAAGGGATACGGTTTCATCACACCTGATGATGGTTCCCCTGATGTTTTCGTTCACCAGTCCTCGATCAAGTCCTCTGTAAGTAAACTCCTTTCTCGTTTCACTTCCTTTTACCTTTGTTTCCATGGAGAAAAAGTTAACATTCAACACCGCCATATTTTTTTTTGACCTTTTGCATTACTTTGAATTTGATTCATTAGGGATTCCGATCTCTAGGTGAGGGTGAACGCGTCGAGTTCTCTGTCGAGACTGACGATCGATCTGGCAAGGTCAAGGCTGGACAAGTCACCGGCCCCAACGGAGCTGACTGTGTTGGTGCCCCTCGCAACGAGGGATACGGAGGCCGTGACGAGGGCCGTGGACAGCAGGGAGGCTACCCTCAACAGGGATATGGACAGCAGGGTGGTTACCAACAACAGCAAGGATACGGACAGCAGGGTGGATATGAGCAACGGTATGTTTTATGAGCGAAATATATAGTGGCGATTGCTTCTAACTTGATAGTTCAGTTTACTTACCGTCTCTTTTCGTGCTATATTTATTAAACAGCGATGGTGGCTATGAACAGCAGCAACAGCGCAACTGGTAAATTCTGGCCTATATTTTGTGGGTCAAGAATTTAAACCACGCCTCTCATTAATTCAGGGACCACCGTTTCTTACTTCTATGGAAACGTATTGAATTATATAATTTGCCCTCTCTAGTGATATAGAGAAGAATTCGACAACAAGAACTATCAACATCTGGAAATATAATTGTATGAAGAAATTAGCTCTGAACTATTGTGTAAATATAAAATCCGAACTGTACCTTGCCATTCACAAAAGAACATCCCATGTGGACTACAGGACTACTCGTTCTAGTTCTAGTCCAAAATTTCATTGTGTTGTGTACATGCCTGCTTTAATAGATTATGGGGGATAAGGTTAAAATACTTTCGCCAACGGCATTGTACAGACAACCCCCAAGTCAATAGCAATCTTGAATGGATATTTAGTACTACCATCTTGACAGTTGGATGGATTTCGCGTGGAGGTTTAGAATTTTTGAAGAGGTAGCTTTAGACAAAATATTATAATTGTACTAGAAATAAAATCTTAATTGGCAGTATACTATATTTTTTTGGGATAATGTTGATATATTCATCTTCACAGGCACCAGGTTTATGGATGGACTTTCGTATGCGCGACGATGACGAGTAACGAATTATCTATTTCCAAATGAAAAAGTTCTTGTAGATAGATATACATGAAGTGAGAAATATTTTATACAGAAGTAGGGCTGATAGTTGCATGTGCAGGAAAGTAAAACGTACAAAAGTTTTATTCACACTTTCTCTTTACGAAAGTTTGCTAAATCGCTCATACCATTTGATTGATGTATACCACTCTTAACGTGACCAAATGATAGGAACTTTTAAACAAATGATGATGATTCACATCTCTTATTATCCGTACGATATACTGTTATGTGCGTACGTACACCAGATCCGTCTGGACTTCCTAGTTAAGTATTAAAGGTACGTCGTCCATGTCGATGGGACGCCAGCTACCGTTTGTGATAGCCATCAAAACTTCCCCTCCCCTCGAACTATACCCTACCTTTCGTAAAGCACAATAACTAACCCCCCCCTTTCTCTTATATAAAAACCAACAAAAAAAACCAAGACAAGTCACCCCGAAAATCACCCAAAATAAATCAAGAAAGAAAAAACCAATTCAGCAATTATATTTTATCTATAATTGGATAATTATAAAAATGGCGGGCTTTTTGCTTAGATGCTGGTGCCCATCCCTCACTTCGCTATACTTCGGATGAACGTCGCCTTCCCTGTTATGTATATAAAGAAATGAAGTTACTGAGAAGATACCATTTCACGATATAGCAAACGCATTGAAAGTTATTCAGACGATACGTTCATATGCGTCTGTGTGTATGAGTTGTATACGTATACACTACGCGCGCGCTTCAGGAATTACATAAGAGAAATGCATATTTGTTGACAACGGTGTCATGGTCTGTTTACAATGCACTGCTATCGTTGAGTATATCGCAATAATAACCAACAGTTTTACTTTAAAACATACAGTCGTCCCAATAGAATTACCTTAAACTGAGCATTGCTGTTTACTAAAAGGAAAGGATCGCACAAAGCTGTGACGCATAGTATGTCTGCGAAAATATGCAGACAGAGTATCTTAACCAAGTTTGTTTGTGCGACAGATTCAACTGCAAGTGCAAGATATGCCAGTGATTTACAACAGATCCACGTGCCTATACACTGCTGTGGAGCTACTTGATCGCCAAGTATTAATCGAAAGTGGACAGTAACGTACCTATCTACCAGAGTATTATCGCTTTATCGCTTCAATAGCCTCTGCCATGTGAGGGTCCCGTATATCATGAGATTCAGGTCAACAAAAGGCTATGTCCATGGTCAGTGCTATCCTTCAACTGCACACGATCAATGTAGTTTGTTCAAGGGCAACTAACGTGGATTTACTGCACTTTATTGAAAAGCTTCAAGAGCTTACATCCATTCTAGTGACATCTCGTTGCTCAAATGGACCAGAACAATCATACCCACAATAATACAAGATGTTTCAGTTGATTATTTTATCGTCAAACTTGTGGTACTAGGGCAATAAGCGACCTCTCAGCATCCGGTAATCTAATTTTTTTGACGCTTGCGATGCAAATCATCCGCGTCAAGTGGGACTGTATTCACTGAGAGCCAGCAATACGCTCGTAAGAAGAGTAGTGAAATGATGTAAAAAGACGCAACGAGCACGACTACATATACTCAGAAGTTATAAAGTACGCACAAAGTATTTATAAATGAAGTCACTATACCAGTCCTCACAACCAAGACATACGTGTCACAAATACATTACGCATAGTACATATGTAATGTGCTGTTTAATAGACGTAGTTCACCCCTGAAGCGACATTCGTTTCACCCGCGTTACAATGAGTTTACGAGGGCATGAATGTATGATTAGGCTTCCAACGTACAGATATGCTATTCCCTGCACCACATAGAAGAAGCAAAGTCAAAAACTTACATTAAACGAATCTCTCACTATACTCGATTCTTTTTGCACCATACGGTGTATATTTAAGTCAGATATCCACGATTCATAGCCATGGCCTTTATTGGTACACAGTGAGTGCATTATGGTACTTATGGCATAACAATAGAGATGTTAAGATAGTTTAACGTTCCTAAGCATATTCTTTGACCATTGCCTTACCGCACTGCGTTTATTTTCTGTCTATATATATTCCATCCACTTCTTTATCTATTTGTGACGCGTGATGACAGTAAGATTGTACAGGAGATTACTAAAGTATACATCTTCACACATGCATGCTTAGTGTATGTTCATGTGTTTCATTTCCGTGATACTACTATTTCAATCGTTTGGTTTGATGTTTGATTTCTCCCTTTTGCTTTTTGACCGAGTAAGACCTTTGCTGCCAACTGCTACGTTTCAGTTTCATTGGTCGGTTGCCACAATACTTGCCTAAGAATTCAATAAAAAAGCATTAATAACCATGTACGACTTTTCCTATGCACGTGTTTGCATATGTAGCGGAAGTTCAAATACAGTCAAGGTCACAAATGTAAATGGTGAATTGTACACCAACATCCATTGTACACCAACATTCATCTACGTTCGTGTATGTAAACACGAAAGTGCATGTTCTCACTGTGTTTTAAAACATGGGTTGACAAATACCTCATGCAAGCGTACAATACTAAGCGAATATACAAACCTACCGTTCATTTCTCTCATTGCACGTGTGTAGCACGCGACATCCTTGAAACTGACGAATCCATATCCCCTAGTCTTACCAGTCCTGTTTTTGGGAAATGGCAAACATAGGATAAACGTTAGAATGTGATAATAAATAAAAATTACAGAAAGAAATGCTAACGGTATGAGATACATTGAAAGTAGACGAATGTGACTTGCACTGTCCTATTTCCATCTATGAACTAATAGAACAATTGTATGTAGGAGTGCATTGTACATGGCGTGATATTATTCTCATAGATAACTTTCTGCTACGGAACATATGTGGACATACACGTAAATATGACGGGTGAACATGCTAATTGTTAGGTTGGAATGGGTGAGTTGCAAATACAACATACTTTGTGTCGGCAACTACTCGTGCCCGTTGGTACGAGTCGAAGTGACTAAAACAGCGCGCTAGCATCTCGTCGTTTGCATCATTACCCAAATCACCCACAAAAATAACATAATCGTCCTTATCCCACTCAGCTAGTTTAGAGTCATTCCATGTTCTACAATGTATTGAGGGGTAGTGTTACATTCCAGTAAGCATACTTATATACATCTGCAGGTATTGTCTATATATTCGTGAGGTTGTGTGCAAGTTATGTTGCATAACAATATATAGTTTACGCCTTACGCATTACTCTGAAGCTCGTTTAGAAATCCTCTAGAAAGAATTCGTACGTGCAAATCTAGCTCACCTTCCGCCAGCATGTCTAATCGCTAATTTCTTCTGCTCTTTCGTTAGGTCCTTCGATTCTTCTGCGTACAGAGTGAGACAATAGAGAATGAAACTAAGCAAAAATATAGGGATGTTACACACAACCGCTGTCATATTGCAAACCATACTAAACACCTACTCGTGCACATATACACGTATCATATAATCATGCATATTACATACGTACATACAGCAATCAACGCAGCAGTTAGTACGACTATGTGTGATCATATATTTCGAGACCGGGTTATACACCTCCCCGCATTCATATGCGTAATAGATTATGTACATCTGATGAAAGCTTGTAGCAATAAGTCATCATTCATGAGAGTCACGTATGATCAGTAGGTTGGTGGAAACTAACAAGCGCGGGAGACCACAATGCTAATACATACACGCACACGAAACATAGACATGCGCTCTATTTGATACCCAGGGACATTGGCTTGCATTACAACCATAAATGTGAATCCCATGACCTAAACGTCCCATTGCGTATCAGTCAAAGCATGTGCATGCAATTCCACCAAACTGCGAGAGGGAGAGTCAGCGAATATCATGAACGTACATACACATCAATTAAAGCACATGCTCAGAATACGTCACAAGTGTCACATGCCAAATAGACACAGTACACCACCACAAATAACAAAGTACATATATTGGGTAGTATTACATACGTTCACACTAATATATACCTTGTACGGGAAGTGTTTGTGCAGACATACTCATTGCCGGTGGCATGGCGTGTACACCATACATCATCATTTGAGGGGGTCTCATAGGTCCAATTGGTCCAGCAGGCACCAACGCTGGTGTGTAGATGATTCCAGTACCACTGGAAGAAGGTGCTGGTGCGGGCGTTTCGCTCGTTTGTTTTCCTTGGATATCAAGCTCTGGTGCTGGCTTATCTTTTTTTTCAGAGTCTGTCGGGCCTGCATATATATAAATATACAACGTGATCATAGTGCACACATATGTGGGAATTAGCGAATGTGTTTGTATGTACCGTGTGTATAGTATGAAGTACCGTGATGTACGTACGTTCACAAATGATATGAACACGTCATGTATACAGGACTATGTAAAGATGGATTCTAGAGAATATAACCAAGAAAATGAAGTATGGGATGTGATTGTAGAACGGTGTATAAATGTATGAAGCGTCGATTTGTGACTACGGAAAGTAGATCGTTAAGACACACTACACTACACAAGTGCACCTAGGCTTACATGGGTACGAGTAGCAACACGAAACGTATACACGCAGACTTGAGTATAGATGTGCATCTATGTACACCTATAGTTTCGTGTAAAGGTGAGAACGAACACAACAAATTTGCACGTGAGTGTATTTGCTCGTACATGTATGTGGGGCTCCAAGCATGAAAAGTATGTGCTTAAGATGCACCAATACATCAACGTCTATATATGTAGTGGCAGAATGAATATAAATGAGTGCTTGTACGCGAATTTCAGTGCATACCAGTACTGTCGTAGGTATGAACGTGAAAATGACTGCGACTATGGGTGAACATGGGTTTTTGTGTGTTTGTATTTATGAACGTGGCGCGATGATTGTGTCCGGGCCTGCTAGGGATTTCTTCCATCTTGACCGGAATTGTGAGTCAATATGCCATATGTATGTATAACTTTCTACTGTCAATAACAAATTAAAGATCACATACCGTCTGGTCTCTTCGGACCAATGGCAGGCGCGACAATCTTAGTTGGAGCGGCCGAGTATGTACTCGGGGGTGCCTCCACCTTTGCCGATGGCGGCTGAGGGTAAGCCGAACCAACGGATGGACGTGGCATACTCGATTGCATTTGTTGTTGTTGTTGATACGTCTGCTGGCCCTGAGATGGTGCACCCATTAGTGGACCAGGAGGTCCTCTAGGCATTCCCATACCATTTGGACCAGCCATCGGTTGCTGTGGGAGGGAGTGTTGGGGTGGACCAGGGGGACCCCTAGGCATACCCATACCATTCGGGCCAGTCCTATGTTGTTGCGTGTGTGGATGTACATTATAGCCGGTGGAAGGATGAAACTGGTGGCTATGTTGATTTTGGGGTGGTTGTGTCGGGTAAGGCCCACTTAAAGAGCCTGGTCTATGAAGGCCTTGCGACTGTGGTTGGAACGGTGTTCCTTGCATATGTGATGGAAGTCGCTGTTGTTGATTCTGTTGCTGTTGCTGCTGTTGTTGAAAGCGTGGATGTGTAGGTGGAAGTTGGGGATATGGATTATTGGCAATAACACTCTGTCGTTGTGCAGCTGTAGGTGTGGCTGCGGATTCGGGTTTGGATGTGGGTACGGGTGTGGATATGGGTTCTGGTGCGGGGTTTGTTTTTGATTCCGCCTCCAGTTCTCGCATCTCTGCCTCAAATAGACTGAACTCTTCATCCAAGGACGCACTGGCACGGCGCTTGGTACCCATCTGGATGCATTTGTGCGTTGGAAAGACTCATCAGTGCGTGTGTTTGTATGTTTCGTATGGGTACGCGAATTTCAGTGAAAGCGATTGTGGGTTTTTGTTTATATGGAACGTCGAGTGTGAGCCAGTGAATCATATATTAAGTACAAAATGTTACTGTTGCCTAGCTAATTAATTCGCTTAGTGCATGATCATTTACAAATAAGTAAACTCTTACGGTTTCGTCGTGTTCGCCAGAAATCCGAGGCCTTAACAGGCAGGCAAATTTTACAGCACACAGTGCACACGAAACATGCAAGTACGTACGGGGCACTACAAGTACGTCTGAAGACGAACTGGCATACACTGAAGACATAACTGACAAATACTGAAGACATAACTAACATGCACACATACAGATGATTGTATATAATACATGCTCCTATATTGAGCTTACAATGAGCATATACAAACAATTCTTTTCCATTCTCTTCGCTCAAATCGAGAGACAGAGTGCATAGGGCACACTATCTGCAAACTACAAGTGGAACCTGTATGAGCTCATCATTTTACCTTGCATTCAATACGCTCTCGAATACTTCTTCGACCGCTCTTATACTGTTTGCGTGCTGAAAGCGTAGTATGTCAACGTAGATGTGTACACTTGTGCGTGTATATTGTGTATTATATGAAGGTAAAGCTTTGTGTACGACAGGTGCAAACCACGCCTCGTGAGTGGTCTATTTATAGATTGGGAATGTGTCAGCTGTCAACGTGTCAAGTCTTCATGGCAACCACTGTCGGCGTTTTATACCACTCCTTTCTGACAAAAACATTTTTACTGAGATGAGAGATTGAGTTTTGAATATTGTGGGCACATGCACTTGAAGGAAATATAAGGATGTGCCTGTATATGCTCAACGGTAAACTCATTCTACATACTTTTGTTTCCATCCAAATGCCGATTATGAGTTGAGTTGTAACAGGAGCGTATGAGTATAAAGCATGAACAAGAAGAGGCAAAGCACACGTATATTTGAATCACTTCATACATCACAACAAACTTTACCAAACTTGGACTGAACAATTTAAGCATCATTACTTGGGACTCGCTTTTAATGTGCGGCTAAAGCTTTAGTATTTTTTAAGTTGTTTCTTTCTAAGACATTCCTCAAATTTTAAATGTCTCAACATTACAATGGAGAACCTATACTTTGCGATGCCATCTTTATGTAATCTGTGTAGTAGTATGCATAGTGCACAAATGTTCAGGAATTACCACTCATATCATGTGAGCATGTATTAATGTCTTTGAGCGCAATTGTATGCTCGTTGTGTCTCACGCTGCTAAAACTATATTTCAATATTTACTATATTGTGTCATTTGTTTTCTACAAATACAAACAAACGACAACGTTTCGAGTTGTGGCGTTACACACAATTATTATTACATATGCCACTCACATCAGTGAGTACTTCGAATCGGTGTGAAGCAAACATTTTAATGATTGGCATGACAATACATGACTTTCAAATAAGTTAAACAATCTTTACGACCTCTTCAGGCTTCAACTAATTGAATGAGTCCCATATGTTACAGCTTAACTTGTTACTTCTACACCTGTGTCAGAAAGGAGGCGACGTGCGTATAAGAGAATCCTAAGTCAAGTACGCTTGAGGGAAATTGGTGTGGGTGTACTAATATTCTACTTTAACAAAGTATATAGTAGCAATATCAGTAGCTACAAAACTAGACATGTAAAACAGCTCAGAAATGACAAGTGTTATATAAAGTGCGATAGGCCTGCGACGAGAGGACGAACATAGAGTACATCAATACTCTCGGCAGAAATCACACACCAATTGTAGATAAATCCGTTGGTTGTCATTACGACAAGTACCCAGCTTGGTGATTTCTATTATGACAGCAGCAAGTACCATACTGTTTGGTTAAAGTTACTTTCCCAAAAAATCTAAAATCTAGAGCCTGCCCAGTTTGCTTACACGGAAATGTTCCATTCCTTATATGACCATAGCAGAATTTGTTTCGTATCTTGTATTGTCTGGCTACATTATTGCTGCTCATGCTGAAAATATTGCTCTTTCTACTTTTGATACTATGGTGATAGCACTTAGCTCAATGTATTGAAATATGGATGAATACCAGGTTAGATAAATATCATCATGTGCCGCTATAGGCGGCTTTGTTAATTTCGCAAAGCTAGGCTCGAATTATCATCCATGATCGCAATGGCGTTAATAGTAACAGTTATTTTTGAAACGTAGTTGTTTACGAATAAACTATTCGCTAGTCATAGAACTATGTATCTCAACCCGACGGAATGTTGATAATTATGCGTATGTATACACAGGAACATTCATCTGTTCATTATGATCATACAAGCACAAGATATATTTCATATTACACTCTAAGCGCTGACGTTTATTTTCGTGCAATTCATGTTTTATCTGCGAACTCATCTATCGGGTAAATAAAATAACCTAAAATAAGAATAATACTGTTGTATACCGTCTCGGGGAGGAGCGTCTTGACAAAGTGATGATTCCACAAGGGTCGCGAGTTCAGGGTATATAGTACATCCCTGTCAATAATAGCATCCTAAAGTTCGGGTTGAGCTCGTACCACCTCAAAACGCAATCGATTCATTCAAACTGTGACCAACATACACGTGTAAATACGCACGCTTAGAATGATGCTCTCACCGAGAGCGATGTCAGAATACTATATATAAGATGGATGTTTTCCAGTCTCGCACGCGGCTACTTTAGGTCAGCAATACACCCTAGTTGAAATCGTTATTTCAAAGCTATACAGGTGGAAAACATGCCGTCAAAGTGCATAACCATCAGTATTGTTGGTTATCATATAGAGCTTCATTAGTGCATGTTCAGCTGTACTTGTGATTGAATGTGACCAATTTATTCTTGGAACCGACTGCTCAATCTCACTAGGAGTACACGTTACAAAAGATTTCATGACCCTACTCTTGTCCTTGGTAGGGAAACCCCGGAACGTATTCCAGGGTTATTCTATGGTCGCGGAAGTTTGCTAGTTATTGATCAGTACTTGAAGACAAGTGTAGTATCAGTTGATCCCGGGATTCCAACAGTAACAACTCACAACACTATAACATGGTTTGTGTCCATACATTAGAGTACGCTCCTCTCTCGACTTTGTACAAGCAGTTATTGGGATATAATAGTACCATACTCTGATTCCTCTTGCAAAGCGTCAAGCAAGTGTTCCGGATCTGTTATGTAACACTTACGTTTACTAGTTTTACCACCAGAAGAGAGAAACTGCAAAGCTGCCTGTATCTTTGGCCCCATCGATCCTGTAGGGAACTGGTTGAGGTCAGCGTACGCCTGTGCCTCGCTGACTTTAAGTTTTCGTAGTGGTTTCTGTTATAATCAAACATTCGTTTGAAGCATGCAGGGGTCAAAAATTGAGAGTTAACCAACATATTGTGCCATCATGAACATATGATGTAAATATAATACTCAGGTTGTGTACAATAACTCATAATACGCACAATGTGGTGTAAAAAACATGCCCATATCTCACTCATACCTCATTCGGTGTATTGTAGTCAAGGCACACATTAGATACACCAGTGGAGAAAAGAATAGCATCAAAATTACACTCATGTGCTAGCAACTGAGATGCTGCGTCTTTGTCGATAACCGCAGGTACTCCTTCCAACATACCATCTTCGTGTTGCACAACAGGTACTCCACCACCACCTAGACATACTACCAAACCACCAGCGTCCATTAAATTTTGTATCGCCCACTGTTCAATCACCTGTATGGGCTTCGGTGATGCGACTATTCGTCGCCATCCTCGCCCTTGTTGTTCGCTCATAATCCACCCTGCTTCTGACATTTTTATTTGTGCATCCTCTTCTGAAAAAAAACCGCCCACTGGCTTCGAGGGGGTTTCAAACGCCTTGTCGTCTTTGTCCACTCGTACCTAATTTGGAGTTGCAAAAATTACGTTGAGAATGCGAAAGCACTAAACATGTTATGCATGGGGGTACCAAATGAATGATGTTTTGTCACATAATTGTGCAATGTACTGTCTTGTCAATATTTACACAATAACATCATCCAACAACTTTGCACAGATTATGAAACAGTTGTGTACATTCTTGCTTGACATAGAACCTAACCTGATTCACAACTGCCACGACTCTCGCACCTGGGTGACCTTGAGAAATTAATGCGTTCCGTAGAGCTTGTGTCAACTGATAACCAATTTGACCCTCTGTCTGAGCATCAATTACATCTAATGGCACCGCAGGAACCCCGTGTGGGGCTGCATATTCACTTCTGCGCATGGAAAATCCCACCTATAAGTATGTATTAGAGTATTTATGATAAAATGGTGTAAACAATAAGTGAAAGATAATTGAATGTGCATGTGAGTGTGTGTACATATATATGTGCTTTACCTGAGGGCCATTCCCATGTGTGATCGCTACAGAATAGCCCTCCTTAACAACGAGCTTAGCCACGCTGTTCGCCGTTGAAACAATGGTTTTGTACTGATCCGCAATTGAAGTTTTCTTCGCATTTCTTACAATACTGTTGCCTCCGATGGCAATCAGAAGACGTTTACCAACCCCCGACATATTTTATACTTCTGTTTATCTTTCCCTTTGTATTTGCGTACATGCATTATTGTTATATACATAAAAAATATATCTTTGTTTACCTTTCGTAGTGGACCCTACAAGGTACGACGTACGCTCGATCGCTTATCGTTGATCAACAACAATTCTTTGTTATTGGTGGACCAAAACCAAAAAACAACATAACGTGACCATTCCATACACTGCTAGTACATGTCTACGAGTACAGCTGTCAGACTAGCAGTGATATTGAAGGACACAACAATTGCACAACGCAAAAGCTTCCTTATATCTCTCCGTACGTGAGTGATGCACACCGTAGTTCGCATGCCGCCCCAAAATTCTTGGATCTTCAACTCAGCGCACCCAACGGGTGTACACTGGTCAATTGCAAATTTAGTCGCTATACGATAAACACTTCCTAGTTATAAAGTCTAGTTTAGACCTAGTATAAATATATAGTTTATAGTATAAATATATAGTTTAGTTCTACAAGTGTACAAATTGATGTAGTGCAACCTCACAAGTACCCTCGTATGAGTAGTTTTGAGTTCATGTGCATACTTACGTATCCAGTTTTTGTGTTCCTCAGTAAGACAAGAATTTCACAATCTTCGTTTTATTCATCAACAGCAAATCAGACAGCGATCTGCCTCAAAACTCTACTGAAGTTGGTTTATATGAATAGTTTACTAATGGACTTTTCACACACAACTAAACAGCTGCCAACTCCAAACTTTGTTTTATTCGTCAATAGTAAATCACACTGCGATCTGGTATAAAAATTGTTTATTAATGGACTTTTCACTTACAAAAACAGCTGTCCAACTCTACATGCTGCCCTTGTCGTATAGGGAGATGAGCAAGATAAACCAACTAGTCTGGAAGGATACCATGTATATGATACCCCTACCATGCATGGTGAAGATTTATACTCTATCCAAACCTTGAAAGATGAACGGTCTCAACGTATCGCGTGTGATGTAGCCTGCGCACATACAATAGTCAAATGTGCACTTACATAAATTTTGTATATATTCGGGTATTATTCCGTTGTCTTTAGGATATGCTAAGTTCCGTTCAGGCGCATACAAGCTGTCGTCAACGATAAAGGAGAATCCTTGTTTGATGCTTATGATAAAACCTTCTCCAAGTTACTTGATACTTTTACGGTTAAGAATCCGAAACCTGTTTTAAGGAAAGCGATGTTGGAGAGAAGTAGATTATTGCGTTTAGGAGATGATTTCTGATAAGTCAAGACAGGAACGTTGTTTCACCAGCCGGTCACATGTTATCTGACCATACACTGACCTACCTCACTGTTTTGTACTGACTACTCGCTAGACAATAAGAAGCACATATCTAGTCCAAATGTGGATTGTCAATGGCTACGCGCATCAAAAGAAATCCAACAGATGGTGGATCACTTTGCTGTGTGCATCGTCGAAAGTGTACCTTGTCGTCAAAATTGGATGCAATCAAGGAGCGATACCCCGGGTAGACTGAATATATTCAGAAATGTTGCACTGCAACACTAGTTTGAACTCAAACGTATGAGCAAGATTTCTCATAGTACTACAATTCGAGTGCGTGTGGGTTGTGTACGCACGAAAGTGTGATTTCTCACAAGGGTTCCTATACCGTCATATGCACTGTACAGTTGACTCAAGTACGTGCAACAGTGTTGGGTGCACCAAAGATTAGATATATGTTATGTCTAGTTTCATCGTGCAAGAACATACCACTGAATGTATAAGCTATAGTTAAACGTAGACAAGGACGCAATCCAATAGTACAATCCAGCACACATGCAAATGTGTACGGGGTTTGAAGCAAAAATCAAACTTAAGGAATACTCAGTTTTATAAGAGTCCAGATTTACATCATAGCTGCATTTTAGGTTGTATTTCGTAATTGTTGTTCATTCGTTCACACCGTATGGTCAAATGAAAGAGAAAGGTATAGCTGAGGCCAAGATGAATGATGGTGATGGACATGCACCACTTTGACAGCTGTTAGATTTTATGTTATCAATATCTACGTAATCAAATACTATCCAGTCGAGAATGAAAATTGTATATAGACGGGTTTGACGTTTGAGCACTGACGATGAAATCCTGATTTAGAAAAAAGATGATGGTCGCTCATACGTCAAGTACTGTAGTTTAAATGTCTATATGTGAACCTAAAAGACCGCTATATTAAGTAATACGTGATGTTCGTTCATAGATTTCACTGAAGTTGCGTTAAGTATTCATGTGAAAGATGTGTCTGTATGTATATATACTTACGGTTAAGTGCAGGCATTTCCACAAATGTGCATGTGGTGCTGTAGACTGTCTGATTATGCACCCGTACCCGAGGACTATTTAACAGGTGTCTGTGTTACCCCAGAATTCTACCACAGAAATCAGTTCAGGACCTGCTACGTCTTACTGGATGCACCCAGTCCTTCGTTTTGTGTAGGGTATGACGCGTGGGACATCAATAAACAAAAGACCATAAAACACTGCAGCATGAGGCAAACGCACACAACTTAAACAGACGTGACAAGCCCATTCATACACACGCACGCGCGTATAACATACACACCATGTTACGCAGTGGTGTATCCCAGCTGGGACGTGCAGGTGGTGCACTCACTTTCACATCCACTTCTCTATATACACGCACATATCACGCTACCCAAGCTTCACTTCGCAAAGAAACAGTGGCGGAATGCAATGACCAGGTGAAAGAAAAATCCAAGACAGATAGTGACCCACTCCTAAAAATGTATAACCATGATCGTGTGGATGTGGTGCTGAAGGACTTGGGTACATTCGAGGACCCGATATTCAGAGAGTTGCTGAATGAACCTCAATCCGAAGATGAGAATGACTACGAGTCGTTCGGGCGCGTACAAGCTGTCGTCAACGATAAAGGAGAGTCCTTGTTTGATGCTGATGATAATGAAACCTTCTCCAAATTACCTGATACTGTTACGGTTAAGGATCCGAAACCTGTTTTAAGGAAAGCGATGTTGGAGAGAAGTAGATTATTGCGATTGGGAGATGATGATGCTACTACAGACTCTATGGTGTTTGATGTGCCTTCCATCGAGGCCCAAATAATGTATGCTGACTTGGATAGACATAAAGTAAGTATTTATTTATGTTTTCCGCACTTTTCTTTTGCACTGATATGTCAGTTCATGTGACCTTTTGTGAGTGTATGCATGTTGTACGCTTTGCGCTTTGTACGTTGAGTGTGCTGTACTGGTGTTTTACATTTATGCTTCAAGGTCTGCATAAGTGTACTAGTGAGGAGAGTGATAATGTTTTTACAGCATACATAAGATTATGTGAGATTGTGTTTGGAGTGTTTAACAAGTCGAAACAAACTTTGTCATGCTTACACCTTACGATTAAGTGAGATTGTGTTCGGAGTGTTTAACAAGTCGAAACAAACTTTGTCATGCTTATACCTTACGATTACGTGTTTTACATGACAGTTGTAGCTTTGTTGTTAGTATGGCTCAAATGGGATTATTTTCAGTGGAAAGTCGTTAAACCATACATATATTGTTTGCTTTGGTGATTTTTTAGTATCAAGATTGTATATCGAGTATTGTTCCAATTTTGAATCTCAAAAGATGGCTTTTTGGCAGTATTATCCTTATATCATACTATGTATGCGATTGTTGACACCTGTTCAAGCAACCATACTGTACAATTTTATGTTCCGGAAGTGACGAGAGGTTGTATTGCACCCTAACTGTTATCAAACAAGTGGTTTGTAGATGTATTGTAGTCGGCTATATACAATACTTGTTTCCAAGGGAGTAAAGGGATGGCATTAATTGTCTCTTTGCTTAAGAATACAACAAACCAGAATTTGTGTACAAACAAATTGGCAGTTAATACATTTGTTTATTTGCTTGATCTAATTATTTACTCTTCTTTCATTAAAATTATTAGAGACCAGATATGTCCTTCGTATCCCAAGCAAACGTGGACGAGTTTGCCAGAGTATCCAAAGGTATGCATTGTTGACTAGCTGTGCACATGGATGCAAGTGCTGTGTGCGACAGTCAGGCCGTAATAATATTCAAGCACACCTCAATTAACTATTTGATTGTCGAGTTTATCCATGTACGTACGGTGCAATCAGTGCATTTCCATATTTCATTCTCGTGCACTCATAAGACACTTACACTAAATTCTTTCAATGATTTATTTTCAGACTCTCTAATTCCATGGGCGCTACCCCCCGTGAATCATGTAGTACGGTTTTCTTACAGAAAAC